>CM076571.1:295158644-295647280 GCA_034641835.2 Pinus albicaulis | reverse complement strand
TTTTTGTTTAAGTAGCCCAATCCAACACATTCTAGAGAAATCATCAATGAATAAGATATAGTATTCTTCACCACGTGGTGAATTTTTCCTCATTGGTCCACATATGTCAGTATGAATGAGTTCAAGAGGCTTACTTGATGATACTTCCTTGGAATTAAATTGTACTCTAATTTTCTTACCGAATTGGCAAGATTTGCATATGATATTTTTAGGTAGAGTAATGTTGGGAAGATCACAAAAAACTTTAAGTCTGCTTGATTTGTTGATTTGAGAGAAGCTCAAATGCCCCAAACTTCTATGCCATAGCCAATTTTCTAAAGATTTACTCAAGTAACAGTGTTCTTTGCAGTTCTTCAATACATACAGGTTGCTTGGAGTTCTTTTTCCTTTTATAATTGATTTACCTGTATCAAGATCACATACCACACATTCTTTTGAACTAAATACAACTTCAGTTCCTTGATCACACATTTGACTTACACTTAACAAGATATGCTTTAATCCATCCACGTACATGACTTCATTGGCTTTCACCTTTTATTTTAGAAAAACAAACCCTTTTCCCTTAATGATCGCAGGAGTATCATTTCCAAATGTAACATTATTTTCCTTTTCTAGAGAACTATATGTAAGGAGTTTGTCTTTATCACCTGTCATGTGTCTTGAGCATCCACTATCAATGTACCATTGGTTTTCATCATCTTCTGCAAATAACTCTATGCCACAATTTTCAACCTGTAATTCCTTCTTTTTCCATACTTTGGAGCTTGAAGGAAAATTCTCTTTTTGCTGGACTTTGCTTCTGCATTCAGATTCTTCATGGCCAAAGTTACTACAATAAGCACATTCAACTTCATTTTGAAGAGCAGAAAAGTTGTTATATGTATTCTTCTTTGTTCCAATAGCAATCCTTTTCTTTCTTGCTTCTCTTTTCATGATGGTTTTATTTGCAACACATTGAACAACTTTATGAACAAAATTGTGACATGAGAAACATTGTCCTTGGAAGAAGGAATTTCTACGATCATAAAATCTCCTTCTTGAATTTACCTGTTGATTAGTGTTTCTTTGAAATATATTCCTGTTAGTGTTCTTTTAATTAAGATGATCATGCTTTACCTGCAAATATTCTTTATTCCCTTGCTGAGTGGCAGCATGTTGTATACCAGCAGTAGTTGCTTTTAGATAATTTGGTGCTGAAGCCTAAGAAGATTCTCCGATATATCCAAGACCTGTCTTTATAAGGGGAGAACGTTGTACCTTGACAATCTCATCTAAGGTTTCAGATCCTTTAGCAAATCTAAGATTCAAAGTCTTTGCTTTCTCAAGTTCTTTTCTTAGACTTACTACTTCACACTCTAATTCCTCATTATGTTTCTCTTTTTCTTCAAGCTGATTTTTCATAGTTTCTATGATTATTTTACTCTCTTCTAAGAAAATTTTGAGTTGATTGTTTTCATCAAGAAAATAATTATCTTCTAGAGCATCCATAAAAGTATCCTTTTTTTCTCTAGATTCTTTTTCAAATGCCATGAGAAGTCTAAGATCGTGTTCACATTCTTCCTCACTATCAGATAACACATCACTGTCTTCATGAGTATAGTAACTTTTTCTAGTGCTATAACGATTCTTATTCCTTCTTACTACTTCCTTCCCCTTTTTATGTGTTTCTTTATGAGGACACTTAGCAGCATAATGACCAACTCTTCCACAATCAAAACATTTGAAAGGGAGCTTACCTCTAAACCGTCCTGTGCCTAGTTGAAGTTTCTTTACAAAGTTTATCTCATGTTCTTCTGAGATATATCCTGATCCTTTTGTTTTTTGTACTTCCTTTCCTTTTGTAGAAGTTCTAAAGATTTCTTCTTTGACTTTATATGGTCCTCCTCTTCTCATTTCATATGCAGTTAGTATGCCATGAAGTTGCACCACAGTAAGATTTTGAAGATCCTAATTTTCTTCAAGAGCAGAAACTTTTGACTCAAATTTTGCCGTTAGTGATCTTAAAATTTTCTCAACAAGAGTATATTCGGTTATTGTTTCTCCCAGATTTCTCATATGATTTACAATATCATCAAGATGTAAAAAGAAATTTGCAATGCTTTCCTCATTATCCATTTTTAGATTCTCATATTGAATTATGAGAGTTTGGAGTTTAGCACTTTTTACCTTTGCATCACCTTCATAAATTAGAATGATTTTTTCCCATATTGCCTTTGCTATATTCAGCTGCATGACTTTGACAAATTCTGATTCAGTTAGAATTCCCAATAGAGCATTGACCGCCTTTGCATTGGTTTCATAATTATTTCTTTCCGTCGAATCTGTTGGTACTGTAGCTGGATATTGATATCCTCCCTTCAACAATTGCCCATACATCTGCTCCCAGAGACTAAAGATAGGATCTCATCCTTGTTTTCCAGAAGATTAAATTGTTTCCATTAAAGAGCGGAGGCCTGATAGATGCTGTTCCATCTTGATTACTCATCTTGCTTGATCTTCCTTCTAGAGGCTAAGATTTTTCAGAAGGACCTGCTCTGATACCAATTTTTGGGAAAAATACTGAGAGGGGGGCGGGGTGAATCAGTATTTAGAGCTGACTGAAAATTTTTACTTTTCCTTTCTCTTTAAAACCATATGTTACATTACTGAATCCAACTTGTATGTCCAGAGATCTTATTGCATCATTCATTCATCAGATGTTTAGTAAGCAGTAAGCATGAACATAAATAATAGAACAAACCATCAAACATAGGAACACATATGAACACCAGTATTTAAGGTGGAAACCCAATTCGAGAGAAAACCACCGCTGCTGTAATCTCAGTTTTCATTTTTTATTATAAAGAAAAATTATTAGAATTTATGTTGGCATAGACTTATACCAGCACGCAGGCACCCACCTGCAAAAAGGCTACAACATTTTTCTCGTTCTCCAGCCACTACTGGAAGGGAGCTCCAACCCCCTAATTTTCACACCAGCTTTTACTGGCAGGATACTTCCACTTTCATACAGAAAGCTTCAACCCTCAGATCCACCATATTTCTTCAATTTCTTCATCAGACTTCCGTCAGCTCTTCATCATTTCATTTTTCCGATCATCGTAGAGATTCATCATTTCTAGATCATATCCATAGGTGCATCATCTATTCAGATATCTCTTAAATAGATTTATTTATTAACAACCCTTCCAACTGCACACCCTGGACCATAATGCGCTTCTCCTTATATAGTTTTTCCTTTATCAATACCATGAGTAGAAAACCACTCAACTACTAATGCTATTCATATTAAAATTCGAACCAATCCAAATTGAAAATCCAATCTTCATTCTTCCATGCACAAAATGTCTCAAAGGTAATCTTTTTCTCTGCCAAACAATACTATAGCCAAGGTTAAGTAATATTAACATGCCGCTGATGGTTTTCTTTCTTTTATTGGAATTTTATTTATCAAATTCATGGAATTTGATAAATAAATATTATTCACACCCTTTGATAATTAAATATTTAAATAAATAATTAGCGCTTTGATCAAATGGCCTTTTTAAAATAGACCTTTGGATCTGGCCCCACATGGATAATCGATGGCTTAATCAATATTATTTAAAACTGGGGCCCATTTCTAACGATTGTTTTCATCCGACGGTTTTTATCACATCGCGCCGCCTCATTTGATCAGACGGATATCGCTCAGTGAAGACGCACGAACAATAACGTGCGATGGTCGTTGTACCTTGGTTAACCTTCGCGCATCTATAGCAAATGATCACCGTCCGATGACCCCTTCCCAGATCAATGACATATATGCATATCGCTCGACCTCCGATGCCGAACGTTAACGTGCGATGGCCCGCCATACTTTGGTTAATATTTGTGCATCTTTCTCATACGACCATCGTCCTATGGCTTCCCTCCAGATCAACGGCGCACAAAAATATCGCTGGGCATCCTGGGTCGAACAATAACGTGCGATGGCACGCAGTGACAAGTGGTTTTGTGGAGTCGTACAGGGACGTGTGTCTCCCACTCTATGGAATCGGAGCCAACCTCTTGAATACCGCTCAACCCACAAAATCGGTGCGATATGCACAATCCGTCTTCGCAAATCCGCTCGTGGTTTTGGAACAGTGACCAACCCACGGTTAAGTCTGGTTACGCTATTCCTTTTGGTCCCTTAACTCTGGTTCACAACTCGGTCCATCGAAAGTTTAATGCCAGATACTCTGTTTTAGTTCTTCCGCGTTATAACTGATTTTCTCTTGCTCCTTGTTCCTTTCTCCATGAACACTAGTCAGCTCCTTACTAATAGCGTAGACCCTTCCATGTGAAGCTTAAAAACCATAATTTTGTTCAATCAATAACATTCCACTGTCTACAAGTTTGGATACATTGTCGACCGTATTAACCATTCCTCGAACAACATACAGAGCATCATTAATCCCCTCATAGGGTTTTTCACGGATTGCATATATATGTTCACACCTGAATGGGACTCAAATATCCTTCCTATTGAATTCAATTTGCTTCGTGACTGATACTATTCTTCTGTAGATGCACTATTTCTCTGTTCTTCTCTGCTACATGTTTTTTCTCTATTTCAGATGCTAATTCCTTTGCCACTTCCTTTGCCATCAATGACAATATTTCCAACAAACCCCTTAAAATATTTACAAACTTTTTAAAATTAATGAACTTCATGACCTTATTTTCATCCAAATGACCCAACTTAACTTACCTAAGAAAAACCTAGACAAACCTAGTTGTTATCATAGATAAAATTTGTAAAAAGTGGTTGAAAGTGCCTGAACTGTAGTTTTTTGTGTATAAATTCTAGGGTTTAAGTTTGAAACAATGACACATGGAACTTCGTACAAGTTCTCTCTACTGAACTAGTCAATAATCAAGTCATCGTGGAAATTTGGGCATAACACTTTCTTGATTAATCAAATTTTGATCTAGCTTGTGGCATTGGAAAGAAGACTTAGAGGGCTACCATAGGGCTAGATTTTAGACCTTGAAGATTCAAAATTACAAAGATACAAGAGTTTCAATATTGAGCTCCTAAAAGCAAGAAAATTGTGTGTATTTTTTTAAAACAAATTCCATAAATTTTGTTTGAAAAATCAGTTTGAAGTGACTTAGAGGGCATAGTGAAGCATATATATCATTGTATGATTCCAAAATTCCTTGAATTAAAAATATGGATAGACCTAGTAAGCAACCAAAATGCTAAACTACAACACATGAAGAAGAAGAAGAAATGCAACATGATATAAAAAAATTACGAGACCAAGTGCAAAAAAATTTGCTCTCGCAAAGAGTAACAAAAAATGAAATGGAAGCTAAGATAGATGGTTTGAATAAGGGTATGGAAGCTAATATAGATGGTATAAAATAATAATTTAAGAATGGTTTAAAAGAAAACATGGAAATTCTGAAGGAAGGTTTGACAAAGTTGCTAAAATAAATGCTTCCCAATGGCGAAAAGGTATTAGATGAAACTCATGATGAGAACAAAAGGAATTTCAGTCATGATTCCATGGACTCTAAATTTGGATTGAAGACCCACCATATTCGAAAGATCGATATGAGGAATTTTGATGGAAAGGATCATGTAACATGGATGCTACAAATGGAGCAATATTTTGATCTCCATAATGTGCAATAGACACAAAAAGTATGCATTGAAACTTTATATCTAGAACCCAATTAGTTTGTATGTTATCAATGATTTTTTCTCGTAAACCACTTGTCACTTGGTCACTTTTTACGGAGGAAATGATAGCACCTCATGAGGATACAAAGAGAAACACCTTCTTTAGCCAATTAATAAATCTCGAACAAAAGGTTTAAATGGAATATCATATTGAGGACTTCCAAAAATTGAATATAAGGGTAAATGATATTCCAAAGGAGAATAGGATTGATGTATTCATATGGAATTTAAAGGATAACATCCAACACTAGGTTCACCTTTGGGAAATTGATTCATTAGTGAGGGAATTCAGGTTGGAAAGACATATTGAAAGAAAAATTATGGAAACAAGGAAACCTATCACTCACAACTATAAAGATGGAAATGTTTATGCTCCTATCCTTCCACAACCTACTAGGTTGAAACCAAAAAATTGAAAGAAAAATTAGAAAAAGGTATTTAATACTACATTTGTGATAGAAAATACACTAAAGGGCATAAGTATCCTAAGAAGAAATTATATTACATAGATTGTAAAGAGGAGGAAGAAAAGGAACAAGAAACTTCAAAAGAAGAGGATATAAAACATGAACCAACCCTCGAGAAATAAGAAATGAATCTGACCATATCTTGTAATGCATTGGCAGGAATTACCCCTCCTCAAACTCTAAAGATAGAAGGACATATCAAGAATAAAAAGGTATTAGTGTTGATTGATTCAGGTAGTACCCATAATTTTATTCATTGTAAGATAGCCAAGGAATTTAATTTCTTCCTATATCCAACACCAAAGTGTCAAGTGATGGTTGCAAATGGAGGAACTATAAATTGCTATGAAATTTCCATAATACCATACTAGCAATGGGGGAATATTTACTGAATAGTACAATGTTTTCAATTCCAATTGGTGGTGATGATTTTGTACCAGGAGTCCAATGGTTACAATATTTGGGTACGATAGCTTTTAATTTTTAAGAATTTTTCTTGAAATTGTTTTGGGAAGGAAAGGAATTTGACTTAAGGGTTATCACAAGGAAGCCAAGAAAGATACTCAGACCTATTGGAATTGAAAATCTTCCCAAGAAATAACAACACGGTTGATCCAAGATATTTTTCTTATAGATGCATAAAGAATTACATATAACATGGCACTTAAAACCATGAAACTTAAGCACATAAAACAAGAGAAAATATAACATAAGATGCAAGAGATGAAGACACCAAAAATTTTATTACGGAGTTCGTGCAATTTGGACTATGTCTCTGGGCCCTGCTCAACAGTGGGGAGTCACTCATTCATTAAGTGGCAAGAAGAAGAAGAAGTACAAGTAAAATTACATAAAGAAATCGTATACCTCATGTTAGTGTCAATCTTTACATCCTATCACCATTGATCAAATGGACTCTTATCATCTCTTGTTAGGATCCCATAGTCAAATTTTTGTCATTTCACTAGGTCTTCAAACAAAAATTTGGTCACTAGCCATTAGGTTTAGGGCAATTTTCCACTCCTTCCAAAATTTGTAGATTGATTTTCCATGTCATCACTTAGTTGAGTGTATCATCATCATTTCAGTCATCATTACCATGGTTTCATTCAGTTCAATGCATCCACTAGGTCATTAGGGTTTCAAGGTCCCCAGAACATCCATTTCATGCATAAAATCCTGCAATCGGAGGAGTGGTAATAAAATAAGTTTCTTCAATAAATTTTGATTTCAAACAATAAAATTTTACATTTCTATATGTAATAAGTCCTTCAAAGTTCTAAAGATGCAGTTCAATGTTCCATGGAAAATACAAAACATTCAGATTACAAAATGTCCAAGGTTGTGAAGTCAAAAAGAAGAAAGAAAGCCATGCTTCAAGAGAGATGTGGGGCCCATTATCACTTAAATAAAGTCATTCCATTCTTATAAAAGAGCAAAAAAGATAGAAATTCAGTTCATTATCACTCCTTTTTCCGCTCATTATCGAGCTCATCCTTCATTTGGTGAGAAAACACGAGTTTTACTGTTCAAAGGCAACAAATTTTGAAGGTGATGTGCACGAATGTACTGTGTTGTGCATCTAGAGGATTTGTTGTGCGTGGATGAAATGCACTGCGCATCCGTGGGTTGCATTGCGCACAGGACAGAGTTTCCCAAACTTGCCCAAAAATCACTCAAATCAAAATTTCTAGCTTCTATTCAGGATTTTTCATGTTCTAAAGCATCACAACAAGTAAGTACATTCATTGTTATGCCCTCTTTTCATTTTCAAGCCAATACATGATAACAAGCTTAGTTCCCTAGGGTTTTATAGGAATTACATGTTTTTGGTTGATAAATGATCAATTGATGTTGTGAAACCCTAGTACCACTATCCCTCCACCTTTTTTTTCTAGTTATAGACCATTCCCTTACTTCACAAACCATTTTCCATCATTTTTACATTATCTCCCTACAAACCCTACCTCTATTCTACCAAATTGGGCCATTTTCCTGGCTAGGACCATGTTTGAATTTCCTAGTTCACTTCCCTCACTCATTTACCTTCATTTCACTCCCTAAATATTCCTAAGACCCCTGCTCATCTCCCTAAATTTTCCTACCCCCATCTCCCTTCCCTAACTCCCTCGTTTTATCTCTTCACTCACTTTTCCTTCTTTTTCCCCTCCTATAATCTAGGGTTTTCAATACTAGAAGGAGATTCCTCACCATCACAGAAGAGAATACATCACAAAGGGGGCAAGAGACTGAGGTATGAGACGTAAAATTGCAATGGAATCACTTCCTCACCTTTTATCAGAAAATTCTTTGAATATGTCAACTTCCTAGGGTTTTGTTAAAGAGTGGAGGAGGTAGGTTACCGTGAGCATCTTACATATTTGTTTGCCGCCAACTGTAAGGGAGAAAAGGCCACCATTATAGGGTTTGATTTCACATTTTCAGTTGATGCCATCTCTCTTTCTACATGGATACCAAATCATGGGGAATATTGGTTCAAAGGGATGAACCTAGACCTTGAGCAATACAAACCATTCATAAAATCATAGTACGAAGAGACTCATTCTCATATTATTCCATTAATATACTTGTTGGAGTGTTATGCACCATTGATGAAGGTTGTGATGAGATTATTCACATGTAACGGTAGGTTTTACAAACTATACCAATATCACATCAGAATGCTCATGCACTTCAAAGTAGTAAAGTCCCTTAACTTATGCAATTTCTTGTATAGGAGTGTGAGAAAGATGTTCGAAAAGGTGAAAATCATTAACATGGATCATTACCCTAGACTCTTTCACCACATCTTGGTGAAGATCATAGTTCTCCATTAGTTGGAAGAGAAAAAATTACATGGGATGCCTTCATTGAGACAACCTTGCAGATGGATACAACTAGTACACCAACTCAGCAGAAAGACATCTCACCTACCATGCAAGAGGTTGGATCATCAAGAAAACCTTCTGAAGTTCGAAAGAGGCCTAGGCCTCAGGTTACTCTCACCTATAATAGAGGGAGAAGGTTTGTGTTTGCTCCTTGGAAAGAGGAAGTGGCCAAGCCTACTTCACTATAGGGATCACCATCAGCATAGCATGAGACGTCCATGCATGATGAGGAGGAAAATGAGTTGACATGGAGGACCATGATGAGAAGGAAAATTGGATAGTGTAATCAAAGACAAGGATGCTCAGATCAAAAATCTCTGAAACAACTTGGCAAGGGAAAATTTTATCATCTCATTTCTTGAACATAAGAACAGTTAACTCAAGACACAACATTTGATTTTGGAGAAACGGTTATTTGAGGAAAACAAATATGAGAGAGGAAAATAAGTGGCCAATCATGATGAGCATTAACAACAGGTGAAGAGGAAGAGACCAAGAACCATGGGTCTCAAGAAGGAACTGCAGAAAGAGAAAGAGCGAAACCCTAGTAATCAGGGGCTCACTTTTGAAGAGAGGATTTCCAAGGAGATCAATGAGGACAAGGAATTTTGGCTTGAGAAGGTCAATAATCACTTGGAAAATATTCTTGATAGTGAAAACAGGGATAATAAGATTAACAAATTCATGGTTTCCTGCTACCAAAAAAGAAATCAAATTGCACACATCCAAATCAAGCAATTGCAAGATAAGCTTAAGAAAATCCTAATTAGCCAAAAGGAAAAGGGAAAACTTGATTTTCTTGTTGATGCCTCCATGATTGCATAGTACACCTCATGTAGCACTTCTGGCCCAATATTGGGAATATTTGGATCCAATTTTTTTTTTTGTCAAATTTGGTGAAAATTTGCAGAATTCAGAAATTACACTAAGGCTATATGTGCAGTGCCTTGGCACTGCGCTTTTTCCTCAAGGCTCCAAATGACAAGTGCCTTACATTTATACAAATCTTATGCCCTCCTATCAAAACCTAGTTCCTCATATTTTTTAGAAAGGGCTCAAATTTTGAGAAAAATGAAGAAAAGAGGTAAAAAATCAGCATTCTGCCTCTGTTTTTGACAAGCATTGCGCGCATGGAGACACCTTGGGAGAATGAGTTATTGACGGCCTTCCCATGGGTCCTTTTCAAAAATTAAATATGTTTTGTAAAATAGAAAGATGAAGCTATTTTACCATTATCTCATATTTCAATTGTGACTTCAGGAAGGTGCCTAACCAGGGCCTCCGAGATGGTGTTGCGCATCTACAATTTTCTGAGATTTGTTTTGTAAAATTTTCACTATGTAATTTTCTACAATTTCCAGTTTGACTTTTGTAAAAGTTAAAAATTGAAAGTAGATGAATGTAAAAGTAAAATTGTAAATTTAAATGGTAAAAATGGATTTGAATAGGTGCCTTATCCTCCATTTATTTATTTTAGGATATGTCTCTTAGTGGTTACATAAAGGAGGAATTTGTTGTGCAACCTCCCTAGTGGTTCAAATAGGTGCATGCATTTGACTTTCTTGTTCAAAATTTTGACCTTCAAGGGAGGATTTTTACCTTAGTAGCTATATGAAGCATTTCTTAATCATTTCCAAGTGTCATAATCTTATATATTGAACTAGTGTATTTATTTTTGACAAAGTAATACAGTGAATACAGAGAAAAGTTGCAACTTGAATTCAAAGATTCATGTGGTGAGCTTGTATGGCTATATTTCTCTTTTCTAAGTCACTCCATTGAATTATTTATATTTACATTACATATCTATTGATTTCACTCATTGTCTTTAAAGGTTTTAAACCGGATTCATGAAGAATACATGCCTTCTTTTGATGAGATGATGATGTTGTATTTATTTTCTCCTTAAGGAATAAATTCATATTTCTATGATTGCTCCTAATCTATCTATTCATCCTAAAACATAACCATAAATCCTAAAGGGTCACTCAATCCTGCCTACCTTGCCTCTTTATTCCCTTGAAATTTTTGCTCTTGTAACCCTACCAGAGTTTCAAGCCTAGCTCTAAAGGTCCATTTTCATCTAGAACAAAAATCAAAATCAACCAAAACCCTGATCTATACATACCTATGTTATAGGTCAATTTGGGTATCATTCCCAATGACTTGGTTAACTGGACATCATCTCCATGACCAATGAATAGGGTCTATCATCCCCTATCATTTCAGTTGTCACATGCCCTAAGACAAAAAACAAGACAAATTATTCATGACTTTCATCTGCAATGGTTTCCAATATTTGAAGTTTATAATATATCATATGAGATCTCATCAATGTTACCTCTAAAGGGACAAAGTGAATTGCATATGTAGGTAGCCCCATTAAAGGTTTCTCTACAAAACACTTCCCGACACTCATAGGTGTGTTGGTCAAATTGGGAGTGAAATTCTCATTGTGTGAGATTATCCACTTGGCCAATGTCTTCTAGAAGAGTTCAAATGTGTCAAACTTTGAATCCGTGTGTCCATTTGACACCTACAAGATTTGGAAATGTCTTGCCTATTATTGGGAAGTCATTGATAGTAAAACTACCTTCAGCTCCTCTATAAATTGAGGACAGATCTTAGTGTTTGATAAGGAAGAATGTGAGTAGAGAAATGCTAGTGGAATTTCAATTGAGGAGTTAATTTGTGTAACATGCTACTAGATAGATCTGCATTGTGATGAGGTTGGGATGCTGCTGGAGATGGTCACTTCAAATCAATCACTGGGTTATAACCTCCCCTTCTATCCATTAATAAATATTGTTTCTTACTTTCCCACATATGTATCTGTATAAGCTCATGTTTTCCATATTATAAATTATTATTTGATGCATATGGTTTGTGTTTCATTGATTTAACTTAATAACTTGAATAGACATCTGTATTATTTCAATATTTTGTTGTTTAGTGTTCATCTTTTCAGGAAATATTTTCGGACATCTAGCTTGGATTTGAAGCTACAACAAGAGAAACAGAAGGAGAATAGGAAACTATTGGACTCCAAGTAAGTCCTTTGATCTATTATCTTTGTCTATTTATAGTTAGGAAAAGTAGTCGCACAGTCTTTAATCTGTTGTTCTAGATAAGCACTTTTCTAGGGAAGAATGATTTTTCTGTAATTCATAATTCCGCATAACAAATTGGAGACTTTGCTGGGGATTTTACCCTTCGTCCTAGGTGTATTTGCCTCTGATTTTCTCTTTTTATTCACCTAGTAGTTTTTACTCAGAAAGATTAGGCTTTTTAAAATCCAAATTTTCATTAGAAGTGTGTTAAACAGTTGTGTTTTTCATTGTACACTGCGCCCAATGCACTGTTGGACGAGACATAGTGCTTTGCATAGTATTGTCTCCCTTTCAGAGGTGTGTCGCAATGCACTGTCTCCCCTTAGAGACTGCGTTGACTCGAGAGACCATCCAAATTCCATTGAATTTTTCATTGCATTTTTGTTTTTAGTTTGTTCTCTGCTATGTTTTGAAAATCCTGAAGCCTCATATTGACCAGTGAACTTATTTAGCTCTTCCTCCTTTGAAAGAATAGTTTGTTCAATGTTTTTTTAAAGCATTTTTCTTTATAATTTATGAAATAATTTCAAAGTATTTTCATTTTCACTTTATATCCATTTGTTTTTGAAAAGTAAATTGTTGTAAATTATTCGTTTCCTGATAGGAGAAACTGTTGTTTAGTTCCTCATTTTTCCTTCAAAAGAGAAATTGTTGTTCTATTCTTCATTTCTTAAAAGTAAAAAGCATTTGTTTTATTTATTTGATGCACTTAGTTTCTTTTCTGCATTCATAACATTAAAGGAACTAAAAAGAAAAACCTGCATTTGCATGTAGTGGTTTGTGTGACTTGAAAAGGGAACAATTAGGAAATCTTCATTTAGTTTGTGCTCTTTGATTTGTTTTCTCTCAAATTGATTGCTCTTTCCCTCTAGTAGCTAGGATTTTCATTGAAAAACTAAAAGTGAAAGGTTTCTTATCATTATTTGTTTGCATTTTAGGAATTTCCAATACATCATCGTGGTGAACCTTTGAAATGAAAATTGATAAATAAGATCAGCTTAAAATTTATCTCAATTTACCTAACAAAGCATTGGAACCATAATGATAACATTTAGAAGGTCTAGGCTAGAAACGTGTTCCAGTGTCCTAAAACATAGCAGTTGTCATTAACTTGTCTGCGACACATTCTGAGTGTGATACCTCACTCCACGTACGTAATTATATCGTAGCTCATCCACGTAATTTCGGGTATATCGGGCTGTGTTATAGTATGAAAAGTATAAATGGTTGCTCTCACTATGCAGTTTCACATCAGACAATGCTAATATGGACTTGGGCCTCCACGTGCCTTCAGGTATATTTGGGAGGAAAAAATTTAAGTGCTATCCATCCATAGTGAACCAAGTCAGCTACCATGTAAATTGTGATACATCGAACACAACATTCAGGGAGATTTTCTACCCGTACTTCTTGGTTCGCCACGAGGTACTTTGCAGTTCACAGTTTCTTGGTAAACCTTTTTGCTAGCATTACCCTTTTATTTTTTTTTGTTTTTTTTGGTTAAAATAAATCACTAATCGTGGAAGAACAAAATCCTTTTCCCCATCATTCGCATATATTAGCATTGAAACCACCTTTACTACCATAAGTTACTTCTGGGAGGCGAAGGTGAAATCACTGTATCGAAACCAATACTACCAATATCTCTGGTGAAGAATCATCTTCTCATATACCAGAGTTGGCACAATTTGTTTCTACAAATTCCAGTTTGTCTATTGTTTTCGAGATAGAGTCCTCACAGCTACTCGTGGTCACGATCCATCCAATCAGTGATACCATACCTCCCAAGACCGACATTGTTCAACTGGAAGTTGATCCAAATCCCATTGTGCTTTAGGGGGAAGCTATTATTGGTCAAACTGGACATCATACCCAGGACCAATCAAATAGGGTCTATCATCCCCTTCTATTTCAGTTTCTATATTCCGTAAGTGGAGAAAATCTTGATCCTGAAGTCGAAAAACTGAAATTTGTTTCTGTATTGGTCACTCCATAATATATTGTAGCCATTGAGTCTCCCATATCGCGCAGTCAACCACCTCAAACATAATTTGGGCTAGACAGTGAATTTCTTCCACCTAGTTTGATTTTGATTAAGGAAATATCACAAGATGAGACACCTTTAACTCCAACTCATTTTCGATAGGAGATTTACATGTACGAGTATTTTCCTCAATCACCTTCCTCTACTTTTGTTGATCCTATTTCACTTCAAGTTACCATAGATTCTATAGGGTATACATTGGGTCATTTGACCATGGCTAAGATAACATCCCAGACTAAACCATCTATTTCAGTTGTGACAACATCTGATGTTGCTTCATCTTCGATTTTTTGTCCATTGAATTCACCAATGTCATCATCTGGAATCCATTCTGGTTCTTCCCTCATGAGAATTGAATGGCTTGATCCTTTATTCACATATTCAGTGCAATATCAAGCTAATCGCATCTGTTATTCTCCTTGGTGTCTAGTGATAACACAAAAATTACCCTCGGAAATTCCAAATTTCAATGGAAACCCTAGAGAAGACCTGTCAACACATGTTATAAATTATTATTTGTGGTGCTCATCAAGCTCCTTAAATGATGATTCCGTTAGACTACGTTTTTTCCAACACACACTCACTAGTCCAACTGCATAATGAGGATGGTTCTTTTCCTATGTCAACCTCGTTAAAAAATGAATCAGGTTATGAGGATGGTTCTTTTCCTGGGTCAACCTTGTTAAAAATGAAACATGTGTTGAGGATAGTTATTTTACTGTGTCAACCTTGATAAATGAAACAAGCTCCCTTGAGGATAGTTATTTTACTGTGTCAACCTCATTAAAAACTGAATCAAATTTTGAGGATAGTTATTTTCTCTTGTGTCAACCTCGTTAAAAAATGAAACAAGTACCAATGAGGATGGTTATTTTTCTGTGTTAGCCTCAAAAAATGAATCAGGTGATGAGGATGGTTTTTTTACTGTGTCAACCTCGTTAAAAAATGAAACAAATTGTGACGATAGTTCTTTTTTCTTGTGTCAACCTCATTCAAAAATTAAACAATTTCCTTTGAGGAAAGCTCTTTTACTGTGTCAATCTCGTTAAAAAATGAAACAAGTCATGAGCATAGTTATTTTACTGTGTAAAGCTCGTTAAAAAATGAAACAAATCCTCCCCTATAATGAACCTTCATTCCATCCATCTATTAGTAACCAATAATCTACTTAGATGAATGAAATAAAGCTTGCGGGGCACCTACTCTTGCAGGGGGAATTTGACATGTGCCCTTCCAGGGGGCATTCAAAACATGCTTACCTATTCCACCCAATCAACACCTGAAGTTTGGGGGAAAAGACAAGTTCAGAGCTCCAAAATGCAAATGGTAACTTTCAAATCGTAAAAATGAATGGTAAATCTCCTTTAATTAGCCATTTGATTATTTGCAATGAATATTTATTGTTGTGACTATGGTTTTATTCATTTTTTTTTAATCATGAAATAGGTATTTTTAAACCATTTGATGTTGTTCTGAACAGGTTTTACAACTAATGAGAAGATTAGTCGTGCAGATTTATTTCAAGAATGATTTGACCACAAAGCATACTTTTTCTCCTTATTTTTCGAGCTTTGTTAAAAATGAAAAAAGGATTTTAAGCGCACTTTTATCTCTTTTTCAAGCTTTGATAACAATGAAAAAGAAACCCCTGGAGTCTTCTTTCAGCTATTTTCAGACTCTGATAATGTGAAAATATTTCCGAGCACTTGTCTTTTCGAGCTCGTAAAAGTAAATGAATTGATATCTACTCAGTATAAGTTTAACCCTTTTCTAGACTGAGATAGATTATTTACAAAAAAAGGAATACCTTGGTCAAACATGACTAAAGAGGTTCTCTCAGATATTATTTTACACTTTTTTGAATGTGAGCGACAACTTTACGAAAAATTACTTATGGAGTTTTCTTTCATCATCTTTTTCAAAATCTCTAAATATGAAAAACGACCGGGTTGTCACTGTCGTTAAGCTCATTAAAACATAAAATAGTGATGGCCTTATCGATCATGGAAAGAATCGAGTTTCATTCATCACTAAACTCATTAAATTATTAAATAGAGATACTTTGTTCACCTGAAGGGTTGAATTATAGATCAAGAAAATGTTATCCTCCTCAAGCTTGTTAAAAAATAAAGAGGTACTGGTCGACAAATGACCGGGGAAAATTTGGGAAAGTGAACAGAACTTTTTATCGTAGCAGGTCACTCTTTAACATGACACTTCACTCCATCATCGTGACTGTTTGGTTTGGGTAATCTTCTTGACGGTTCATTCATACCTATCGTTCATCATACCTTCACTTTAGTTTTGGGTCAATGCTACCAACTCATCTCAATGTCACCGATATGTTCAAGAGAAGTCATCCAGTGAATTCTCATCCTTCTTCAATACTCATAAACCTTCATTCTCATGACAGTGATCCCTGAAAATTGCTACATCAATTCATACCTTTGTGTCCAAAATCAGTAACTCTGTTTCGCAATAATGTGGCTTCCTATCGACGACAAATCATTATGAAAGAGGTTCACTTAGAAACATTATATTCTAGTACCATGAGGCTTGTTACAACATAGACAAGATCCTCGCTTCCGGATTTTTCACCAATATATTTTTTTTGGCGTTCGACATCAAATCATCTATTCATGCCTTACGAAATGTAATTCAGTACCTTGAGGGCCATTGACATTAACGACGGTTCTCTCTCGTTTGTTAACAACTCACATTATTAGCTAATAATCAAACGATGTCTTTCCATGTTCGAATACAAATCATATATTCGCATGGCTATACTTACACCCAAATGACCGAGTGAACGAGATAAGAATACCTTGGATCTAGTTTCATCCATCTGTGTTGTGATTTCAGAATTTTTGTACACATCATCTGTACAGTGACCTTACATACAAATCGTCATCCGAACATGGGCCTATATCTGTAGGCATGTCTATATTGGGCAACATTCCAATGTAGACGACATTCTGAATTATGTACATGTTATTAGATTGTTTATGTGCTAAACATGGGAATTCCTGCCCTTAGCAATTATGATCAAGAGGATATATCATGATGTTATGTATTGTAATATTGATGGAGGTTGCCACTATGCTTCATCTCCAGCCCATCATAGTGTAAAGCATCTCAACCAAAATATTTTTATTATTATTCTCACTTCTTGCTTTAGGGGGGAATTTGTTATAGGTCAATTTGGGCATCATTCCCAATGACCTGGTTAACTGGACATCATCTCCAATACCAATGAATAGGGTCTATCATACCCTATCATTTGAGTTTTTGCATGCCCTAAGACAAATAACAAGACAAATCATTCATGAGTTTCATCTGAAATGGTTTCCAAGATTTGAAGTTTATAATATATCATATGAGAGCTCATCAACGTTGCCTCTAAAGGGACTAAGTGTGTTGCATATGTAGGTAGCCGCATTCAAGGATTCTCTGCAAAGCACTTCCCAACACTCATAGGTGCGTTGGTCACATTGGGAGTGAAATTATAATTGTTTCAGAATCTCCACTTGGCCAGTGCCTTCTAGAAGAGTTCACATGTGCCAAACTTCGAATCCATGTGTCCATTTGACATCTACAATATTGGGAACATGTCTTTCATATTATTGGAACCTCATTGATTGTAAAACTACCTTCATCTCCTCTATAAATTGAGCATAGATATTAGTGTTTGATAAAGAGGAATTTGAGTAGATAAATGCCAGTGGAATTTCAATTGAGGAGTTGATTTGTGTAACATTCTACTGGAGAGATCTGCATTGTGATGAGGCTGGGACGCTGCTGGAGATGGTCACTTCAAATCAATCACTGGGTTTTAACATCCCCTTCAATCCATTAATAAATATTGTTGCTTACTTTCCCACATATGTAACTCTATAGGCTCATGTTTTCCATATTATGAATTCTTATTTGATGCATATTGTTTATGTTTCATTGATTTAACTAAATAACTTGAATAAACATATGTATTATTGTTATCTTTTGTTGTTTAGTGTTCATATTTGCAGGAAATATTTTCGGACATCTAGCTTGGATTTGCAGCTATATCAAGAGTGACAAAAGGAGAATAGGAAATGCTTGGACTCCAAGAAAGTTCTTTGATCTATTCTGTGTGTCTATTTACAATTAGGAAAAGTAGTCGCAAAGTCTTTAATCTGTTGTTCTAGATAAGCACCTGTCTAGGGAAGAATGATTTATTCGTAATTCATGATTCCACTTAACAACCTAGCCTAATATCTTCATTATCAAACTATATTTGTTGTGATCTCATTGAGAGAGCCCTCTCAACCTAATAGGGCTAGCTACTAGGTCAAAGTGGTCTGTGGTTACCTTTTCTGGTCTCCTTCTTAGCCTTCAGAGAACCAATGGAGTGCTAACACCTCCAATCTATAAAATGGTTGATCCAAGTGGATAGTGGTGGCCACCCACCTATTCCATTTGGACCCGCACCATCATTTCTTTCATTTTTTCAGTTTCAACACAACTTACTACTTTTAGCAGTTTTTCGGGCCCTGAACTTCTAGAGCTGTTTTGAGGCCCTAAACGACTTTTTTTGGGAAACCTAGGACAAACATGTGTCCATTCTCTAATTTTCATCACATGAAAAGTTCTATTCCTCATATATATCTTTCTAACAATGTATGGATCATGTCAGACGGAGATCGTATGCCAAATTTATGTCCCTGGGAAGTTGAAACACTAATTTACCCAAACGGAGCCCATAATTTTGGTGCTTCATCTCATAGGGTTAGGTTTGGGATTCTTAGGGTTTTCCATTGTTTCTCAATAATAAATAGGCCTTAGAGCCTCATTGTAACATAGTTCAGAGGCCTATAGCTTCCATATCTCCTCTCAGAGATAAGTTACAAGTGCCCTAGCTCGTTTACTTCCATTATGTATGTAAGCATATTTCTATTATTTGATATCATTGAAATGAAGTATTATTTTAGCTGAATCTCTATTTTTATGTCTATTTCTGTATTTTATTTCATTCCTGCATAAATCCGGATCAATGGTTTCATATCAGTCTACTCTTTCTCTGTTTTTCTTTGCATGTCCCCATCGAGGTCAGGGTATAAGGAGTTAGGGCTCGATCTAATTGAAACCCTGCAAGATCAACCTCACAAACCTTGATGAGATCCCATGGTAGAAGAAAATAAATATGAGGGAACAGGAGATCCTATCAACATATTGCTCGAGGAGGTCCTCGAGAAATAAAGGAACACGTTGATGGATAAATTTTCTCAGATCCTTCAATGGCTTCCCACCTATGGTGCATCTGCATCCAACCACCACTCTGGAGGCACCAATCCCTCCAAGGTACAATTAAAATTTTACATTCCTATATTTTAAGACCATATAGATGCAGACATCGTAGATAGATGGTTCAATTTTCTCGAAGGGTATTTCTTGGTCCATGATTTCTCCGACCAAGAAAAAATTATTTTGCACTCCTCAAAGCCGCCCCCCATGTCAAAGACTGGTGGGAAACCTACTATGAGAAAAAGGATGAGAGGGAACCCTCTCTGTTCTTGGCCACACCTACTTGGAATTTGTTCTGAGATGACATCAAGGAACAATATTACCCCTTGGGGAGATATGAGGACAAGTACATCCAATGGACCATGCTGTGGTAGTAAAGGGATCGATATCTACACCAACTGACGAATTTTTTCGATACCCTGCGCAAAAATTTTGGTATTAAAGATTCATAGAGAAATTTGGTTCTCAAGTACCATAGCTGTCTGCAAAGAGAAATTTAGGAGGAAATGGATTTCCTCCACATTACCTTGCTTAGCACAACATTATGCCGACAAGATTGAGAAGAAATTTAAGCAAAATAAGAGATACTTTGGATCAACGAATCCGAAACCAGGGAAAGGCACCTGATCTCAAGAGCCAGGTTTTCTAACCTGTGTGTCGGTCAATTTGATTAAGACTTAAACCCGTCCCAAGTCCAACTTTGAAAAAAACTTTGACTCGCTCTAACTACTTCATATGAGCTTGAAATCGAGTGTCGTTTGCGATGTTAGAATCAGGGCGACGACCAATTCAATATGGTACTGAGTTTGCCACATTTTAACCACTTTGATTTTGGAATAAATTTAAAGGCACTTGTACTTGGAGATCCTCCTGGATCAATCCTCCCCATTGAAAATATTTTGGACCACCAAAATCATTGACACATCCATCACACTACCTGTGTCCTCGCTAAACCACCCTTTCAATCACCTGCACGGAAATCTGGTACATCCTTTGCAATCATATACAAACTACACATTACTCAAACAACCCTTCACTTTCCAAGAGTTTATAGCGCACACTCATCTTCCAAGGATTACATAATAAAAAAATAACCTCAACTACTCATAAGAAAATGCCAAACATCATCATTGCATTTCGAAGCGATGTAAAACACATCATCACTTTTACATTTACTTCCAACGCATGATTTACAAACTATGGCCATAACAAGATATTACCTCTAAAAAACCATCTTTTACTTAATAAAGTAAATGGGTCATCTCCTTGTGGCAGATTTTCTTATGCAATATTTTCGACGACTAGATTCTTCATGGGTGTTTTTTAAGTTTGAAGGGTTAGACATGGACATTTCTAGTGTTCATCCTTGTTGCAATTATTCTTCTTCTTCCAGACCTTCCAAATCATCTTGGAAGCAGGCATTAGATTATTCTGGAACATTATGTAAGTGATTTCAAATATGAATTTCTTGTAATTCCCTAAGTGTGTAAAACTCACATACTTAGTAATGCAAGTCTACAAGAACCATATCTAAGCCTCACAAGCATCATAGGTCTTAGAATAGTCTGAAAATTTTTATGAGACATTTAATTTCTAAATTGTTTCACTTTAAATACATTAAATAGTACTCTGATACGACTTTTTATGAGTGTTATGAGATTTATTTCATCCAATAGTGTTTAATTTCATTTATCTTCAAATGCCAATCTTTAACGCTATATCATATTTTGGGTGTTGTAATAACCCCAGGTACAGATATATGTTTGCAGGACAGATATCATCAACCAGCAGGAGAAATTCAAGAATTATTTAGAGCTTGAAGAATGTCCCTCGAAGTACTTTCTGTTAGTGTCCCGTGATTTGGATGATTGGCAAGCCAAATGACAGTGTAACATAAAACCAATCTTTGGAGCCCAAGGACCTAGCCTTCCTAGACTCAGAGAGGGCTCTCTCTATTTGTGTAAGGGATATCTGTGTGTTTGCTTATTTTGTTCTGATTTTAGGCTAGTTATGAAGTAGGTTTTTTGGTTTTCGTTTTTAGGTTGTGAGGGATGAAACTGATCAAAGATATAAGATAGGTAAAAAGATGTCAGATCAACTGGGCTATGGGGTCGAAGAGGTCAAGAAAGCTATCAGATGGTGATACAAGGCTGTTTAAGGGCCGATTTGATTCGAGGTAAAATGGATCTTTGCGCAAAATGAAGTAAAATGGACATCAAGTTTATGAATAACAAAGGATTTCAAGCATAACTAGTTTAATAGCTAACATAAACATGGTAGGGAAAACCATTAATCATGAGAAATGTAACTATAAGACAATCAATACATAGAAATAAACATTCAAGCCATGCATAGAGATATATAACTCTCTAACTTTGGGAAATGGCTATCAGACTTTGGGGAAATACACTTAAGACAGAAAAACAACTCAAATCACTATGCCGGAATGCCTAAACATAGTACTTTAAGTTATTGGGCACTATGAAAACAAGATTGCATAGTCTTAGACAAAGGGCAAGATCAGAACAAGACCTCCTTGGTTCAACAAATGACAATCTAATCAGTCAAAGAGAAATTTCATGGATGGAGCTATGGCTAGCCATGAGTAAGCTGGGCATACCGTAAATCATACTTAGCATGCATAAAACCATGAATGAAACAAACAACAATATCATTAACTTATTAAAGAGAAATCAAGAATTATTTAATGTGACTAAGAATGAGGAAAACATGGAAGCTATGAAGAAACATGAAATTTGAGGTGCCTCCAAGGGAATGTCTCAAATTGTTTCTCTACTGTCCTATAGCAAGCAAGAAACATGGATTTATGAATTAAAACTAGGGAAAAAAAGCAAAGAGAGAGACACTATAACATTCTACCAAGTCACGGAATCCAACAACAATCCTCTTTCATCATCCAAGAACATCCAAGAGACTATCCAAAAGCATGAGACACGTACTTCTTCCAAAGTGTATATGACCATATATTGCTTCTATCATCAAGTTCATCCTTGTTTAAAATGAAAGCCTTTGGAATATATAGGCCCAAGTGAGGAAAACCTCTTAGTTCAGTTTTCAATCTCATTGGCCTATCCAAAATATCTAATCTTTTCCTTGAGGCTTTGCAAAGCCCAAGGCACAAAATATCTCATAAAATATCTAAAAACTGCTAAAAGAGGGAAATAAATCGACTTTTCATAACTTCTCATGTGCAAAAATAGCTAAACGCACATGAGGAAAAAGCAGTTTTTAAAGGTTCAGTTTGTACAAAAATACTTAAAAAATACATCAGCAAAAGGTCCCCTGACTTTCCGGCAGCTTTTGGCAGCCTTCCCGATGTCAAAACGAGGCTCATGATAGCTCGTTGGAAGGCTCTAAGTGTATACTTTCTGTAACAACTTGAATTTTTCCAATATGATTCCTGGAAGCCCTCCAAAAATAGGCCTGTGTGTAAAAAACCAGAAAATAAGCTTTGCTGATAGACCAGGCAGAGTGTAGAAAAAGCGGGCATTTTTCGCCATTTAGGGGGAGAAAATGATCTTCAAATGTCCTAAAAATCGTTGAGTATGTGCTTCTAAAATTATGGCATCCAATGATACCATTCTCATCCTTTGATTATCCCCCAAACTGAAATGGTGAAGCCCATGAGCTTTGGCCAAAAACCCAAAAATGACAAAAAACCAAAATATGTCGAAATTTGCCCAAAATTGGTGAGCATGACCCTCAAGGGTTCTCCGCAACATGTTGTGAAGAAGAGGCCAAAATTTAAATTCCTGATGTGTCTTTCCTCACTTTCTGTTCCGGGCGCTTCCCTTTAGCCTCCTTGATTTTTTCTTGAGCAGCCTTCAACTTGCGCCAGGAAAACTAGTTTAACTTTTTATAATGCTCCATCATTCTCCTTTGAAGGTCTAAATCCATGTTTCCCTTCTCTAGTTTCTTTTCCAAGTGGTCATTTACTCTCTCAATCCATGCCTCCCTATTGTTCTCTATCTCTTGTTCGAACAATGCAGTGAGAGGGGTATTTCGGAGAAGGGCACTTTCAGCTTCTTTTTGCTTCTCAAGGGCCTTTTTAAGCCCCATGGTTCTTGGCATCTTTCACCTAGGCTGATCTTCACCTTCAATTTCATCGAACTCGCCCATGAGTTCTTCCAACCTCACTTGGGCTTTCGAGGCCTCCTTCTTGTATTTGATCACCTGTGTCTCATAAACAACCATATGGACACTAATTTTCTTATTTTGGATTTGCAAAAATTGATTGAAATTCCTAGCTCTATGAAGATCATCCTTCAATGCATCAATTTGGCTTTCTCTATGGATCAAGAGGCTTTCTAGAATCCGGGCCTCATTATCAATATCATCGCTTTGGATTTCGATGATGTCGAATGCACTCTCCTGTTCATGACTACCTTCTTCCTTACCCTTCCCTTTGCTTTGGGTGGCTATTGTAGTGCTCTTCCTCCTAGGAAAATAAATCATGGGCTTCTTTGGCAATTTTCCTTTACTTTAGAGGGCCCTTGTCACATTTGGAGTGACAAATCTAGGCACTCTTTTCTTTTTTGTCCAGGGCTTGGCGACTTTCGGAGAAGAGAGCATGGCCCCTTGCCTCGAAGAGGCAGCTAGCACATGCTCCATGGGTCCTTTACCCTTGTCACTTTGCCTTTCATTTTTGCCAATGTCTTGGCTCTCTTCAAGGATTCCTAGGCTTTCTTTTTGCATCTCCCTTTGAGGGTTTTCCTCCTCACTGTTTTTTTCATCTTCATGCTACTGTCCCTTTTCTTCTTGAGGTTGCTGCTCCTTTTCAGGAGGTTTTTGTGTATCATGTTGTGGCCGCCCCTGTCTATAACTCTAATGCTATTCCTGTTCATCATGATGTAGTAGTTGTGTATCATCTTTTGGCTGACCCGGTTCCTCACTTTCCTATCCTTGTACATCATCTTCATGATTTTGTTCTGTCTCACCCTCACTGTGTTGTTTTTCTTCATCTCCTTGTTGTTGCTCATCATCACTGTGATGATGTTGTTCAACACTTTCTTCCTCCTCCCCTTGCTGCTATTCATCATCATTGTGATGCTGTTGTGTGTCATCATAAGGTTGCTCACCCTCATCATAAGTCTTCTCACCCTCACTGTGTTGTTTTTCTTCATGCTGCTGCCCTTCATCATCTTCCTCATCATCATGGTCATCCTCCTCTCCCTCTTCAGGTTCTTCTGCTTGCTCTGTGGTAAACTTGAGTTTCTTAGGAATAGGTCTGCTAGAGGAAGGTGAAGGATGATGAGTAGGAGAGGTAGGGGATGTATGGACTGGAGGGATAGTGGAGAAATCCGGATGAGTGATGAAAGTATCCCACAAGACCTCTCTCTTTTCAAGCTAATGAAGAATGATGATTTTGATGAGAGAGTGATGGAAGAGACAGGCTATTTTCTCTGAAGGAGGCTTCTTCTGGATAGTGGAGGCCATTTTTTCAATGCTCTTGTGTAAGAAGAAAGGAAGATTTAGCAGCTTGGTCCTTGTGAAATGCATGAGCAGTCGAATGTGATAGGCATAGATTCAGGAGAATCTTCCCTCACAAGTGAAGTACTTCATGATAATATTCATGAGAGGGGCGTAGATGGCTAAAAGATATGAGAAAGGGAAAATAGAAGGACATGACTCTCTGTGCTCAGGCTTTAGAAAGGGCTTGTAATCATCTGAGTCGAAATGGCCTTGTTTAAACCATTTCTCACCAATATAGGGGATTTTAGTGGCCTTGGAGATGGATCTTGGGGATAATTTCAAGTCAAGGCCTGCCAACTAGAAATGCTTATCTCGAAACCTCAAAGCAGAAAGATGTGTCAAAGGAGAGAAACTCTTCACCTCTTGCACTCTTTGAAAAAAATATAAACACCCGACTTCGTGGAAATTGAACAAGACTAATGGGTGTGCATTCACTTCTTCAGTGGAAATAGGCTCATATCTCTTATGCAATCCACTCCTACTATCCTGCCTCAGAGGCATCTTTTTCTGGATGCTCTCTGCAAAACCAAACTTCCTCAAAAAGGTTTTCAAGAATGTTTTCTCAAATAAAAATATGTCTTCTTTGTTAATCACTGTTTGATCAAGGTAAATTTGCCTCAAATGTTGTGTGAAATGTTTTCTTTGATATTAGGTCTCTGCTCCTCCCAAAACACTGTCGTTCCCCTTTGTATGCCAATCAACAAATAATTTTGATAATAACACAGTCAACTAAAATGTATACATAGTCAAGTGATTTATGTGTTTGGGTAAGGTCACAGGGCTCTTGGTGTTTTGAGGAAAACAAGACAGTCTTGCATTTAGACAAAAGCAAAAAAATCCTCCCAAACAAAACACCCTCCTTCTCTTCACTGTTTTCTCACACAGACTTTGACAAACACCTCCAAATGGCAATGACAGCTTCACACACTAAAGTTTGTTTATGGTCAAAGAGGCGACCCTGACTTTGCTCTTTACCACACTGAGGAAAACTTTGAAATGACAAAACACGTGTAGAATGATTACTGCTGTTTGAAAACAGGCCCACTGTTTTCACTTTTCAAACCTTGTCTTTCCTCCCTTTAAACACTGCCTCCACCTTTCAACCTGTTTTGAGGGCAGTTTTTTAGGTTTTTAAACATCAATAAGAACCCACCATTTTTACCATGTCAGTGTTGGGCAAACAAACCATAGCAATTTTGAGCTTCAAACAGAAAACACAACCCTCCTTAAAATACTCAACACTGTGATTTATATCATGAGTTTCATCTTTTCACCATCACTGAACAGTCTTGAAAAGAGCAAGGAGGCACATAAAATACCTTTAAAATTGATGATGGCATTGTTTGAGGAGTTTGGGCCACTTTCAAAACATTTTGGAGGTGTTTGGACCATTAACATGTGCACGACACGTTGATAAGGAAAAGCGCCGCACAAAGAAGAGTTATCGGGTCAATGTCGGGTGGTCGTGACCGGCACCTACAGGCGCACTACGCAACAGTGCAATCCTATGGTAAAACTCCGCCTCAACGTGTCGCGCCACTCTACAGGCGCGCCACGCAGTCTTCAAGCCCCAAAAATCGATGAATTTGCTCGAAAATTCCTTCTTTGGTCTCGTGGACATTCAAAGGGGAGTGTTTCCTCGTGTTTTGGTAATGCAAAAATAGATTTGCAATGGTCCTTAAACCCTTTTGAAAGTGAAAAATCCAAAGTCCTCTTCACACTTGATCGGTGAGGGTTTTTAAAGAGATGTTTGAAAAATCCTTTTCTTTTAAACAAAACTTGAAACCTTATCCCTTAAAACATAACCTGATACTTTTTTGTCCAGATAAATGTCATAGTGGTAATGAGCATTTATTTAATAATCCTGACCCCTTTTTTGAAATAGAACAACCTTTTTGAGAATTTAAAACTTTGAATGTTTCCCATTTAAGGAATAAAAAATTGTCCTCCTTTTCTGATATCTGTACTGTGGAAGGAAGTTCTGCTCTAAGCCACTATGGCTCATCTTCTGTCACTTTTGATCAGTTGAAAAAGGTTTTATAAAATAGAAAGAGCAGCATCTTTAAATATCAACATCACTTACTGCTTTTCTTATTTGAAAAAGGACGCTTGTAGAAAAACACCTTGTGTTATGTGAGGCTTTCTTTAATACTTTGAAAGAGGTAGTTTCACCCTTTCGAAACCTAAACTGACCATGTCTGCTCCTGATGCTTTGGATATGGTCATGCCCATTGTGAAAACTAAATGAGATGGCAGGTGTTGTTTGAGTTTCTTTTTTACTGTGGATAAAAATAAAACAGGAGATGAGGTACTAGAGTTGAAAAGTGAACAAGGGAAAGTTGCCCCTTTGTTCTTTTGTGAAGGAGGTCTGCAAGAAAACTGGGCTTTACCATTATCTGTCCATCAAGAGGGCACTTCTTCTGAAAACTCCTTCTCTACTCAAACTGTAACAGAAAGGTACCCTTGACCTATTTTCATAAGGGGAATGTCTTCATTTGTAACAGTGGCCTGTGTTATTGGCTTTCAATGTTGTTCAAGGATCTTGAAACTCATGCCATAATCCTTCTTACATATTTATGAGCTTGTGTGCTTAGTTGCAATGCATTTTTGGGAAAAATTAAACTCAAATCGCCTTCTGTCCACTATAATGAGTAATTTTTGAAAGAAAATTATTTTTGAATAGGAAGAACATTACCTTTTGAAAAGAAATCATCACTCTTAGTGGTTTCCCTTGTACATGATGGCAGAGGTCAGTTTGGGACCAAGACCCTTTTGTCTCCTTTGGCTATCAGCTTAATAATATTTCTTCATTGATGATGAACCCATTACTTCACATTGTAAAATAACAGAGGAACTTCTGTAAAAAAAAATTAAAAGCACTACTACTTTGCCTCTGCCTTTAATCATCATTTTATTTCAGAAACCCTTAGTTGTTGTCTCACTGTATGCCAAAAAATGTCCTTTAGTCTGTGCAAATTCTTAAAATCAAAATTTATCTACTAGCCCTCTGCTTATAGATGATGGAGGTGCTCTTAACCCTCTACTTATAAAATGAAGGAGGTTCTTCAGTCTTCAAAAACCCTCTGCTTATAGATGAAGGAGGTTTTTCAGTCATCCCATCTCATTAGCTGTTAACAGTGTTATTTTTCCTTTCACTGTCTTGTCATGCTTGAGCCAATGAAGAATAACAAATTGATAACAGTTTAGATGACTATTTCTTTGAGACATGTAAATCTGCTTTTCAAATGTATTTGCACTTCTTTAGGCATCATAAGCAGTTTGGTTAGTATTTGCGAAGCGCTTCTTGTCATTCATATTTTACTAACCTTTGACTGTGATCGCAGGAGTTTAATGAAACAACTCTCTGCCCTGTAGCTGCATTCTAGGCTCAAAGTCACATGAGAAGCAGTTTTCTTCTCATGTGGAAACCAATATTGTCTTCTGGGAATGCTGGTATGCTTCTGTTCTTGGAAAATCCATGAAAACACTGTAAAACCACCTAAAATCAGTTTGACCTATGGTAATGTGTTGCTGAGACTTGAGGTTTTATGAGTGGCATGACTTAGGGTTGTAACCAACTTTATTTGCAGAATGGGAAGGTCTGTTATGACTGGTCTGTAGCAGATAGAGGTTCTTTGGATTTTAGGACAGTTTGCCAAGGGAAAAATGCCTAAAGCACCACTACCTAGCTTAGGGGATACTTTTTGGACAGATTTGGATTGTTTTCTTTGTAGATGATGGACAAGCTAGTATGGCTGAGGCTAGATAGGACTTGATAATGAGGTTTCATCTCATCATGGGCAGACTGAAAGGTAAGAGGGAAAAAAAATTTATGGGTGTTTTCCAGCTGGAAAATTTGACAATTTTTTAGATCAGCTGCTAGAAAACTTGGTTGTTACAACTAGTCATTACCAATAAGTGAAAAATACTAATGACGAATAGTGGCCCCATTTTGGGAGGGCGGCTCCTTTTCAGGAGGTGTCCACAATTTCATATCTTTAGCATATGAAGACCAGTGCCTTACCGATTGGCACGAATTTCACTCTTCCTTGATGCTACTTCTGAAAAATGACAGGATGATTAGCATCAATGATATTTCTACCTACCCCACTATCTTTCCTAACATTTTTTCTTCCTTTGGGTGCATTTGGACTAGCAACCCTTTTGAAAATATATATTTTTTCGTTTTGGAAAATGAACCTATCTAATTCTACACTTATATCTACCAGGAGTTCAGATTAAACTGATGAACTCCTTCATTACTCTACCTATGCTAGATCAACTGTCAAGGTTAAGCTGTTTGACAGGATTTTATTCTCTAATCTAAAACACGAAATTGGAAAATGATCAAATCAGGGTTAGACAGTCTGATTTTTCATGTACTTGCGGCATGAAAGACAAGTTGCACACAAATATTATTTTGCATAAAATGGACACTAAGAAAAACGGGGCTAAGATGCACAATTTGTTTTTCATCCCCGCTTCCCTCTTTGGTTTTGTTTTGAGCATGTGGAACCATTATCTTTTCCTAATCTACTCTCTTTGATAAGTCAAGCTTACACAATGTTGACCATCTTTGTCACTCACTAACTTATCAGCAAATAAATTTAAAACATGTTCAGCTATGATTAGGCTAGATAACTGAACAAGACATTTGAGCACTAGTAGCGGCATGTAGACTTGCGCGCTTTCTGAATGACTATTTTTTGAACATGGGGACTTTTTCTATTTTTCAACTGCCCTCTTTTCTATTTTTCTATTTTTTTTTTACTTTTCTGCTTTTTATCTACTTTTCAAACAATGGTATATACAATGATTGAAAATGTTTTAAACTCAGAAATCTTGGAAATGGCGAAACTTAAGCATCTTATCCTCGTAAGGATCTCCTACCATTCTTGGCCCATCTAGTTCTTGAAAAGAAAATTTGAGAAATTTTTCTCTTGTAAACATGACATAAGGATTCATGCATGAATCTCTGAACAAACCCGTATCTTCCAACTGTACCTCTTTATACCTCTGATTTCCACTCCTTCCTTTACTGTACATCTTCTTTAAGTAATTTATTTATTCTTTGTCATTTTTGAAATAAATAATAACATCATCAAGGTATGTTAAAATGAAGAAGTTTAGGACTGGAAACATGGCCTTTAGGAGCATGTTTTTGATATCCGGTGGTTTTGCATTTCTGAGTCTGAAACTAGAGCTACTTCCAACATACTAGAAAAAATATTTGAGTTGTCTACTTTGCAAGGGAATCATTTGGCTATAACCTGAAACGTCATCTTGAAAAGACATATGATTAAAAACACTTATCATCGGCATATCATGGTCTTAGGCAGGAAGGATAAAATTTCTATTATAGGGATGTGCATTAGTGTTTCTAAAATCAAAACAAATCCTATGACTAGCTATTTTATCTTTGATTATTACTGATTGGTTCAGATTTTTGTATTTTCTTTTGTCGAAGTTTTTTCTTGGAATGATGGTAGTGGCATAGTGTTTCTCATTTTTTTCTCTACATGAGGTAGTATTCTTCATGAGATTGCCAATTCTAGCAGTTCTAAGTCTTTGATGGAATGACAGGATATTAGCCAGTTCAAGTAACTCAGGTATACTTGGACTGCAGTTATCATGTTCACTCATAAGAAGTTTATCAAGCATTTTTTCTGGATTTTGAGCTGTTATGGCTACAGTCAAGGATTCACTTGTAGTGGAAGAGTTATGTGATGGTAAATCTTTAAGGTATGGTAAAAACATTAAGCTTCCCTGATCCTGAGTTCCAAAAAGGTTTGTGATATGTAAGTCCTCTAATGCCTTTATTCTGAAAAAGTTTCCTGATGTTACTGCTGATGTTTGACTAAGGTTCGAGCAATTCGCTTGATAGTACATAATGGTTTGTGCTTCTTGCTCTATTCCTATTTCAGAAGGAGCATACTTACTTTCCTCAAGACATATCTATTCATGATCATGGTAGTTTTGAGTGTCTAGTTCATCATAGAGGACTAGGGGAAGATGATAAGGTGGGTCTCAGTTTGTTTCAATTTCTTCTGACTGTTCTTCAATTTCCTCATCAGTGTGCAGAATAAAAGAGTTTAGGTCAGAATGCAAGGAATACATTGGGATTTTATCTGGCCTCTATTGGTTACTGATCATGTATTTCATATGTGACTCTCGATAGAGTATTCTTGTTTGGTCAAACACAGGAATAGTGGCATAGGACATATCAAGTTGAATATTCCCTTGGAGCTTGGCTCCCCAAGATCTGGATAGAAGCATTCTGTACATGGGGGGAATGTCTGCTACCACTATGTCCATGATCAGATGTTTTGCAGGTATTTGGGCCAAAATAAAACAAAGATCTTTGATCAAGCCTATACATTTGACTCTACTAGAATCAAACGAATATAAGTCTTTGTATGGTCTTGTGATTTCTAGGCCTAATCTTTCCATTACAACCTTTAACATAATATTATGCGAGGTGCCAGAGTCTAGCATGTTATTGTGAAGGATTTGGTCATGGATACTCAGAATGATGTAAAAGGGGACAGTGGTTCCCTCTTGGAATTTCCCTTCTACTTTCGGACCAAACAACACTTTAGGAGTGTCATCAACTAGTGTTCGCATCATTCCTGAGATTCAGGACCTTTAACACTTGGGATTTATAAGAGCCTTGGGTGATGAGTTCTGTAAGAGGCATGGTGATCTTTATTTTGGCGATTTCACCCTCAAAACTAAAAGGTAGTTGTAGTTTAGACATGTTTGTTTCAAATTTTTCACCCATGACCTTCTCTATGTTTTGAGTTTGCTGGCTTTGTTTCAGGATTTTGTTTGCCACAGCCACCTCAGGAATCTTTGTGGAAGTACTCGGAGCATCTGAGTCAGGACAAGTTTGGGTAACTCTATCTTTGTTTTGGTCATTTTTCCTGACCATGATTTTTTTGTTGTTCACTGCTTTCTTAAGGATGGTATTAGGGGTTTTAGCAGCGTCTGAGCTACCTTTCTTGGAGTTGTCTTGATTTTTTCTGCTTCTAAGGTCATACTGCCTGTGAGCTTCTATTATGGCATTCTGAAAATATATGGCAGGATCCTCAGGATCTTAATAGTTGGTTTCATCCTGATTCAGAGAGAAGAATGCTTGTTCTTCTTCCGTAAGGTACACCTCACTCTTATTTTCAAACCCTATGAGGTTCAAATGATTTTCATCAATGGGTTTTGTATCCCTATCATCTTCTTCCACATAATTTTCATTAAATGGTGGCATAATTTGTTGTTCATTTTCCCTCGGTTTGTTTTGAGGTTGTTCCCTCCTAAAATTTTGGTTTCGGTTTCTTTTTGGAGGGTTTGGCGGGTTGTCCTTAAGAGGGTTCTTCTCACTTATATTTTCCCACATCTTGGCCATGGACCTAACTAAGTCATCTATTCTAGGATCTAGGGCAGGAGATGAAGTGGAGAACTCATCTTGGTATGTGACTTTCTTTTCTGATCTAGTCCTAGCTCTTATTTCTGCTAAGTTGCCTTCTGCTCTTATGGCTAATTTTTGCATTTCCTCTAAGGTAAGAGGTTCCTTGTCTCTTAGCTGATAAGTCATGTCTGGGTCAAAACCCTCGGGGAAATTTTCCAAGTCTGAACCAAGTGGGGGTTTGAAATGAGGTGGGAGGGCGTTATACACACTGTTGAACCTAGTGCAATATCCTTGGACACTTTCCCCATTTTCCCATTTTAGATTTTTATATTCTGACAGGATTTGAATGGGGTTCTTTTGGATTTCCCACTTGTTTATGAAGACTTGGTAGAGTTCTGGGAGTTTGTGGATGTTGTTTTGAGTTAAGCTCTTAAACCATTTTTTGGGTTCCCCACCTAGGCTTTGGGCGAACATTCTCATTCTGATGGTCTCGTCTTCTATTTCCATGTATTCAGAGGCATCACTAATCCTATCTACATCTTGTTGAGTTGTGGTAGTCTCATCTCCTGTAAAGTGTGGGATTTTGGCTTGATAGTCATTTTGTAAGGGAGCCAAAGGCTGTGGCAACACCAAGGGTGCATACCAAGCTGCCATGATAGGAGCTAATGGGTGATGTACAAAATGAGGGCTTGCAGGATGAGCTGAGGTGGTTTGAACAGTAGTGGTTTGGATAGGTGTGGTGGATGTACTTAGACTAGTGATCTTATTTTTAGCAGATCTGGGATGGTAGGAGCCAAAGTGATGGAGAAGCTAAGAGTCTGGAGGTGTGGTAGGTGAGGCTTATCTACTAGGACTCTGTGGCAGATCTAGGGGCTCAAGATAGTCAAAGTCTATCTTGTTTTGTGACTTGCTTCTAAAAAGGGTTTTTGCTGATTCTAAGTCAAAGGGGGAATCCAGTAAGGTAGTGAGATGTTCAGATACTGATTTTTTTTTACGGATGGACCTATCAGTAGCTAAATTTCCAGTTTCAGAAGCTTGCCACGGAATCTTCTCTGGGTCATCTACTATGATAGGGGGATTTGGGTCTGGATGAGCTCTGGTGTTGATTCTTCATGAAGCTATATTTCGAGTCTAGAGTTTAGAAAGGATCGTATTTTGTGATTTTTTTGAATGGGTGGCCTCTCTAAGGTTTTACCAATGTGAAGGATGGTAAAAAATAAAAGGATGGACTAGTGGAGTCACCAGGTGGATTTCTATGAGAACTATGGTGCACCACCAACACTATCAAAGATGCTTTGGGAAAAAGTTTTATAGCAAACTTTGAGATGGAAACTTGCAAAGAAGAGTGATTCACTTAGTTTCAACAGTTTGCTAGGCTGTATAGATAAGCTAAATGTTCTCTTGGCAAGAAAGCTTCTGCTTATCTCCTATGTTTCGGGTGAGGGTTTCTGAATCGCTATGTTATACTTAGTTTGTCACTGATTACAGAGTTTCCACCCTAAGTTTAAGTTTTTGGAAGGATTAGTTAGCAGAAAGGTATGTTTTATGAATTTTTTGGTCTTTTATGGAGTTTTTAGGCCTACTGGAGGCTAGTGGAGTCGCCAGGTGGAACTTGGTTGTTTTTGTAAAGATGTAGCTATGGTCCACCACCAGTAACTATGGAAAACCAATCTGGGAATGTTTTGGGGTTTTTCTAAGTTTTATGTGTAGCCTATGGTTTATTTAAAGTATTCTAAACCTGTTTCATCACTTTGCTAGGGTGGCGAGAACAAAAAGAGTTTACTCTAAATGGTTTTATGGATTACTTGCCTGTTTAAGTTTTGAAGACTGATGAATCTACAAGATTTTGCTAGACTGTTATGTACTCAATTAGTCCCAACGTGATCACCATTATGTTAGTGAGCGGTGGGATAAGTCAGCCAGATAGTATTCTCAAAGGTCTCTGAAGGTTTAGGGAATCTAAGTTTGTTTATCACTCAGTGTCCCACTGTGATCGCCATTATGTTAGGGTGGCGATGAGGTGGCTCAATCGGATAGTAGCCTAGAGTTCAGTAAATAATTTAAGGTCTACTGGAGGCTAGTGGAGTCGCCAGGTGGATTTTTAGTTGTTTTGAGGTATATGTGTATGCTCCACCACCAGTACTGACAAAAACCAATCTAAGGGAGTTTTTTGGAGTTTTTCTGAGTTCTTTATATAGTCCTAAGGTTTGTAATAGTGTCCTACAGCTGAGTCATCATTTTTCTATGATGGTGAGACAACCAGATTCTACTCTTCTAAGTTTGACTGAGATTTTGAGAGTTCCTAAGGGATACCTAGGATTTTTTGACTCAAGGTCCCACCGTGATCGCCATTATGTTAGTGAGCGGTGGGATAAGTCAATCAGATAGTATTTGCAAAGGTCTCTAAAGGTTTAGGGAAACTAAGTTTGTTTATCACTCAGAGTCCCACCGTGATCGCCATTATGTTAGTGAATGGTGGGATAAGTTAGTCAGATAGTATTCTTAAGGATACTTGGAATGTTTAGGGAAACTAAGTTTGTTTATCACTTAGAGTCCCACCGTGATCGCCATTATGTTAGGGTCCCGTGATTTGGCTGATTGGCAAGCCAAATGACAGTGTAACATCAAACCAATATTTCGAGCCCAAATACCTAGCCTTCTTGGACTCAGATAGGGCTCTCTCTATTTGTGTAAGGGATATCTGTGTGTTTGCTTATTGTGTTCTAATTTTAGGCTAGTTATGAAGTAGGTTTTTTGGTTTTGGTTTTTAGGTTGTGAGGGATGAAACTGATCAAAGATATAAGATAGGTAAAAAGATGTTAGATCAACTGGGCTATGGGGTCGAAGAGGTCAAGAAAGCTATCAGATGGTGATACAAGGCTGTCGAAGGGCCGATTTGATTCAAGGTAAAATGGATCTTTGGGCAAAATGGAGTAAAATGGACATCAGCTTGTGACCAACAAAGGATTTCAAGTATAACTAGTTTAATAGCTGACATAAACATGGTAGGGCAAACCATTAATCATGATAAATGTAACTATAAGCCAATCAATACATAGAAATTAACATTCAAGCCATGCATAGAGATATATAACTCTCTAACTTTGGGAAATGGCTATCAGACTTTGGGGAAATACACTAAAGACAGAAAAAAAACTCAAATCACTATGCCGGAATGCCTAAACATAGTACTTTAAGTTATTGGGAACCTTGAAAACAAGATTTCATAGTCTTAGACAAAGGGCAAGATCAGAACAAGACCTCCTTGGTTTAACAAATGACAATCTAATCAGTTAAAGAGAAATTTCATGGATGGAGCTATGGCTAGCGATGAGTAAGCAGGTCATACCGTAAATCATACTTAGCATGCATAAAAGCATGAATGAAACAAGCAACAATATCCTTAAGTTATTAAAGAGTAATCAAGAATTCTTTATTGTGACTAAGAATGAGGAAAACATGGAAGCTATGAAGAAACAGGAAATTTGAGGTGCCTCCAAGGGCATGTCTCAAATTTGTTCTCTACTGTCCTATAGCAAGCAAGAAACATGGATTTATGAATGAAAACTAAGAAAACAAAACAAAGAGAGAGACACTATACCATTCTACCAAGTCATGGAATCCAACAACAATCCTCTTTCATCATCCAAGAACATCCAAGAGACTATCCAAAATCATGAGACAAGTATTTTTTCCAAAGCTTATATGACCATATATTGCTTCTATCATCAAGTTCAGCCTTGCTTACAATGAAAGCCTTTGGAATATATAGGCCCAACTGAGGAAAACCTCTTAGTTCAGTTTGCAATCTAATTGGCCTATCCAAAATATCTAATCTTGTCCTTGAGGCTTTGCAAAGCCCAAGGCACAAAATATCTCATAAAATATTTAAAAAATGCTAAAAGAGGGAAATAAATTGACTTTTCATAACTTCTCATGTGCAAAAATATCTAAACGCACATGAGGAAAAAGGAGTTTTTAAAGGTTCAGTCTTTAGAAAAATACTCAAAAAATACATCAGCAAAAGGTCCCCTGACTTTCCGGCAGCTTTTGGCAGCCTTCCCGATATTGAAACGAGGCTCATGATAGCTTGTTGGAAATCTATGAGTGTCTAATTTTTGGAACGACTTGAATTTTCCAAATCTGATGCCTGGAAGTCCTCCAAAAACATGCCTGTGTGTAAAAAACTAGAAAATAAGCTTTGCTGATAGACCGGGCAGAGTGTAGAAAACGTGAAAAATTTTCGCCATTTCAGGGGAGAAAATGATCTTCAAATGTCCTGAAAATTGTTGAGTATGTGTTCCTGAAATTATGGCATTCAATGATACCATTCTCATCCTTCGATGATCCCCCAAACTAAAATGGCAAAGCCCATGAGCTTTGGACAAAAACCAAAAAATGACAAAAAACCAAAATATGTCGAAATTTGCCCAAAATTGGTGAGCATGACCCTCAAGGGTTCTCAGCAACATGTTGTGAAGTAGAGGCCAAAATCTGAAGTCCTGATGTGTCTTTCCTCACTTTCTGTGTCGGGTGGTTCCCTTTAGCCTCCTCAAGTTTTTCTTGAGCAGCCTTCAACTTGCGCTTGGCAAACTGGTTTAACTTTTTATAATGCTCCGTCATTCTCCTTTGAAGGTCTAAATCCCTGTTTGCCTTCTCCAATTTCTTCTCCAAGTGGTCATTTACTCTCTCAATCCATGCCTCCCTATTGTTCTATATCTCTTGTTCGAAAAATGCAGTGAGAGGGGTAGTTTCGAGAAGGGCACTTTCCACTTCTTTCTGCTTCTCAAGGGCCTTTTTAAGCCCCATGGTTCTTGGCCTCTTTCACCTAGGCTGATCTTCGCCTTCACTTTCATAGAACTTGCACATGAGTTCTTCCAACCTTACTTGGGCTTTGGAGGCCTCCTTCTTTTATTTGATCGCTCGTGTCTCATAAACAGCCATATGGACACTCATTTGCTTATTTTGGATTTGCAAAAATTGATTGAAATTCCTAAATCTATGAAGATCATCCTTCAATGCATCAATTTGGCTTTCTCTGTGGATCAAGAGGCTTTCTAGAATCTGGGCCTCATTATCACTATCATCGCTTTGGATTTGGATGATGTTGAATGCACTCTCATGTTCATGACTGCCTTCATCCTTACCCTTCCCTTTGCTTTGGGTGGCTATTCTAGTGCTCTTCCTCCTAGGAAAATCAATCATGGGCTTCTTTGGCAATTTTCCTTTACTTCGGAGGGCCCTTGTCACATTTGGAGTGAAAACTCTAGGCACTCTTTTCTTTGTTGTCCGGGGCTTGGCGAATTTCGGAGAAGAGAGCATGGCTGCTTGCCTCGGAGAGGCAGCTAGCACATGCTCCATGGGTCCTTTACCCTTGTCACTTTGCCTTTCATTTTTTCCATTGTCTTGGCTCTCTTCAAGGATACCTAGGCTGTCTTTTTGCATCTCCCTTTGAGGGATGTCCTCCTCACTGTTTTGTTCATCTTCATGCTACTGTCCCTTTTCTTCTTGAGGTTGCTTCTCCATTTTAGGAGGTTGTTGTGTATCATGCTGTGGCTGCCCCCGTCTATAACTCTCATGCTGTTCATGTTCATCATGATGTAGTAGTTGTGTATCATCTTTTGGCTGCCCCGGTTCATCACTTTCCTATCCTTGTACATCATCTTCATGCTGTTGTTCTGTCTCACCCTCACTGTGTTGTTTTTCTTCATCTCCTTGTTGCTGCTCATCATCACTATGATGCTGTTGTTCAAAACTTTCTTCCTCCTCCCCTTGCTGTTGTTCATCATCACTGTGATGTTGTTGTGTGTCATCATAAGGTTGCTCAACCTCATCATAAGTCTGCTCGCCCTCACTGTGTTGTTTTTCTTCATGTTGTTGCCCTTCATCATCTTCCTCATCATCATGGTCATTCTCTTCTCATTCTTCAAGCTCTTCTGCTTGCTCTGTGGTAAACTTGAGTTTTTTAGGAATAGGTTTGCTAGAGGAAGGTGAAGGATGATGAGTAGGAGGTGTAGGGGATGTATGGACTCGAGGGACAGTGGAGAAATCCGGATGAGTGATGAAAGTATCCCACGAGACCTCTCTCTTTTCAAGCTGATGAAGAATGATGATTTTGATGAGAGAGTGATGGAAGAGACAAGTTATTTGTTGTGAAGGATGCTTCTTCTAAATATTGGAGGCCATTTTTTCAATGCTCTTGTGTAAGAAGAAAGGAAGATTTAGCAGCTTGGTCCTTGTGAAATGCATGAGCAGTCGAATGTGATAGGCATAGATTCGGGCGAATCTTCCCTCACAAGTGAAGTACTTCATGATAATATTCATGAGAGGGGCGTAGCTGGCTAAAAGATATGAGAAAGGGAAAATAGAAGGACATGACTCTCTGTGCTCAGGCTTTAGAAACGGCTTGTAATCATCTGAGTCCAAATGGCTTTGTTTAAACCATTTCTCACCAATATAGGGGATTTTAGTGGCGTTGGAGATGGATGTTGGGGAGAATTTGAAGTCAAGGTCTCCCAACTGGAAATGCTTGTCTCGAAACCTCAAAGCGCAAAGATGTGTCAAAGGAGAGCAACTCTTCACCTCTTGCAGTCTTTGAAAAAAATATAAACATTTGACTTCGTGGAAATTGAACAAGACTGATGGGTGTGCATTCACTTCTTCAGTGGAAATAGGCTCATATCTCTTATGCAATCCACTCCTACTATCATGCCTGGGAGGCATCTTGTTCTGGATGCTCTCTGCAAAACCAAACTGCCTCAAAAAGGTTTTCAAGAATGTTTTCTCAAATAAAAATATATCTTCTTTGTCAATCACTGTTTGATCAAGGTAAATTTTCCTCAAATGCTGTGTGAAATGTTTTCTTTGATATTAGGTCTCTACTTCTCCCAAAACACTGCCTTTCCCCTTTGTATGCCAATCAGAAAATAATTTTTATAATAATCACACAGTCAACTAAAATGTATACACAGTCAAGTGATTTTTGTGTTTGGGTAAGCTCAAAGGGTGCTTGGTGTTCTTAGGACAACAAGAAAACCTTGCATTTAGACAAAAGCAAAAGACTCCTCCCAAACAAAACACCCTACTTCTCTTCACTTTTTTCTCACACAGACTTTGACAAACACCTCCAAATGGCAATGACAGCTTCACACACTAAAGTTTGTTTATGGTCAAAGAGGCAGCCCTGACTTTTCTCTTTACCACACCGAGGAAAACTTTGAAATGACAAAACAATTGTAGAGTGATTACTACTGTTTGAAAATAGGCCCACTATTTTCACTTTTCAAACCTTGTCTTTCCTCCCTTTAAACACTGCCTCCACTTTTCAACTTGTTTTGAGGGCAGTTTGTTAGGTTTTTAAACATCAATATGAACCCACCATTTTTACCATGTCAGTGTTGGGCAAACAAACCACAGCAATTTTGAGCTTCAAACAGAAAACACAAACCTCCTTAAAATACTCAACACTGTGATTTATATCATGAGTTTCATATTTTCACCATCACTTAACAGTATTGGAAAGAGAAAGGAGGCACATAAAATACCTTTAAAATTGATGATGGCATTTTTTTAGGAGCTTGGGCCGCCTTCAAAACATTTTGGAGGCGTTTCAACCATTAACATGTGCATGGTACGTTGATAAGGGAAAGTGCCTTGCAAAGAAGAGTTTTCGGGTCACTGTCGGGTGGTCGTGACTGGCACCTACAGGTGCGTCGTGCGCCGCTACAGGTGCGCCATGCAGCAGTGCAATCCTATGGTAAAACTCCGCCTGAACGCGCCGCGCAACTCTACAGGCACGCCGCGCAGTCTTCAAGCCTAAAAAATCGATGAAATTGCTTGAAAATTCCTTCTCTGGTCTAGTGGACATCCAAAGGGGAGTGTTGCCTCGTGTTTTGGTAATGCAAAAATAGATTTGCAATGGTCCTTAAACCCTTTTGAAAAATAAAAAGCCAAAGCCCTATTCACACTTGATCGGTGAGGGTTTTTTAAGAGATGTTTGAAAAGTCCTTTGCTTTTAAACAAAAATTGAAACCTTATCCCTTAAAACATAACCTGATACTTTTTTGTCCGGTTAAATGTCACAGTGGTAATGAGCATTTATTTTATAAGCCTTACCCCTTTTTTGAAATAAAACAACCTTTTTGAGAATTTAAAACTTTGATTGTTTCCCATTTAAGGAATGAAACTTTGTACTCCTTTTTTTATATCTGTAATGTGGAAGGAAGTTCTGCTCTGAGCCACTATGGCTCATCTTCTGTCACTTTTGATCAATTGAAAAAGGTTTTATAAAATAAAAAGAGCAGCATCTTTAAATATCAACATCACTTACTGTTTTTCTTATTTGAAAAAGGACACCTATAGAAAAACACCTTGTGTTATGTGAGGCTTTCTTTGATAATTTGAAAGAGGTAGCTTCACCCTTTCGAAACCTAAACTGACCATGTTTGCTCCTGATGCTTTAGATATGGTCATGCCCATTGTGAAAAATAAATGAGATGGTAGGTGTTGTTTGAGTTTCATTATGATTGTGGATAAAAATAAAACAGGAGATGAGGTACTAGAGTTGAAAAGTGAATAAGGGAAAGCTGCCCCTTTGTTATTTTGTGAAGTAGGTATGCAAGAAAACTGGGCTTTACTATCATCTGTCCATCAAGAGGGCACTTCTTCTGAAAACTAATTCTCTACTCAAATTGTAACAGCAAGGTACCTTTGACCTATTTTCATAAGGGGAATGTCTTCATTTGTAACAGTGGCCTGCATTATTGGCTTTGAATGTTGTTCTAGGATCTTGAAACTCATGCCATAATCCTTCTTACATATTTATGATCTTGTTTGTTTAGTTGCAATGCGTTTTTGGGAAAACTTAAACTCAAATCGCCTTCTGTCCACTATGATGAGTAATTTTTGAAAGAAAATTATTTTTGAATAGGAAGAACAGTACCTTTCGAAAAGAAATCATCACTCTTAGTGGTTTCCCTTGTACATGATGGCAGAGGTCAGTTTGGGACCAAGACCCTTTTGGCTCCTTTGGCTATCAGCTTAATAATATTTCTTCATTGATGATGAACCCATTACTTCACATTGTAAAATAACAGGGGAACTTCTGTAAACAATTTTTAAAAGCACTACTGCTTTGCTTCTGCCTTTAATCATCATTTTATTTTAGAAACCCTTAGTTTTTGTCTCACTGTATGCCAACAAATGTCCTTTAGTCTGTGCAAATTCTTAAAATCAAACTTTATCTACTAGCCCTCTGCTTATAGATGAAGGAGGCGCTCTTAACCCTCTACTTATAAAATGAAGGAGGTTCTTCAGTGTTCAAAAACCCTCTGCTTATAGATGAAGGAGGTTTTTCAGTCATGCCATCTCATTAGCTGTTAACAGTGTTATTTTTCCTTTCACTGTCTTGTCATGCTTGAGACAATGAAGAATGACAAATTGATAACAGTTAAGATGACTATTTCTCTGAGACATGTAAATCTACTTTTCAAATGTCTCTGCACTTATTTAGGCATCATAAGCATTTTGGTTAGTATTTGCAAATCGCTTCTTGTCATTCATATTTTACTAACCTTTGACTGTGATCGCAGGAGTTTAATGAAACAACTCTCTGCCCTGTAGCTGCATTCCAGGCTCAAAGTCACATGAGAAGCAACTGTCTTCTCATGTGGAAACCAATACTATCTTCTGGGAATGCTGGTATGCTTCTATTCTTGAAAAATCCATGAAAACACTGTAAAACTACCTAAAATCAGTTTGACCTATGGTAATGTATTGCTGAGACTTGAGGGTTTATGAGTGGCACGACTTAGGGTTGTAACCAAATTTATTTGCAGAATGGGAAGGTCTGTTATGACTGCTCTGTAGCAGATAGAGGTTCTTTGGCTTTTAGGATAGTTTGGTAAGGGAAAAATGCTTAAAGCGCCACTACCTAACTTAGGGGAGACTTTTTGGATAGATTTGGATTGTTTTCTTTGGAGATGATGGACAAGATAGTATGGCTGAGGCTAGATAGGATTTGATAATGAGGTTTCATCTCGTCATTGGCGGACTGAAAGGTAAGAGGGAAAAAAATTTTATTGGTGTTTTCCATCTGCAAAATTTGACAATTTTTTAGATCAGCTGCTAGAAAAATTGGCTTATACAACTAGTCATCACCAACAAGTGAAAAATATTGATGACTAACACTTTCTCAAGTAGTAGTTGGGATATTTTCCTCTCTAGAATATTTCATCTTGACCACATTCAGGAAATTATCTATCTCTCAACAACCAGAAAAATATTTGGAAATCTCCCTTGATTCGTCCTGCCTATCTACCAAGGAGATCGATGAATCATGTACCAAATTCGATGGGGAGAATCTAGTTGAACCTGAGATCGAAGAAATTTCACCATGTCCGGTAGCAAGCCTTCTATTAATTCCAGAGACCAATTACCCAAGTTTTCCTGGCACGACCAAGGAGGACTTTGAGAGTGGTCCAAAAGATGAAATGAGCAAATACCACAAGGATTACAAGAAGCATTGGTTCCAAATCACAATCTAGTCAAAGTACCACTCTCATCTTCAAATAATATTTGTATCACATCTTTAAAAGTCACTAATTTATCATGCTTATATGCCTCCTAAAGTATATATGTTAAATCTGGGCATGATTATATGTTTGTACCTGATCCGCACATGGCTTCATTGGAAGTTCTCTTTCACTTGAAGACATATGTCTTATATTTAGTGTAGTAGGAAATATTAGTATTGTCAATAAATAAATGAAATAGACAGAGAAAAATAAGTCCTTTTTTGAAAACCAACTTGTCTAGCGCAACTGGACAGGGACTTTTCTTGAAAACCAGGTAACTGGTGAGTAAGGTTCCCAATAAAGTTTGTAAATTTGTATAATTTCTTCAAATCATGTATCTTTTAAGTTATTATGTTTATACTCGAGTTGGTTGATGTGGGATTCCTTAAGTCTCACATGCCAACGATCCTTGTCCCATCGACATCAGCACATTATCTCAGACCAAGGTTAGGGTTAGATAAGGTAACTAGGGGCCTACATGCCTTCATTGCTGGTGTCATTGTCATCTACTAAGAAAATACATCAATGTTTCTTGGTGGATTGATTCTATAGTCCATTTGAATTCGACAAATCCATTCATGGCTAGTAGAATGTACCAGCTGCCTTAATTCCCATTGACATCAAGGGTGGGATATCTCGCATTAGTTAACGACATCAACAATGGTTGGTAATCTAATGATTCTTTCCTATGTTCGATGTAGACACCATTTATTCACATAAGAAATATTTCCCATGGTTGTGTAGCGATTGAAGACTATATGGTTTTGAGCTCTCGACACATATTTACAACAGTTTGGATTTTTGTATTAGCATTTCTATTATCTTTTGTAGCAGTCGTCACCTTTCCACAGTCTTTTGGGGACATACAACTCCTCAGGCATGGCGAAGAAGGGGACCTTAAGTTCATTATTCAGACCTTTAGTTCATCCTTCATCTCTTCAGATTGTTCTTTAGCCTTCTTCAGCAGATCAAATCAACAGCCACATCAGCTCTAGCCATTCCATCCTCCACTTGATTTTGCAGCACCAAGCACATCAACGACAAATTTAAAATTTAGGTAAATTTGTCTTGTGATTCTCTAATTCATTAGAAGGTTAAAGAAGATTAATGATTCACCACTTATCACTAAACACATTTCATTCTTCATAAACCATTATCGTTCTATTTCCTTCCATTTATTATGTATAAACTCTGATAGAAAGACCAAGTTAAAAGAAAAAACCTTATGGTGCATTAGTCAAAAAAGTCTTTATAGTGTCTTCTCCAAGAATTCTATTCACAGAATGAAGTCATTACTACCATGAAATGAGAAAGGAAAAACCACGTATAGACATTGGTCTTACGAAGATAGAGTATGCAAGCATCCATTCACCATCTCCAACACCACCTCATCTCTCCTTCATCCATTCACCATCTCTAACACCACCTCATCTCTCCTTCATTCATTCATTTCTTGTCCTCAATTTGTATTTCTTAGTAAATTAGTATTACATATTAAAATGAAGAGTGTTACACCACAAGAACTTGCACCTCCAAACATTCAAGTGAGTGCTGCTCCACAAGAACCAACACCTTCAAATATCTAAGTGATATTGTCCCAAAAGAACCAAAATCTACAAAACAATGTGAAGAATTTTTCAATGAGCAAGATATTTTTTTGCATGAGGAAATGTAAACCCTCAGGCATGGGGAGATGTTGAGCCTCGTATATGCCCACTTTTCCATCGCATAGTATAATTATTCATGACCTAAATTTTGACACCCTTACACTCATTTGACGTCATAATTCTATCATTTGTCACCAAATCAAATCTTATGCTTTGTGGTTTATTATCATTAGTTTTATTATCTTTTATATTATTAGATATGATTTACTCGTGATTTACTAATGATATTTTCACTAAGTTCATTTTCTGAAGCATTCAATTGCCGGAAGTCTCCACAAGTGAATTTTGACTAGTTACTACATAGTTGAATACATAATTTTTGTAGGTTAAAATATGAATTTTGTGATCAAATGGTGAAAAATATTGAAATTTGAAAATGCGACTTTCTTTCAGAGCACACTCATTCAGGTAACTTGGAAACAGTTTGCCAAAATTTGACATTATGAGGAAGTTATGGTTGGGGGAATATTCCACATCATCTTAAGTATGGGGCTGCCTGAACTTGTTAGGTCAACTTGGGTTCGGCCTCAATGGGTCAATTCAGGTTTGATTGTGCATGCTTTTTCTGAAGGAACTTGTGATAAATAGACAAATTAGTTCCTCCATTCATGCATGGATCAGAACAAGCCCAACCGTATCTCTCTAGAAGGATTGATCTAGGCATGTTTTAGTTTTGTTGTTATGATAAAGTAGCAATAATTTGTATTTATAGAAGGAGATGTAAAGAGAAAAAATAAGGGAGTATGCAGGCAGTAAGAGAAATATGTAGAGAAGGAAGGGAGCAGTACGTAGAGAAGAGGAGGAGGATGGGCACAAGAATAGGAGGGATTGATGTAATATTTCAGATTTTGTAGGCCATCACGCTGATTTAATACAAATTCCAACATTTTTCTGCTGTGAGTTATTTGTGATTTCATTTTAAATTTTGTTTTTCTTGAAATAATTCACCTTGCTCCAAGCGTGGCAAGGGCCACCAATCCTCAAACCAAGGTTATCGCTAACGTAGCTTCATAATTAATTTACTCTTTTAATTCCTCATAGCGTAGCATTCAATTTAAATGAACCAACATAATCTGGTACTTAAATATGTTCTGTACTTAAATATGAATTGTAAGGTAGAATGTGTTCTGTACTTAAATCTGAATTGTAAGGTAGAATCTTCTCTGTACTTCAATCTGAATTGAAAAATCTTGTAGAAGTTTTGTTATAGTTTAGAACTTTGGTTTTAGATTGTATGCAATCATTTTAATTGTGTTTCACTTGCATATAATAGTTAGGATTTCTTAAAATATTATTATAGATAACAATTAGAATTCCTTTTCGAATAGTAGTTAAAAATTCCTTTCAAATTCGATTGCAAATAAGTAACGTAATTGTAATTAGAAAAATAGGATCAATTATCATTTAGGATTATTTCCAGCATTAAATAAGAAGGTCAATTTGATTTTAGTCTTCTTAAGTGTCATTAATTTGGATTTATTGTGAATTATTTTTAGAAGTTTATATGTTTAAGCAATTTTGTGGAATGTCTTTCCTTGATTGAATTAAATTAGAGAACTCTAGAGTTTGATTTCAGTCTTGCATTCATTAGCTTGATTGAGGTTTCAAAATTCACTGAGTTTAATTTAGGTTCATGTCTTTGTTATGATCATAATTAGAATGGATAAATTATCGTTTTCCCTTTCCATCACAGAATTTCAAATATTGAGTTAGCAATATGTGTGTAGACAATTAGATTTGTTAACTTAGAATTGTCTTGTCATTTCTTAAGTCAAGTTACTCCTTAGTTTAAATGCTACAATACCTTAGGTAAATTCCATTTTTAATTTATCTCCAAGCGAGTAAGATAGAAGGATGTTTGTAATTATTTTTAGAAATACTTTATTTGATTCTGTCTCTTTTTGGAACAATTCTTTTCTAGTTTGATTGGATTGCAGGAAAGATAGGAAGTAGAACAATGTGGATTGATTAATCTTTTTTAATATTCATTGTTTGTAACTTAGATAAGCTTTAGACAACATAAATTTATCATCATTATGTACTAAGAAATAGTTATCAAGTAAACCTATACACTCTGCACTGAACCAAAAACAAAGTACAACTCATGTTTGCGACTCCCATATTGAAAATTAAATATTAAGAGGTTTAATTCGCTAATTAAAACTCTCAAAATTTTGGTGTCATTGCTGGGGAATTGTATTTTGTTTAAGGTAATATTTTTATTACATATTTTCAAGCATATTTCAGGGTAGTCAGAGGGTGAAGAGAGTACGTTAAGACGTGAATGAAGAGCCACACATCCACTATGGTGGGGTTGCTCCAAAGTGTGATCTCTTTTGCTTATGTTTGAACTGATATTTCCTTTCCTTTATGTGTAGAAATAGAAGTAGGCCTTAGAGTATTCTGAAACATTATGTAAGTGATTTCATTTCCACATTTCATGTAATTCGCAAAGTGTGTAAATATCACAGACTTAGTAAGGCACATCTACAAGAACCATAGCTAAGTCTCACAAGTAACATAGGCCTTAGAATAGTCTGAAACATTCCCTGAGACATTTAATTTCCAAATTGTTTCGCTTTCAATAGATTAAATAGTACTCTGATTTGGATTTTTATGTGTGTGGTGAGCTTTATTTCAGCCAATAGATTTTCATTTGCTTTATCTTTAGATTCCAATATTTAATGTTATATCATTTTTTGGGTGATGTAAGAACCTGAGGGAATTAATCCATGTTGTGAGACAGAGATCATCAACTAGCAGGACAAATTTAAGAATGATTCAGAGCTTGAAGAATGAAATACTTTCTCAAATCCTAGCAGTATTTGGGATATCTTCCTCTCAGGAAGATAGCATCCTGACCACATTCAGGAAATTATATATCTCTCTACAGCCATAAAAAAAATTGGAAGACTCCCTTGATTCCTCCTGCCTATATACCAAGGAGATCGATGAATAATGTACCAAATACGATGGGGAGCATCCAGTAGAAATTGAAATCGAAGAGCTTTCATCATGTCCAGCAGCAATCCTTGTATGCATTCCAGAGACAAATTATCCAAGTTTTCCTGGCATGACCAAGGAGGACTTTTAGAGTTGTCCAAAAGAATAAATGAGCCAATACCACCAGGATTACATTGATAATTGGTTCTTGATCACAATCCAGTCAAGGTACCACTCTCATCTTCAAATAATATTTGTATCACATATTTAAAAGTTTATGATTGGTCATGCTCATATACCTCCTAAAGTTAATATGTTAAATATGGGCATGATTATATCTTTATACCTGAACCGCACATGGCTTCATTGGAAGTTATGTTTCACTTGAAGGAGGATGTCTTCTCTTCAGTGTAGTATGAAATATTAGTATTGTAAATAAATAAATGAAATATTAAAGAGAAAAATAATCCCTTTTTTGTAAACCAACTTGTCTGGTGCAACTGGACAGGGAATTTGGTTGAAAACCACGTAACTAGCGATAAAGGTTCCAAATAAGGTTTGTAAATTTGCATAAGTTCTTCAAATAATGTATCTTTTAAGCTATTATGTTTACACTCAAGTTGGTTGATGTGGGATTCCTTAAGTCCCACCTTCCAATGAGCCTTGTGACATCGACATCAGCACATTATCTGGGACCAAGGTTAGGGTTAGATAAGTTACCTAGGAGACTTCATGCCTTAATGTAGCTATCCTTGTCATCTAATAAGGAAATAAATTAATGTTTCTTGGTGGATGAATTCTGCAGTCCATTCGACTTTGAAAAATCCATTCATGGCTAGTAGAATGTACCTGGTTCCTTCATTCCCATTGACATCAAGGGTGGGATATCTCGCATTGGTTAATGACATCATCAATGGTTGGTAATCCAATGATTCTTTCTTATGTTTGACATTGACACCATTTATTCACATAAGAAATATTTCACATGGGTGTGTAACGGTTGAATACTATATGTTTTTTAGATCTCGACACAGATTTGCAGTAGTTTGGATTTTTGTATCATCGTTTCCATTATCATTTACAGTAGAAGTCACCTTTCCTCAGTTGTTTGGGGACATACAACTCCTTAGACATGGGGGAGAATGAGAATTTTAGTTCATTCTTCAGACCTTCAGTTCGTCCTTCATCTCTTCAGCTCATCCTTTAGCCTTATTGAGTAGGTCAGATCAACATTCACATCAGCTCCAACCATTCCATCCTCCACTTCATTTTGCAGTACTAGATACATCAATGAAAAAGGTAAAACTTGAGGTAAATTTTCCTTCTGATTCCCTAATTCATTAGAAGGTTAAAGAAGCTTAATTATTCACCACTTCTCATTCCAAACATTTCATCCTTCATAAACCATTATCCTCCTATTTCTTTCAATTCATTATGCATAAACTTTGATAGAAAGACCAAGTTAAAATAAAAAACCTTATGGTTCATTAATCAAAGTATTCTCTATAGTGTCTTCACAAGCATTCTATTCACAGGATGAAGTCATTACTACCATGAAATGATAAAGGAAAAATCTCATATAGACATTGGTCTTACGAAGACAAAGTATGAAAGCATCTATTCATCATCTCCATCACCACCTCATCTATACCTCATCCATCCATTTCTTGTCCTCAATTTGTATTGCTAAGTAAATTAGTGTTAAATTTTAATATGAAGGGTTTTTCACCACAAGAACCTGCACCTCCAAACATTCAAGTGAGTGCTAATCCACAAGAACCGACACCTTCAAATATCCAAGTTATGTTGTCCCACAAGAACCAACATCTACAAAACAATGTCAAGAATATGTCAATGAGCAAGAGATTTTTTTTCATGAGGGCATGGGGGGATGTTGAGCCTTGTATATGCCCATTTTTCCACCTCATAGTACCATTATTTGTTACCTAAATTTTGACACCCTTACACTCATTTCACGTCATAATTCTATCATTTATCGCCAAATCACATCTTATGCTTTGTGGTCGATTATAATTAGTTGTATTATCTTTTCTATGATTAGATATGATTTAGTCATGATTTACTAATGATAGTTTCACTAAGTTTATTTTCCAAAGTGTTCTATTTTTGGAAGTCTCCACAAGTGAATTTTGACTAGTTACTGTAGAGTTCAATATGGAATTGTTGTAGGTTAAAATATGCATTTTGTGATCAAATGGTGAAAATTCTTGAAATTCGGAAACATTGATTTTTTTCAGAGCACCCTCATTCAGGTAACCCATAAACATTTTGGAAAAATTCGACATTATAAGGAAGTTATGGTCAGGGGAATATTCTGCACCATATTAAGTACGGGACCACCTAAACATGTCGGGTCAATTCGGGTTTTATTGTGCACACTTTCGCAGAACGACCTTGTGATAAATAGAGCAATTAGTTCCTCCATTCATGCATGGATAAAAACAAGCCCAACCAACAAGCCCAACCATAGCTCTCTAGAAGGATTGATTTATGCATGTTTTAGTTTTGTTGTTATGATAAAATAACAATAATTTTTATTTATAAAAGGAGATTTAAAGAGATGAAAGAAGGGAGTATGCAGGGATTAAGAGAAATATGTAGAGAAGGAAGGGAGCGGTACGTAGAGGAGAGGAGTAGGATGCGCACAAGAATAATATGGATTGATGTAATATTTCAGATTTTGTATGCCATTGCACTGGTTTAATACAAGTTTCGACATTTTTTAGCTATGAGTTATTTATTATTTCATTTTAAATTTCGTTTTTCTTGAATTAATTAACCTTTCTCAAGGCTTGGAAAGGGCTACCACTCATGAAACCAAGGCCATCGTTAGTGTATGTTCATAATTAATTTACTTGGTTAATTCCTCATAGCATATCATTCAATTTAAATGGATTGTCATAATTATGTACTTAAATATGTGATGTACTTAAATCAGAATTGTAAGGTAGAGTCTGTTATGTGCTTAAACCTGAATTGTAAGGTAGAATATGTTCTGTACTTAAATCTGAATTGTAAGGTAGAATCTATTCTATACTTAAATCTAAATTGCAAAATCTTGTATAAGTTTTGTTATAAATTAGATCTTTGATTTCAAAGTGTATGAAATCATTTTAATTGTGTTTCACTTGCATATAATAGTTATGATTTCAGATTTCTTCTGCACTACTCTGCTACCCTTGCACTGAGCTTGATCGGGCTGTCACAGCCACGGAGGAGCAGGCCTCGACTAGGGCTCCCTAACCTCCTCCCCCTCCGCTATCTCCAGAAGTAGAAGCTTTCTTCTCTCTCATCGCTTCTCTTCCCAAGAAGAATAAGGCTGCAAACTCGAAGTTTGTCAAATGACTTGAAGAAATGCTGAAGGTCGCTCTTCTACTAGACGGCCCTATTCAGGTTTCCCTGACCATGACGGAACATGTGCTTGTTGGTCATTTCACTGGCTTGTGGCCTTCCCCCAAAGCCACGGAAGCCTGGGTGATTAAGAAATGGAAACCCCTGATAAGCCAAAATCTTACTTCCTATTTTCTGGGCAGAGGCTATTTTTTGTTCAAGTTCTCCTCTAAAGAGGATAAGGAACTGATATTTAGAAATGGGCCTTATTTTATGGGACCACAAGGGATGTATCTGAACAAGTGGACTCTGGATTTCGACCCAACGGAGGACATTCCCTCAGCTGTGCCTGTTTGGGTCATATTGCCCAATCTCCCAATCCACTGTTGGAACTGGACCTCCCTTAAACACATAGGGGACTCCTTGGGAAAATTCATCGACAGAGAAAACAATAAGGATCAATATGACTGTGCTCGCATTTGTGTGGAGGTGGATCTGGAATTTGGGCTGCCGGAAGCCATAAAAATTAAAGTTGGAAGCTGGTCTCATATCTAAAAACTAGACTACAAACAGCTTCCTTTCAAATGTCGGGGGTGTCATGAATACGGGAATTTCACCAGAAATCCAATGTAGAGCGAAGAGGAGAAGGATAAAGAAGAAGGCTGGAAATAGGTCAAGAAATCCAAAGAAAACCTCAAGATTTCTAAGCTGAAAAATCAAGATAAGAGCAAAGGGAAACAACCTAAAGGCATTAGTGATTCTCAGCAAACCCTTCCTATGAATGATTCAGGGAACATGTTTGGGCCTCTTGGAACCAAAACACAAGAAATACATGAAAAGGACCCATCTCAGAAGGCAGCAGTGGAGACAGTAAGGTTGGAAGACAAAGAAGATAATGAGACTGCAGCGGCAAATGTGGCAAGACAAGGGGATGGAGAAACAGAAAAACCTCAAGACAAGCACATTGAGAGCGAGGTGGACAGTCAAGGCTCGGAAGAATCTAAAGAGGAAGGAGAAATAGGAGACTCTCAGTCCTCAGTATGAAGGTCGACAAGAGGAAGAATGTCCTCCAAGGAAAAAAGAGACAAAGAAACGTACAAAGACAAAGTTCAAGGAAGCCAGCCTACACTGGAAAATCTTTTGGGCAAAAATACAAAGGTGGCAAGAAATCATGGACAGGGCCCCAAGGGTCACCCACACTCTCACAAAAATAAATAATGAAGGTGATCTCCTAGAATTGTAGAGGTTTGGAGGGCAAGAAGAAAAAAAAAGCCATGAGGAACCTAAGCATGGTATAAAACCCAGACATAATGCTTATCTAGGAGACAAAATTGGAGGAAAATGAGTTCCTTCAAAGGAGCAAGAAATTTTGGAACAAGGGAGGGACGTTGGCTATCTCGGACAGAGGAGCCTCGGGAGGCTTGGGCACTCTTTGGAACTCCTCCAAGTTCAGGTTGACAACGAAAAAGGAACATGCTTACTGGCTATTTACAAAACTTCAACACCAAGAATCAATGGAGACTTTTAGTCTCTTCAATGTGTACGTCCCAGCTAGTAGCAAGAAAAAAGAAACCTACTGGGAGTCCCTAAGAAACATGGCAGAAGAAGAGGATCTAGAAAATATTCTTATTGCTGGAGATCTTAACATTACTCTAAGTCATGAAGAAAAGTGTTGAGGATGCATTGTGAGGGATCCAGCCCGGGAATGGGTGGAGGACCTTATCCATGAATGGGATCTGATAGACCTCAAGCCATGCCATGGTAAGTTCACTTGGTCAAATAAAAGGGTTGGCCTTGTACATATTGCCGCTAGGCTTGATAGGTTTCTTATTCAAAGTTCCTATTTTATTTTGGGTCTAGATTCCAAGATGAGTATTATTTCTAGTAGTACTTCAGATCATAAACCGATAATGTTGTGCTTATCTTCCGAGTAAAATATTGGCCCTATCCCCTTTTTTTTTTGTCCTCTATGGATAAACCAAAAGGACCTCATGGAGAGGGTTTCAGAAATTTTGATAAGACCTGTCACAGGTTCCCCTTTTTCTATTTGGGAGGAGAAGCTAAGAAGGGTAAAAATCGAGTTAAAGGGTTGGGCCAAAAACATTCCCAGTCCAACAGAAGAAAGGAAGAAAGCCCAAGCAACCCTCGAATCCCATCAAATCCTGATGGAAGAAGTGGATATAGAAAGGGAGTCTCTAAGTATTGAGGAAGATCTACAACACAAGTTCCATATTGCTTGCAGATAGGAAGAGGAATATTGGATGCAAAAATCCAGAAGCCTCTGGCTAAAATCTAGAGACAGAAATACAGCTTACTTCCACAAGCAATCCCAAGCTAGTAGAGGGTTCAACTCTATCACTGAAATAAATTTTGGAAACCAATCTTATGGAGACTTCCCAAGCATCAAGAAAGCTGCGTTCACTCACTTCAAAAACCTTTTCAGTGAAGGCGAGGAGTAGGGGCATAGTGATAGAATGTTAGAAGAGATCCCGCTAAAAATTTCTGTTAGAATGAATCAGAAACTAGAAGCTAAGGTTACAATGAAGGAGATAAAGGAGGCCTTGTTTTCCATGAACCCGGATAAAGCCCCAGGCTCGGACGCGTTCATGGAAAAATTTTGTCTAGTTTTTTAGTAGATAGTTAAAAAAGACCTTCATAGAATGGTTCTGAAATCCCAAGACTGTAAGAAGATTGGGGGTAGCACAAACTCAACCTTCTTAGCTCTCATTCCCAAAGAAAAGGGGGCTAATTCTTTTAGTAGGTTTCGACCTATCTCTTTATGTAATATTGGGTATAAAATCATCACTAAGGTGATTGCTAGCAGATTGAAGAGGATCCTTCCTGATATCATTCTGGAGAAGCAAAGGGGATTTATTCAAGGATGACAAATAGCAGACAACATTATTCTTGTCAAAGAGGTGGTTCACTCAAGTTTGAAGAGGAGAGAAAAAGGTATGATAGTAAAGCTTGAATTTGCAAATGCATTTGATAGCGTTAGGCATTCCTTTCTCTATAAAGTTCTGGAAAAATTTGGCTTTAGATCCAGTTTTATTAGGTGGATCAAAGCCTGTATCTCTGAGCCTTGGATTGCCCCATTGGTAAATGGAAGAACTGCGGCCTTTTTCAAAGCATCGAGAGGGCTGAGGCAAGGTTTCCCTCTCTCTCCATTGATGTTTGTTCTCCATGCCTCGGCTTTAAGTTTTATACTGGAAAAAAGAAGGCTTGATTAGGACATAATGGGAATCCAAATTGCAAGAGGGATCAAAGCGATAAATAATGCCCTCTTTTCTGATTACTTGCTTCTTATGGGGGCTGCTACTGTTCATACCACCAAGCAGTTTAAATTGGTTATGGATGATTTCTGTGATGCCTCTAGCTGCAATATGAATACAGGGAAATGTCACATTTTTGGATGGAATGTGACCCAATGTGAGATGAATGCAATTTCCAGAAGTTGGGGATTTGTCAGATCTATTAGATGGAATTCTTTCAAGTATCTTAGACTACCTATTTTTCAAAAAAATCCTCTGGGAAAGGATTGGATCCCTCTTCTTGACAAGTTCAAATCCAAAATGGAAGCTTGGGGCTTCTCTTGGATTAATCTGGCAGGGAAAATTGTGTTTATAAAATCAGTCTTGATCAGCCTCCCTATTTTCCAAGCCTCGCTTATGCTTGCTCCTCTTTGAATCCTAAAAAAAATGGAAAGTTGTATAAGAAATTTCTTTTGGAAAGGTGGAAAGTAAAAATGGAACAGAATGTTGCTCGTCAATTGGGATAAATTCATCAAACCCTTCTTGGAAGGTGGACTGAATTTCAAAGATTTAAGAAAGCAGAACTTAGCTTTGGGAGCTAAAATTCTCTGGAAGCAATTTTCCCCAAAGGCCAGATGGGCTCAACAGGTCTTTTGGAAGAAATAATTTATAGGCCAAAGGAAGAGAAGCCTAGACAGGCCTTCTCTTGCCAAAAATGGGTCTTAGATTTTTAAATTGTGCATGCAAGCTCACTCTCTCATACAGGAAAATTTATATTGGATATCGAGGAATGGGAAGTCCATTGACATATGGGAGGACAGAGTAATGAATGTTGTGCCTCTTAAGGATGTCAACGAGTTAAAGGAGCTGTGAACTTGGATGAATAGTGCAGGTCTAAGCTCACTATGGAGCATCTCCCAGTGGAAGGAGAATGTTTGGATGGGATGGCAAAGACCGGAGCTACCTAGAGAGCTCGAGTGTGCATGGAAGCAGTTGTGCCACAATATAAAAGGGAAGGCTCCTATCATTGCAGTGAATCATGATCAGCATGGATGGGGGTCGAATTCCGAAGCTTACACGGTGGGGCAAGGATACAAAAAGATCTGTGCAATTCCTTATGTCCCTCCTTGTCTGACGCTTTGGAAAGGGCTATGGAATGTGAAATCGATCCCTAAAATTGAGCTGTATAATTTATTTCTTTGCCATAACTGTATCCTTACTGCTGACAACCTTAGAAATAAAGGCTTCCACAGGCCTTCTCGCTGCCCACTTTACTTATCACGTGAGGAGAACGCACAGCACATTATGCTGGGTTGCAAATTTTCTAATGAGGTTTGGAAAGAAGTGTTGATTATGTGGATTAAGGCAATGATGATTCCTTCCTCCATTTTCTACTTGTTTTCTAGCTGGTCCAATCATTTCCCTGGACAACTTCCAAACAACTCTTGGTTCAAGGCTGGTTGGCTTGTTCTTCCAAAACAAATATGCTGGAATATCTGGTTGGAGAGAAATTGCAGAATTTCCTAGGGAAAAACACACAATGCTGAGGTTGTCACAACTAGGATCAAAAGAATTTTTAAATATTTTCTATATGAAAATGTGGGAGTTATATCAGATGAGAATTTCTCCTCTCAAGAACTAGAGTAGGGTGAAATGCTTGGATTACATTACTCCCATCCAGGTTTAAACGAGGAAAATAAAAAAGATTGGAAGATCAGAATATCTGAAGTAGATTTTACATATGGAACAAGACTTTGGCTAGCTACTCAATGTTCTTCAATGGAGCAGCAAAAGGAAATCTGGGAAATGCAGGGGTAGGAAGAGTTATCAAGAACATAGAGGGCCATATCAAGCACATATTTTCTTGGGGACTGGGCCAGGATACCAATTCTCAAGCAGAAGGGTTGGCTCTTTTACAAGGTCTCAAGATCCTGCAACATCTCGAAATCAAAGAGGAAACAATCATAGGGGACTCTCAAACTATCATAAAAATGCTAGTGGAGAATACAAGCCCAAAGGATATTAGACTCCTCAAGTTGATGACGAGGATTAAAAATATTACCAGTTTCTTCCATAAGGTGAGCTTCTTTCATGTATTGCGGAACAACAATAAGGATGTAGATGTGGAAGAAAATACAGCTACCCGGCTCCCTGCAGGCACTCTAGTTTGGAAGGAGATGACAAGCTGGGAATTAATTCCATAGATGTGATTTATGATTTAATATGTCTTTTACTCCATCAGTTTTTTTGTGTCTTTAAGTTAGGGGAAATCGCGTTGATGAAATGTCTTAAAGAATCCAGGAAGAGCCATTTTGTCCGAACTAGAGATGGGTGGATACTGGTAATGGGGGAAGCTTGTGAGTTTTCCAAGAAAATTGAGTTTTTGTAAATGGGAAATTTGCTGAAAATTTTAATACAAAATATAACCGTTTCTATCAAAAAAAAAAAAATTAGGATTTCTTAAATTTGTTATTATAGATAACAATTATAATTCCTTTTCGAATAGTAGTTAAAATTCTTTTCAAATTCGATTGCAAATAAGTAATGTAATTTTAATTAGAAACATGGAATGAATTATCATTTAGAATTATTTCCATCATTAAATAAGAAATTCAAATTGATTTCAGGCTCCTTGAGTGTCAATAATTTAGATTGCTTAAGAATTATTTTTAGAAGTTTATATGTTTAAGCAATTTGTTTGAATGTCTTTCTTTGATTGAATTAAATTGGAGAACTCGAGAGTTTGATTTTAGTCTTGCATTCATCAGTTTGATTGAGGTTTCGAAATTCAGTGCTTTTAATTTAGGTTCATGTATTTGTTATGATCATCCTTAGAATGGATAAATGATTATTTTCCCTTTCCAACATAGAAGTTCAAAGATTTATAACTTAGCAATATGTGTGTAGACAATTATATTTGTTAACTTAGAATTATTTTGTCACTTCTTAAGTCAAGTCACTCCTTAGTTTAAATGCTACAATAGCTTAGGTGAATGCCATTTTTAATTTATCTTAGAGAGAGTAAGATATATGGAAGTTTGTAAATATTTTTAGAAATACTTGATTTGATTCTGTCTCTTTTTGGAACAATTGTTTCCTAGTTTGATTGGATTGCAAGAAAGATAGGATGTAGAATAGTTTGTAACTTACATAAGCTATAGATAACAAAAATTGGTCATCATTCTGTACTAAGAAATATTTATCAAGGAAACCTATACACTCTGCACTGAGCCAAAAATGCAGTACAACTCGTGTTTACGACTCCCATATTGACCTTATGACTTGTGTTTACTACATGGACTAAACAAACTGTCACCTTACTTAATGGGAAGACACTTGAAGGTAAAAATAGATCATGATATTATTAAATAATTTATGCAAATTGAGAAGAGAAACAAAAATGGGTCACAAAGATGTTGGGATATGACTTTGAAATCATCTACAAAAAATGGAAGAAAAAGGTTGTTGTGGATGCACTCTCAAGAAAGGATAAGGATGTGGAAGAATTTCTTTGTGCCATTACTATTATCCAACCATATTGGATAACTGAGGAAGGGGATGAATGGAAGAATGATGAAGAAGTGTGGACTCTCATTCAAAAGCTGCAACAAGATCCCAATACATCTGATACATTTAGTTGGAAAAATGATTCATTATGGTACAAAGATCACTTATATCTTTGTAATAATTCCCAACACAAACAAAATATTACGTTGGAATTACACACCTCTCCCTTAGGAGGGAACTTACTATTTTTAAAACTTACCACAGGGTTAAGAAGGAAATTTTGGGATGGCCTTAAATCTAATATTCAAAAGTTTGTGGTGGAATTTTTAGTGTTCCAACAAGATAAAGTTGAGACAATTAATTCCCTGAGTCTGTTACAACCTTTATCTATTCGAATTCAAAGTTGGGAGGAGGTTTCAATAGATTTTATTAGAGGTTCCCCAAGTCTAAAGGAAAAAGTGTCATCTGCTGGTAGTTGATAGAATTATGAAGTATGAACACTTTTGTAAATTATCTCATCCATTTAAAGCTATTACAATCACTACTTATTTTATGGAAATAATTCAAAATCTACATGGAAACCTGTAGGTTATTGTAAGTGACAAAGATTTTATTTTCATTGGAAATTTTTGGACAAAATTATTTTTTTGTGTGGGTACTCAATTAACTTATCATTAATCTTATCATCCTCAATCTTATGGAGAAACATAAATAGTGAAAAAATGTTTAGAAGGATATCTTCTTTGTTTTGTATATGATAAACAAACAAAATGGGTCAAGTGGCTAGCTTGGGCTGAATTGTGGTATAATACTTCCATACTGCAACAAAAATTACCCCATTTATGGAACTTTATGGATATCATCCACCATCCATCATTTTAGGGTCTTGTGATTTGGCTGATTGGCAAGCCAAATGATAGTGTAACATCAAACCAATATTTGGAGCCTAAGGACCTAGCCTTCCTGGACTCAGAGAGGGCTCTCTCTATTTTTGTAAGGGATATCTGTGTGTTTTCTTATTGTGTTCTGATTTTAGGCTAGTTATGAAGTAGGTTTTTTGGTTTTGGTTTTTAGGTTGTGAGGGATGAAACTGATCAAAGATATAAGATAGGTAAAAATATGTCAGATCAACTGGGCTATGGGGTCGAAGAGGTCAATAAAGCTATCAGATGGTGCTACAAGGTGTTAAAGGGCCGATTTGATTCAAGGTAAAATGGATCTTTGGGCAAAATGGTGTAAAATGGACATCAAGTTTGTGAATAACAAAGGATTTCAAGCATAACTAGTTTAATAGCTGACATAAACATGGTAGGGAAAACCATTAATCATGAGAGATGTAACTATAAGCCAATTAATACATAGAAATAAACATTCAAGCCATGCATAGAGATATATAACTCTCTAACTTTGGGAAATGGCTATCAGACTTTGGGGAAATACACTTAAGATAGACAAACAACTCAAATCACTATGCCGGAATGCCTAAACACAGTACTTTAAGTTATTGGGCACTTTGAAAATAGGATTGCATAGTCTTAGACAAAGGGCAAGATCAGAACAAGACCTCCTTGGTTCAACAAATGACAATCTAATCAGTCAAAGAGAAATTTCATGGATGGAGCTATGGCTAGCCATGAGTAAGCAGGGCATACCGTAAATCATACTTAACATGCATAAAACCATGAATGAAACAAGCAACAATATCCTTAAGTTATTAAAGAGCAATCAAGAATTCTTTAATGTGACTAAGAATGAAGAAAACATGGAAGCTATGAAGAAACAGAAAATTTGAGGTGCCTCCGAGGGCATGTCTCAAATTTTTTCCTATCTAATCTGTAACTTGAAAATGGACCTATGTAGATAAAGAAACTAGGAAACAATATAAAAGTGGAGCACTATACCATTCTACCAAGTCATGGAATCCAACAAAAATCCTCTTTCATCATCCAAGAACATCCAAGAGACTATCCAAAAGAATGAGACAAGTATTTCTTCCAAAGCTTATATGACCATATATTGCTTCTATTCATCAAGTTCAACCTTGTTTACAATGAAAGCCTTTGGAATATATAGGCCAAAGTGAGGAAAACCTCTTAGTTCAACTTGCAATCTCATTGGCCTATCCAAAATATCTTATTTTGTCCTTGAGGCTTTGCAAAGCCCAAGGCACAAAATATCTCATAAAATATCTAAAAAATACTAAAAGAAACTGAATGCGCCCGCACTGCTTCTCATGTGCAAAGATAGCTAAACGCACATGAGAAAAAACGTTTTAAAGGTTCTATTTTACTAAACATATAAAAAATACATCGGCAAAAGGTCTGACACACCACTGCTTTTGACCTTGATATTTGAAAAGAGGCTCATGATAGCTTGTTCGAAAAGCTATGGTGTCTATTTTAGAACAACTTGGTGCCAAATATAATTTTGAAGTCCTCCAAACCAGAGCCTATATGGCAAAAACAGAGAAAATAAGCTTTGTTGATAGGCAGGCGAGTGTCGAAAAAACGGTTGTTTTTGCCATTTAGAGAGAAATTCGAGATTTACAAATCATCTGTCAGTATGTCTGAAATTATGGCATCCAATGATACCATTATCATCCTTTGATGATCCCCCAAAATGAAAAGGCGAAGCCCATGAGCTTTGGCCAGAAACCCAAAAATGACAAAAAACCAAAATATATCGAAATTTGCCCAAAATTGGTGAGCATGACCCTCAAGGGTTCTCAGCAACATGTTGTGAAGTAGATGTTTCAAAGGAGAGAAAATCTTCACCTCTTGCACCCTTTGAAAAAAATCTATACACCCTACCTCATGGAAATTGAACAAGACTGATGGGTGTGCATTCACTTCTTCAGTGGAAATAGGTTCATATCTCTTATGCAATCCACTCCCACTATCCTGTCTGGGAGGCATCTTGTTCTGGATGCTCTTTGCAAAAACAAACTGCCTAAAAAAGGTTTTCAAGAATGTTTTCTCAAACAAAATCTGTCTTCTTTGTCAATCACTGTTTGATGAAGGTAAATTTTCCTCAAATGTTGTGTGAAATGTTTTCTTTGATATAGGTCTATGCTCCTCTCATAACACTGCTCTTTCCCCTTTGTATGCCAATCAACAAGTAAATTTAATAATAAGCACACAGTCAACTAGAATGTATACACACAGTCAAAGGGTCACTGTGTTTAGGTAAGGTCACCAAGCTCTTTATTTTTTGGTGTGAGCACCAACAACCTTGTAGCAGACAAACACCCCTCCTAATCAAAACACTGCTCTTGTATTCACTGTTCCTCACCCACAGTTAGACAGAAAACCTTTAAATGGAAATGACAGCTTCACACAATAAATTTTTCTTTATGGTCAAAGAGGCAGCCCTGACTTTTCTCTTCAAACACCGAGGAAAAATTTGAAATGACAAAAAACTTATAGAAGGATCACTGCTGTTTGAAATCAGGCCCACTGTCTCACTTTTCAAACCCTGTCTTTCTCCCTTTAAACGCTACCTCCACCTTTCAACTTGTTTTGAGGGCAGTTTGTTAGGTTTTTAAACATCAATAAGAACCCACCATTTTTACCATGTCAGTGTTGGGCAATCATTTCCACTGTAAATCTCAAGTTTTAAACAAAAATATCAACCCTTATTACCACTGCTTTGTTCCCACTACATACAGCTGACAGAGGTTATGGTTTTATCATAGTTTCGAGGGTAGCTTTAGGTTCTTTGAGACAAGAATGACCACCTTTCTTTCAACCAACTGTAACAATATCCTTCAAACCTTTTTAACTTGACACACCTCAATTTGCACCAAGAGTTTCATTTTTTTTCACCATTACTTAGTCCTTAGAAAAACACATCACTGGTCACTTTCTAGAAAATTTTGAAAATACCAAGGAGGCTCATAAAATACCTCCAAACTCGATGGCAGGATTTTCTTGAGGATTTGAGCAGCTTTCAAAGCATTTTGGAAGGCGTTTGTACCATTAATATGTGCGCGGCACGTTGATAAGGGAAGGCACCGCGCAAAGAAGAGCTGTCGGGTCACTGTTGGGTAGTCGTGACCGGCGCCTACAGGCACGCTGCACGATAGTGTAACCTTGTGGTAAAACTCCACCTGAACTCGCGGTGTAACTCTACAGGCACGCTGCACGGTCAAAAACCCTTGAAAGTTTGGTGATCTTGCTCGAAAAAATCCTCTTTGGTCTGGTGAACAACTAAGAGTTGTTTGTGCTTTGGAAATGCAAAATGGATCTTGGCGATGGTCCTTACCTCCTTTTTAAAAGCGAAAAAGTCTGAGCTCCCTTTCACACTTGTTTGGTGAGCTTTTTTGAAAACTTTAAAAATTCCTTTGGGTTTCAAACAAAAATGAAGCTTATGTCCCCTAAAACATAACCTAAGGCTCTTTTTGCTTAGGTGAATGTCATAGTGGTAATGACCACTTATTTTACGAGCCTGACCTCTTCTTTGAAATAAAACAACCTTTTTGAGAATTTAACACTTTCACTGTTTCTCATTTAAGGAATGAAAAATGTTTTTCCTTTTGATGTCTGCACAGTGGAAGGAAGATTCTGCTTTGGGCCACATGAAGGACTGTAGATGTATTTTCCAAATAATGCTTCTCTTTGACTAGGAATGAGGGCTAGTTGTATCTACCTAGGTTTTTTCATCCTCTGTCCATCAAAGGGAACTTTCTTTCAACAATCTTTTCTTTACTTAAAAAGCAACAGCTAGGTATCTTTGACCTCTTTTATAAGGAGCAAGCCTTCATTTGTAGCAGTGGCATGCTGCAATGGTTTTGAATGTTGTTCAGAGTTAAAAACACATGTCATAATCCTTCTTGCACATTTATGAATCTATATGTTCAGTTGCACTGCCCCTTGGGAAAACTAAACTCAAGTTGCCTCTGTCTTTTATGATGAGTTTGTTGAAAGAAATTTTTCATGAACAGGAAGAACATGACCTTTTGAAAAACAATTATCATTCTTTGGCCTGTGTCTAACGCAGCTGATTTCAACTTCTTTTCACTTCTGTTTTTTTTAAAGGAAAAGAGACTAAATGTCAATCCTGCTTATCAAGGAGATGGGTCTTTGTAACTTTTTAACGAATTTATACCTCTCAGCAAGTTTTGTTCATTTCTTGGCTTCAGACTGTATTTGAAAGAGAATCTATGATATGAGACAAGTAAACTTCTTTGATATTTCATAGCACTCATGATTTTCCTTTGTTTTTGACATGATTGCTCCGTTCAGAAGCTTTCAAGTGTCTTCTGCTGCTCTTACCATTTGTCTCTTAATCAGTGAAACCCTGAAATCAATCACTGCTCTGGCCCTCTGCTTATAGATGAAGGAGGCCCATTTTGAAAAATGCCTAATTTCCTTCCAACCTCTGTCTCAATCAAAAGAAGAATGTTTGATGAACCTACTGATAGTGGTTTCCCTTATATATGTTGGCAGAAGTTAGTTAGAGGTTAAAACTGTTGGATTCCCTTGGCCATCTGCTCAATAATATTTCTCCATTGATGATCAACTCATTAGCTTCATATTGTAACTCAATAATAAGGGAGCTTATTCAAACAATCTTTGAAAAGCACCACTGTTTTTCCTCTGCCTTAAATCATCATTTTCATGCAGATACCTTCATTTGCTTTCTCACTGTACCCAAAAAATGTCCTTTAGTCAATGCAGATTCTTAAGATCAAGATTTATCCATTGGCCCTCTGCTTTTATATGAAGGAGGCGCTCTCAGTATTCAAACCCTCTGCTTATAGATGAAGGAGGTTTTTCAGTTATGTCATATCATCAACCTTTAACAGTGTTATTTTTCCTTTCACTGTCTTTTCATACTTTGACTGTGATCGCAGGAGCTTAATGAAACAATTCTCTGCTCTGTAGCTGGATGCCAGGCTCAAAATCACATTGAGAAGCACCTGTCTTCTCATGTGGAGCCAAATACTGTCTCCTGGGAATGCTGGTATACTTCTGTTCTTGAAAGATCCATTAAAATATTGTAAAACCACCTAAAATCATTTTGACCTATGGTACATGTATCGCTGAGACTTGAGGGTTTATGAGTGGCGCGACCTAGGGTTGTAACGAAATTTATTTGCAGAATGGGAAGGTCTGTTATGACTGGTTTATAGTAGGTAGAGGTTCTTTGGCTTTAGAGTGGTTTTCCAAGGGAGAAATGCCTAAACCGCCACTACCTAACTTAGGGGAGACTTCTTTGGATAGATTTGGATTGTTTCTTTAGAGTTGATGGGAAAAATAGTAATGCTGAGGCTAGATAGGACTTGATAATGAGGTTTCATCTCATCATGGGAAGACTGAAAGGTAAGAGGGAAAAAAGTTTATGGGTGTTTTCCAGCTAGCGAATTTGACAATTTTTTAGATCAGCTACTATAAAACTTGGCTGTTACAACTAGTCATCACCAACAAGTGAAAAATACTGATAAATAACACATCACATGATATTTAAGAGAAAATTATAAGGTTCAAGCAGTGGAATATCACATTGAGCATAAAAAACAAGTTCTCCAGCTCTTAAAGGATAACCTCACTTTGGGGTAGAATCGAATGAAATGACTGAAAAAACAACATCGCAGTGAAAGAAATTTTGAGGTAGGTGACTGAGTATTTTTATGGCTACAACCATACAAACAAATGTCCCTCAAGATAGCTAAGAAGGATAGTAAATTATCACCAAAGTACTATGGTCCTTACAAGGTGTTGCAAAAGATTAGTACCATGGCATACCAATTGGAGCTTCTGGATCTTCCCGAGTGCACCCAGTTTTCCATGTTTCATGCTTAAAGAAGGTTATATGTGACAAGATTCCAATCCAAACAATATTTCCTAAACTTGACAGGGAAGGAAAATTAATATTATAATTTGAAGAATTCATGAAAACAAGAACTCAACAACCACGAATTCAATCAATTTCAGAGTATCTCATCAAGTGAAAGAACTTACCTGTTGAAGATCGACATGGGAGGATGATAATTTTATACAGAAGCATCCATAACTACTAAATCATTGAGCACAACAATCTTTCGAAGGAGAGGGACATGTTAGGTCCCTATATTACTAGTGTGGCACCTTATTTTTATTGTTAGTGTAGCCCCCCTTTTTTTATTGTTATGCCCATGTAGTCCCCATATTTTTATTATTTTTCCCCATAGAAGCACATTATTGTTATTTTTGTGCCCTTACATTATTATCATTATGTCGGCTCTGATTATGTTGTGACCCCTTACACTCTTATATATAGAAAGGGAATTTTTTCATTGAATCATCTAAGATTTTTTCATTTTTGTAATTTAAATGAGGTTCTCCCTCAAAGAGGATAATTTTTAAGTCATTGATCTATATTTTCTTGTATTTTGTGAGTTGGCTGCATAATGTGTTTGTTCCACTCATAGATCCTCCCTATGACACCAGTTAGAGTGTTAGAGGAAATTTTTTTTCCTTTGTTGATGATATTGCTAAGGATAGTAGATCTTCTTAACCTATTGTAGGTATACATCTTGCATTCTAAACCATCTTTAAAATGTATATATTTATGTCTTCAGATTATATTTAATTCAATGTATCTATTATTATTCTTCAAGTTTGTTATATATATTAAATTATGTTTATGATTTGCAGTCCCTCAATAGGTTGAAGAGGAGGATGAAAGTGCAGTTTTTATCCCTCCATGGTAGGTCGCTATAGCTAGTATCACAGTTGAAGGGCCAAGAAGATATGGATCACATAAGAGCTAGAAAGAATCTGAGCTAGTTCACCTACTAGGCATAGTTTGTTTCTAATGGTGGATAACATAAACATGTTAATCAAGGCATACGAAAGGGCAGGCCCACAAATTGAACTCCTATATTCCATACATACAATCAGGAGGCTAGAGGTTAGAGGCCCACATACTTCTAAGGAGGTTCAATATGCCGCCAGGAACATTCATATTCATGGGGATTTGTTTGAAATTCCTCCGGACTATCATGCTAGGCATGCTAGGCTGATTTCGCTAAAATATTTTAAGAATCTTGATGTGGCCCATTTTGTTTATGATCGATTCATTGGAGCTTGGGGAAAGTTCCCCTGCCATGACCAGGTCCCCATTTAATTTGCAAAGCGTATATATGCATATTTTGTGCTACATATGAGGTCAAATTATACCATCACCAGATCTAAGTTTCATGGACATGCCTTAGGACATAGTGATGAACCTGTCAGAGCTCTTAGGGATCCTGTTCATCTAGGACCACCTCTAAGATTTTTTCCATGACCATCTTGAAGTTTCGTTTCGCTGACGTAGCTATATTATTCATCACAACTTACTAGACATACCAATGCAAATAACATGGAGAGGACATTGTACATTGGACATGCCACATTGTATGGAGATATGAACATACCACCTTCATTGCCTCGGGGCCCACCTGTTTCATTACATGATGATTTATATATCAAGAGTCTAGGGAATGACCAACCTTTTACATATGCACATACATGTGGTGATACCATTTGTGACCCTTGGAGGGTTCATGGCCTACATGACAGAAACCAGGTACATATATACATAACTTTTGACTCTTATTGTCAACTTATACATTATATATTAACAAGTTCGTATAAGATTGCATTTATCTTAATAATTTCACGATAACATCCATGCACAACCAAACTACACATATTATCTTCTGAGGCCATCTAAGGGGGTAGTTGATCAGTCAGAGAACCCTCCTCTAGTGCAAGTGATCATGCGCTCAAAATTTTGCTCAAAAAATAAATTTTTTGGAATAGTGTGGAACTTGAACAACAACGTAGAGCTCATCGTTCTAGATCTGGCACAACTAATTTCGTGGAAAACCGACACCGTATGCTCCCAGAAATGTGTTCTATCCATTTTGTCAAACATGCAAAATTTTGGAAAGAATAGAGCGTAGGGACAGTCGAGTCAGCAGTCTGTACTGTTTATTGGGCATGCCCATGTGGCAAGTTCACTGGTAAAAGGAATCTTTCCCCACTGAATGATGTCATGCCAAGTGGCACATATATGTTGGTTTGAAATGGCAGGTTTTAATTGGGTTATAGGCAGCCAATCATAGGTTACCACGTGGCATGGCCAGGGGCCACCACGTGACAGCACGAGGGCCTCCAAAAATTTTGTCAAGGTATGAGTGGAGTGGGAGGGGGTCGAACCCGCGACATTATCACATTACAACAGAACCTTTACCACCATGTTATCGCATTGTTACTTAACATATATGGATTTTCGATTTTTTTTTGTTATGATTATGGTTCCACCATGGGGAAGGGGGTCGGGGTCTAGCCCTAGCTCTGGTCATCGCGGTTGGGGGCGGGAGTCTACACTCGCACCCCCACTAATCGCGACATCCCATGCCACTGTCCCCGAGACATGTGACAACCACCAATGCCACCTACTGAGACAACCACATGACTTCTAGTTGGTTTGGCTGCCAGAGTTAACTACCAAAACTAAGTTTCCCATGTGTACCACTTGCAATAACAGTCAGCGGTTAGGTAACCGCCCGAAACTTTTTTAATTAAAAAAAATTGAAATGGCCCAAAAATTTATAGTTGGAAATTTAGACTTAAGGTGTCATTGACCGTTTTAACTGTCTCACATTTTCACCTGAAAATCCAAGAAATTTTCCCCTAGTTAGACGAAAAAGGGGCAAATTTGTAGGACTGGCTTGAATTTTGGGAAAATTGTGGAGCGGTTAATTCCAAAACTTGGGGAAGCCATAATTTACTAGGTTTTGACGAATTTCGAAGCATAAAGAGGCTAGACAAGTTATTTTGGGCATTCTGGACCCATTGGAGTAGGTTTCAGAGATTCAACATTGCAAATTTATGTAATCACACTTTTGAGAATAATAGAAGAGGGTCAAGCCATTGGAAGTTGGACCAAGGAGACGTAGCCCAGGAGGGGTGAACTCCTTCATCATGTGTTGTTTTGTTACTGTTTATGGTGATTTTCATGTATGTTAGATGTTTTTGTTAAATGTTTTGTTTATGTTAATTTTCTCATGAAATTCACATAAAAACACATAAAAACTCATGGTTAACTTGCAATTTACCTCATAATACTCAAGCACTTTTCTTATATTATGAATTGAAATTTAGCACATCAAACACTAATTTTCCCCTTCAGATCAAGTTGGTATTAAAGCACTAGGTTTACATGCGCAAGGAGGATTTAATTTTTTTGCAAGTGTTTAAATTCTTACAAGGTTGAAGCTCAAGAGAGGATAAGGAAAGCTTGTGGGTGGAGGTTCTCAAGTTAGAGCAAGGACAAGAAGGGCACAGTTGCCACAATATCCGTCACAATATTCACCTATTATTGTACCTGAGGCATCAGTAGGAATGTCTCATGAAGGAGGAAATGATAACATGACAGAGGATGAGAAGGCTTTTAGGAAGGATTTCTTTGACATGAAAGAGACAGTGAAAGTCCTCTATGAAGAATGGAATACAAGGTTGCAGGGTGAAAGCTCCAGGCCTCCAAGAGGAGAGAATTCTCCAGGAGGAGTTAATGGAAATTGTGATAAGCCACCATCTACTCCACCATCATCCTCATCACCATCTTCACCTTCACCTTCATCCTCTTCCACTACTACAACCCTTACTCATACTCATCAACATACCTCAAAAGGAATTGGTAAAACACCCCTATTAAAACTTGATATTAAATTTGAGTTGCCTATGTATAATGGTGAATCGAATGTGGAGAATATTGAAAATTGGGTTCGTCAATTGGAGGTTTACTTCATGATTCAAAACCTTCAAGATGATGATACAAATATTCAACTAACTTCCTTGAGACTTGAGGGTGCAACACTGGTATGGGGGGGAGCCAAGACACAAGATGAGATAAAAAAAGCATAGTAAGAAATCAATCTCTTAGTCTAATTTTATTGCTGCAATAAAAATAAAAGTTTACCCTATAGCATATATGCAGAAATCCATCATGAATTGGCATAACTTTAGACAACTTAAAGGTCAAAATGTGCAAGATTACACCCAAGAATTTAGAAGAAGAGATCTTATGTTAGGTGTTGATTTGCGATCGCAAGACACGTTGCTGAAGTATATAAGGGGTTTACATAAATACCTAAGGCATAATATCCTTATGTTCAATCCCAATAATCTAGATGAGGTTTGTGTGCAAGCCACTCACCTTCAGGCAAGAGGGTAAAATATTCTAGAAGAGGGTAAAAGAAGCCATTTAAGGGTGGAGAGAAAGGAAATGGTTTCAAAGGAAAAGGAAAGTAAAATTCATCTTTTAAAAAGGAAGGAGATAAAATAACATGACAAAATTCTTCCAAAGAGGGTCACGATGACGACCATTGTTGGAAGCTTCATCCAGAGATGAAGCACACGAAATTCAACAACAAGGGGAAACAAAAAACAGCTGCAACCACTCAATGGGATTTGGGATCCGATTCAGGTGATGAAGCTAAAATTACATACATGGGTATGAAAGGGAAGGAATACATTGCTAGCACTAGTTAATCAAATTTTCACACTAGCAATCCAAATGAAGAGAGAAGGATTGAATTATTTCATGTGAGCGTTATTTCAAAACATTGAGAAATCCACACACTATTTGATAGTGGGTTTTAAGCCAATTTGATATCTAAATACTTAGTCAATATACTTTATATTGAAGCATTTCCACATCCAAAAGCATATCCATTGGTTTGGATATGTAAGAACACAGATTTATAGGTTACAAGAAAGTGTATTCTTCGATTTGGAATCACAATAAACTTCATTGATGAAGTTGAATTAGATATTGTACTACTTGATATTTCAGGAATTGTTTTGGGTAGTCTTTACCTTTATGATAGAAAATCCATATTCTATTGCCATGAAAACAGGTACCACTTGTTCAAATATGGTTTGGAGTATATTATGAGATCTCATCACAAGAAAATAAATCTTTCATTAGTTAATGTGGGACAAATGAAAAGACTAGTGAATTCAAGAAAGAATGTTTTGCTTCTTATTATTAAACCAAAGAACGATTTTGAATATGAAGCATTTCAAGGTTGTGTTCCAAATTTTAAATCTGATTTGATTGAAGTGGTTAATCAAAATAATGATATGGTTCACGAACCAAAGGTATTACCTCCTAAGAGGGTAATCGAGAATGAAGTATAGTTGCAAAAAGATTGTCCTCTTCCTAACATTGGCATGTATAGGCTGTTGGTGATGGAGAGTGTTGAAATAAAAAAGAAAATTAAAGAGTTGTTGGAAAAATGGATTGTCCGACCAAGTACTTCGCCATGCAGGTCACCTATTGTGTTTGTGCTAAAGAAGGATGTGAGATGGCACATGTGTGTGGATTTCTAGGCATCGAAAAAAATTATGGTAAAGAACGATTATCCACTTCCTAGAATAGATGATTTAATTGATCAATTGAAATATGCACAATAATTTACTAAGTTGGAATTAAAGAGTGGCTACCATCAAATTAGGATTGCTGAAGGTGAAATTTGGAAGACAAAACAAGGTTTGTTTGAATGGCTAGTTATGCATTTTGGTTTATGTAAGTTGTTGCTACATTCATGGGTGTGATGAATGATGTGTTGAGGCCATTTCTTGATGATTTTGTTATAGTCTACTTAGATTATATCTTGATTTTCAGTAAACCACGTGATGAACATATCATGCATGTATGAAAAGTACTTGATGTCATAAGGAAACAACAATTATTTTTTAATATGTCAAAATGTGAGTTTGGTAAAAATTATTTAGTGTACCTGGGGCATATTTTTTGAGGAGGTGAGTTGAAGACACACCCCTCTAAGGTTGGGTTCATTGTGAATTTTCCAACGCCCAAGACAGTCACTTATGTAACAAGATTTTTGGGACAAGCTCAATATTGGAGGAATTTTATTGCTAACTTATATTCTATCGCCACTCCATTGCATGCATTGACTAGTGTGAGAAAGGTCTTCCAGTTGGGAGGAAAATAAAATAAAAACATTCAGTGCTTTGAAAGATAAGATCAATATGCGTGCGACTATACAAATCTAGCATGACAGTCTTATAGGTATTGTAGGAAAATTGATCATGTTATTGAAGATTGTCTTATTTTGATTGCAAAGATGCAGGAAAAGAAAATGCATACTCCTACTCACAATATTTAGATGGTAAGAGTGGAGCTATATGAAGAAGAACCAAGTGTGAATGTTGTCACTAGGAGTGGTGCAAACACTAGTGAAGACAAAGGGAAGAAGCCAGATGCTAATCTATGTATCCAAAATGAAACTAAAATGAAGGATGGATTCAACTTACAGTGTGAAAAAAGAAGCCTTTTTAGAAGTGAAAAAGGGGTTCGTAGAAGAAATGGCATCAACATCAAGTAAACCTATGGATGTGGCCAGAGTAGATGAAGAGATAAAACACTTATTACAAGCTTGTATCAATTTTTTGTGCAATAAGAAGGTAGTCAAGAACCTCCAAGCATTGATAGACAACTGCGCGGAGAAAGAACAACCCTGGATGGAGTAGAAGGTTGTTAATAAGATCTATAAGAATTAAATAACATCTGGACGGGAGATGTTCTTGACTACTCATATTGGTGCATATGAGATGGATGAGGTCATTTTGGATCTAGGATATGATGTGAATGTATTACCTAAGAATACTTTGCAACACATGGGAGAACCTAAGTTGGAGTAGTATACTATCCAATTGTGTGTGGAAAATCAGAAAAATATCATTCCCTTAGGAAGATTCTTGAATGTTATAGTGGATATTGAAGGAGTAAAGGTGCTCGCAGACTTTGAAGTCATACATAATGTGGATGATATTGGTCCCTATCTTGCCTTGTTGGGTTTGGATTGGTCTATTGACATGGATGGCATCATCAATCTTAATCGTAGAAGTATGGTATTTGAGAACAATAGAACCCGAGTTGTGGTCCCCTTGGATCCCGCAGAAGGTGCAAGATATATAGATCCAGTGCGTGAAAATGATGATGTTGATCATATATATAATTTTACTATGTGAGATGAATATTGGATCAACCCGAAAACCAATGGAAGACTCAACTGGGAGAAGGATAGTTCTTGCTTCTTAAAACTAGATGAAGCACTGGAGAACTCATACAACCAGTTGCATGAAGTATTTGCACTGCGCTGCAATCAAGTTACAAGAGATATTCGATGCATATCCTCAAAGGTAGGAGATTTGCCTTATTATGATGGTCTGACTAATGTTAACATGTTTTTAGAAGAACTTGAAAAAGTTGTTCCAAAGGCACAAATATTCCGTGCACTTGATATGGCACTGCGGTCAACGCCAATACACTGGTGGGAGACATACAAGGGAAACTTGGGTAACTGGGAAGAATGCACCCATACAATGAGACTATGATTTGAGTGTTCAAATTCCATAATGGAAGAGCCTGATTCTGGAAAAGGTGATTTGTGGAAACATTGGGTTAAGTGGATTGAAGCATGGGGTGCAAAGCCGATACCAAAATCGGTGCATATATTCATCCACACTTTTAGGAAGGTGCCTACGGACTGGTGCCTGGAAACTAAGTTGCAACGAGGAACCAATGAATGGACTGCACTGACAGAGATTTATCTTGACCTTTAGTTTTTAAAGTGGGTTCGATTTCTTGGGCAAAGCACTGGAGGATATTCAGAAGGTCATCTTTGACATCACAAAACCAAAGGTGGAGTGTGCCTTGCCAGCATGGGATGCGCAGATGAAGGACATTATGAATTGTCGAAACTTATCAGTTGAAGATGTGCATCAAGGATGTTGGATGCGCAAACAAGTGCCACAAGCACACAATAGTTATGTGTGGAGGTTGACTAGGTCCTATAAGTGCCAGAATATAGTTGTTGGAAGAGTAATTTTGGACAAGATAGTATTGTTACCATTTGGAGGTGCATACAAATTTCATTTAATGAGGATATTATGCGACATTTGGAGTCATTTTATCATTTATGGGGCTACATTAATGAAGATAATACCATTTAAGGCACACCTATGCTATAAATATGACCAAAGGGGTTAAATTAGTTCTCTTTAATTGTTGTGCTATTTTTGTGAGTTTGCTCCCTGATTTCTCAAGATTTTCTGAAGCCTATGTCTGGCCTTGATCCTCTCTTTGAAGAGGATTTTCACCACCAAGGTTTGATTTCACCAACCATGATTGCCACCAAACCTACCCCTTCAGCGATGCCAGGTGAAGAGATCGCTGCACAAGATGCTAAGACCCATGCGCCAGTGACAAAAAATAAGCGATAGTCCTTGTGGTCCCGAACGTTGTCCAATCCGAAGACCCTGAAACTGTACTCAACTACTGCAAAGCACCAGAATAACCCTGTGGTAGAGTTGTTGGAAACTATAATGGAGGAGGATGTCGTAGAAATTTTTTATCCCATCACGTGGTTTCCTACATATGTCACACCATTCAAAGCCTTTGTGAAGGTCCTGAAGGATATTGATAAGGTGCGGTCATACATTAATATGTCGTTTCTTGCAGATAACGTACTTGTTGAAGGAGATATGTTCGCCAAAATTCCATTGGTAAAAATGGTATATTGGGACCTGGTGGACCAGGAAAACGTTTCGGAGCTCGCACCCAGTATGTACATAGAACAGGTTCCTTATGATAGTGGAGTATTGCACATTGAACCAAAGCCTTGGGCATTGGGCCTTCACAAATTATGGTTTTTCAACCTATTATAGATTCCACACTTCGAGCGTAGCCAAATTAATGACATTTTTATGCGAAAGTTGCTCACGCTTGTTTGTTCCCTATAATTTGTAAGATTGGAAAGAAAAAGTTGCAAAGAACAACATCAAACCACTTTGGAGTCCAAACCTATCCTTCCTGGGCTCAGAGAGGGCTCTGTCTAAGTTTATGAAGAAATGATTTAGCTTTATGGTTATATTTTATGATTTTAGGCTAGTTATAAATATTGGGGTTGTTTGTTTGATTTGGTTGATTGATTTGTATGTTTGGTTGGTATTGGGGCCTAAAAATTCGTTGCAACAACATGGGAGATGACCACTCGGTCCGAACCTTAAACAAGTTCCTTTTCAGTTTGGAATTGTGGCTCCGACTAGTTTAACTAGGTCTAGTTACCTTCTCTCAATCTCCATTGGCTTAAAATATGACTTTTATCTATCACTGGGAAAGAGACATCAAATCATTTCTCTTGCCAATTGGACAAGACAGTGATCCTTAAGCTAATTTGGGCTTAGCCAGCCCACAACTTAAGTTTTTCCTATATGGGAAGAGGAATTTTTAGGGATGTAGAATTTAATCTAAATGCAATATTATGCTAAGATACAAGAAAAATGAACTATTTTAATCCTATCTCAATTAGGTAGATATAGATCTATCCCAACTGAGAGCAAGATGTTTTAAATAATTTAGATTTAAATATGTTTGTTTTAAATGAATATCAAGCTAATGAAGTAGTTCAATTAACTGACATTGTGAATACTAAACACATCCTATATAGAGACTTCTTAACTGAAATAATCAATCAACAACACTCAGGAAGTAGTTCTCAAAATGATATTGATCATTTAATCAGTAACTTGAATAATTAAAAAATAACATGCGGAAATAGTTCACAACATATCATTATTCAATCAATCAGTTTTATAAGACATATTTATGAGTAAATAGCTACTCAGAAATCAGAATTTAGCCCAAAAGAGTACAGATAAATAATAACATAAATTGAGGCAAATTACTCATACCAACAGAAGTGCACAAGTATGCGAGTAAATTGACACATTCCTGTTACCATAAAATGAAACCAGCATTTAAAATAATAGTATTATAAATACCAATTTATTATGTCCATTTCTCCAACTCTGGTCTCTAACAGTATTTTGCAATGCCTGAACTTCTGCTCTCAAAATCAGAGCTACAGTAGTGCAAAACTCTGTTCATTATACATAACTCAGAATGTAAAAGTAAAACCTCAATAATCTCCAGATTTGAGATTCCTCTCCTCTCACCCTACACCTCTAAATCCTCTAGAAAATAGTGCCATCAAGAATTCCATAATTGCAGAGGAGAGAAGCCCTTATTACATTTTGCAATCTACTATTTATAATATTTACAAAAGGATTTCTTCATAAGAAAGTTTGTTTGAAGAGTGGTTTTTCTCAATCAATTTTGATTGGTTCAAATAATATTATTCAATTGCAGGAGCCTTCTCATTGATTGAGATCTTATTCTTCTCATCTCTTCAACTGTTTTCCTACAAAAACAAATCAATAAACAAAATTAAAATGCAAAAATAAAATTAAAATGTCAAATCTACAAATTAAAATAAATCAATTCAAAACTTAATTAAATAAATTAAAAATGAAATATAAGTTTTATTTTTAGGTTTGTGCAAATGTAATTGGCTAAAGATATCATTGACGAATGGATCTGCATTTAGAAGAAGTTGTGGGAAAATTAAAATGCAGAAAATAAAACTCAGAAAATTGATTTTGTTAAAAATTTGAAGCATGATATTTTGTTGAATTTTATATCCAATAAATGATCAAATATTGAAATGAAACAACCTCAGAAATGTTCTCCATTATTTTATCTATCTAATGAGCCATCCTGGGCCTCATTTGGTCAAGTAAAACATTATTTATGAGCTTCCAACGTTTGTATATTAATTGACAGCATTCTGGAATTTTTTTTGCTTGGGCTAAAAATCCAAAATTTTAATTAAATTCTTATCCTAAATTGGATTATATTTTTTAATTAATTAATGCTAATTAATTGTAATTATATTATTAATCTAATTCATTTACAATCTAATTCTAAATTAAGTTATAATTGTCTATTAATTAATTATAATTACATTATTAATTTTAATTAATAAAAACTAGTAAATTAAACTAATTAAAAAATGATTTATTTATTAATTAAAATATTTTAATATTATATTAATATTATAATTTGAATTATATTAAAATTATAATTAAAATATAATATTAATTATAATATTATATAATATAATTTCTTTTAATTAATGATTTAAAACAATTTTGAATGCTTCACGTGAGGGAGAGGAGGAGAGGAGAGGAGGGTATGGAGTGATAAGGGAGGATAAGGAGTGTTAACGGAGGGAATATTTAGGTGAGGGAGTGATGACGTGAGGGAGTGAGGTGGAGGGTGAGTGCAGTGAGCGGGAGTTATAAGATGAAGCAAAACTTTGAATAAAACTTAAAAACTCATCGTATAAACCAAAATCGCACCTTGCAATTTTTTTAAATGGCGAGTGTTGAAATTTTAATAAGTTTGCGATATGCGATATGCGATATCTTAATATCGCAATCGCAAAGATTTCATCATAAAAATTTTACGATTTCATTTTTTGTTTTTTGGAAGGATGTGAAGGGGTGTGAAGTGGGGCCCACGTGGGATTAACCATACTACAATTTAAACTATAGCCACTTTGCAATTTTGGAGTTTTGGGTCTGGAAATTTGTTTTAAAATAATGAGTTGGAGTATATTACCAATATCCCGAAAAGTGTTTTACCCCATTGTACACTCTGGTCAGGTCATTTTCTAAGATCATTAGTGAAAAATGAAAGAAATATTAAAAATGATCTAAAAGTTAATATTTACAGTGAATTATTATTTTAACTACGAGAATTAAAATATTGGTACATTTCTACATTTTTAACGTAAGCGAGAAAATGATCAAAAATTCAAAGGAGTGTCATTTAAAAATCAGTTGACCAAATGGAGTGAAACAAGTATCGTTGGAAAGCTTGTGAAAAAACAGATTCAATAAAGAAATCAAAACAAAATTTCGAGGAAGATGAAAAATGACAAAAATGTAGGATAATTAACTTAATGAGAATCTTAAAAAGGTGCTTATACAAAAATTTTGCACAAAGGGTCCCCATTATTTGAAGTACATAAGTCAAAAAATTGGGGGGGGGAGGGGAGGGGTTGTGTTTTACCACAACAATGGCGACATGCAGAATAAGAACTAGTTATCTCTGATTAAAGATAATGAACTTAAATTTACCTAAAGTTTAAAAATAATTGAAATCACGAAATCGCCTAATAGTAAAAATTTCCATAGGTCCCACATTAATAGATTAAGAAATATGAGTTTCTAAAGATAAATACTTAAAACGGACTCGAGTAAATGTGATGAATCCAAATTTGGGGAAATTTGTTTTTTTTTTTAATTTTCCTCAAGTGAAAAAATAGAAGAAGGTTGAGATAAGAGTTTTTGATAAAGCATATATCCATTTTGTGATTTTCGCTGACATCGCTTCGCTGCCAGAAAACCTGAATAGTACCCCAGCGAAGTTGTCTTTTATGCCATACAAGCCTAGTCCCGTTGCCAGCAAACGTCCATAGCCCCAACGGATTTACTTGTATTTCCCATGCTTCCTCTTTTTCACTCTTTTGATAAGCACATTTGCAAGCTTTTAGTTTATGGTATATTTGACTGAAAGATGCGGGATGGTAATAGAGATTTTATGTTTAATAGACATAATACTTTCATAATGTTTGCTCCAAATTCTTTCCCTGCAACTATCAATCAAAGGAATTTTATCCGAAGGGGTGGGAGAGATTCATTGAATTAAATTCAAATCAGCTCTTTCCTTGAAAAAACAAACTCAATCACTTAGAAAGGATGTGTGTTCCTCCATGAAAAATATTTTAAAACAAGATGGCTTTATGGTTCCATAAAGATATTCCTTTAATGATAAATGAAATTCACTTAAATGGATAGAGTAAAAGATTTCACATGTATGTCAACAACTATAAGGTAAGAAAAATTCCTTACACATAAATCATGACACAGTCACCAGAATAAAATGAAAACTGAAAACGAAAGGAAAATAATTCCTAAACTAAAGTAAGAAAATAAATCAGTAAATAGAAATGAAGAAAGAAAAAATTGAAAGAAAAACTAAATTTAAAAGGTAAACTCTAACAATATCATTTATATGAATTTCTCAACAAAATATTATAAAAGAAAATAAGCAAATGTACGTTCATTCCTATGTTGAGATTTTTAAATTTTTTTATCTTGCAAAGTTATATATAAAAAATGAGGCTCTCAAAATGTAGAAGGTGAATAACAACTATGATAGATAATATGCTGAATGAGAATTTTTTGTCTGTTGCAAATTTTTTTTTTTAAGAAAAAACCTACATAAAAACATCTTAACTATTTTCTAATAAAAGTAATGCTTTAAAGATATAGACTAGAGGTTCAGAAACTCCCTAGTCTAGCTAATTTGATGAGGATCATTACTGCTTATTTCGATAATCTCATAGGAAAAAAGAAAATGAACTTCGAAAATTGATCTAGTAAAGGTGTGAAAGGTTTATGAAGACCTGAAAATAGAGTTACAAATCAGCAAAAACTAAAACAAAATAATATGAAGAAATGGAAATAAATGAAAGTGGGCACATGAAACTTACCATTGAAGAATTGCATTTAATCTTACCTGAGAAAGATGATTTTCTCCAATGCAAGTTAACTTCTTTCTTTAATTAGAATTAAAATCATGAAGAAGTTTTATTGACCGAAAATCATTATTTATTAAATCTAAAGTAAAACAAGTAGTAAACTAAAAAGAAAGAAATGTTTCATGTTCAAGGAAACTGGAATAAATGGAATCCATCAGAAATGAGGATGAAGATATGCTTCTTTATGAATTACAACGAGGAATTTTCTTTTCGTTTCTTCCATTCATGAATTTATATCAGCCCCAAAGTATTGAAATTGATTCAGAATCCCAAATAATGTAACAGTATATAAATAGGATTGAATCTCTATATGATAAGTATGGAGAAATATTCAAAATAAAAGAAAATTAAAAATATGAATTAATCATTGGTACATTACCTTGCTAAATTTTGCGCATCGTGAGATTCTTTGGCATGCATAATTTAAAATCTGTGACTTCCACTTTTGTCGATATGTGATTGAGAATTTTATATAATAATTAAAAAATAATGGTGGAAAGACAAATATCGAAGTTTATCACATCAAAATATATTGAAGACAAAAATTCATTTGAGTTTAGCAATGTGATATAATTATTGTGATGGAAATGTCGCGAGATGAGCATGTGCGATGGGAAACTACAAAGGGATGAATGTGATATCGAATAATAGTCATATCAGAATATTTAAAGCTTGTGAATGAAATGAAACACTAATATTATTCTTGCAATAATGAAAATGCGGTAAATGACTGATGCAACGTGACAGAAAATATCAAAATATATGCGCGGAACTTTGGTTTTACAGCCCACACAAATGGTGACCAATCACGCACGGTTGCACTTTGCATCTTTTATAATTTAACTTCCCACATATTTCAAAACTTAACTCTTTTTCAATTTTTTGATTTTTCGATTTCGCAATTCACAATGAACTCCACATCTCTCATTGCAACTTTTATCATTTAACATATTACTTATATTGTGTGATATGTGATATGTGTAGCATCACATTGAAATATCCTTACCTTGTCTTTTAGCGCATCGCAACTAATATAATTTATCAGGAAAGTTCTTAACAATAACCACTAAAATTTACGACATGTGAAACCCTGCTAGGTGAGATTTAAACTCCACCATTGATCTCACTTAGATCTAACAATCCTTATTGTTACCTTACTCTTCTGCTTTGCATTTCAATTCAAACAACTTGTTATGTGTTTATATGTCGATTGAGAATGGACCTGATATTTTATTATATGGATTTAATTTCATATCGAGTCCGAGACATTGGGACTTTTTAAACATATTCCTCTATCATTATTTCGATTGAATGGACGCGATTTTTTTTATGAACTTAATTTAAATTTTATATCGAGTGCAGAACTGTGTGGTCATTGCAATATTTGTAGAAATAAACTATTGGATATATGAAATGAAAAACACAATATGCAAGAGAATGAGTGAAAAAGAACATCAAAGGTATTGCATTAGCAATTTTTATCAGTAAATGCTAAGAGTTACTTCTGAAGGAATATTGCAATACAAATAGTTTTGATATGGATGACGTGATATTAGACAGAGAAAAAATCAGAGATTGGAGGGAATGAGAATATCAGGAGATCCTATATATTTGGTGTATGCTCAATTCAAAGGCTCCGATATGCGATTTACGATATATAACGAGGCATATGTGGGGTCGATGATTTATTTAAAGTATTCAATTCAAAAAAAAGTGAGTGATTTAACTTTTCTTTATAATAAATAACACTTTAATAATTTAATTAAATGTCGAAATTTTTTTATTGAAAATTAATTTTATCATAACTTTCTTATAAAGAGAGTTTTGAAATAAAATGATCTAATATGATTATTCTGACAATTTAATAAAACTTATTAGGATTTCAATATAAGAAAATTTTAGATATCTTTCAAATTTCAGGTGAAATCATAAATACTTCCCTGAACATGTTTCATATTTGAAAACATCTAACTGCTTGCTTATCTTGTGTCCTTATAATCAAATCAATGAAGATCTGCACACAAAACAAAATACTAATAAGAAACAACCTTTGAAAGTAGAATAAAGAATAGATGATGATGAATATGTAAACACATACCTGGAAAAAAATTGACTGTAAATTTTACCTCATGAATCTTCAAATTATCCCAATGTTTCTCAAAAGTTGCCTAAGTTCAACATCACTTTCTTATTTTAATCTAAAATGATAAGTAATGAATTTTCTAAAATTGCATCATTTCTTTTTTTTTGCGCGCGCGCCCATGGTAGCTCTGCAGCTGCCCTAGCTGCGCCTGGTCGGCGCCCTTCTTCGAGCGGTCTCCTCCACCATGGATCCTGGAGGGGGCCCTGCGACCTCTCCCCCATCGCCTCCTGAGCTCGCGGCATTCAACTCCCTCGTTGCAGCTTCGGGTAACCAGCCCTCATCCGGTTCTCAGCAAAAATTCGTGAAAAAACTGGCTAACATCCCCTCTGTTTCTTTGCCAGTGGAAGAGACGTGCAAATCTGCGCTGAATCTGGCAGAAAGGGGTCTTATAGGCCAGTTCATAGGGTTATGGCCTTCCCCGAAGGCAGTCGACGAATGGGTAAAAAGGAACTGGATCCCTCTGGTTAAGGAAAGCATCAAGAGCCATTTTGTGGGGAAAGGCTTTTTTGTTTTCGTCTTCGACAATGTGGAAGATAGAAGCTTGATATTTCGGAACGGGCCATATTTTATGGGCCCTCAAGGTCTTTATTTGAATAAATGGTCGCCAGATTTCGACCCTGCTCAGGACGTGCCCACGGCGGTGCCGGTATGGGTGCGACTTCCCCATCTTCCCCTCCATTTATAGAATCAGAGATCTCTGCAGTCTATTGGCAACGCCTTAGGAAGATACATAGACCAAGCGCCGAGGAAGGATCAGTTTTCCTGTGCCCGCATTTGTGTTGAAGTTGATCTAGAAGTTGGGCTGCCTAAAGCCATCAAACTCACGGTAGCAGATTGGTCACACATCCAGGAGCTTGATTACGAGCAGCTCCCGTTCAAATTTCGACACTGCCACGAATACGGACACTTTGCAAGATACTGCAAGAGAAAAAACGAAGAGCTAACAGAAAAAGAAAAAGGAGAACAATGGAATCAAGTCAAGAAGTCATCAAACAACAGACAGAATAACAAAAACAAAGGCAAAGGAGTGGAGAACAAAACAGGGCAAGAAAACTCAAACACTCAAACCTCAGGAAGTAAGGACAATGCCAGTATAGAAGTGGATAAAAATCCCTTCGAAGCTCTAAATCTTCAGCCATATCCTCTAGAAGCAGAGCCAGAAGGTTCAACCCCGATGGACAACATCACCGTTCCAGATCCTGGCATCATCTCAATCCCCTCTCAAGGTAATACCTCTTCCCCCTCTTATGCGGATATTATTAAGTCTAAAAAGAAGAATGCAGAAATCACGGGATCCTCGGATGATGAGACCTTCGAGAGGCCATCAAAGAAAGCTGGCAGGAAATCAAATAGAGAAACTAGGGAAGAAGAATCAGAAAGACAAAAAACCCTAGGCAGCCAAGCTACCATTGAGATGACCCTAGGCAGGAATACCAGATTAAGGACTCCCAAAGGAGGTGGACCTACCCCTTCTAGTTTTAAATGATGCAGATGCTCTCTTGGAACTGTAGGGGTCTGGGGAATCCCACCAAGGCAGAAGCTATTAAAGATCTATTGAAATCGGAACCCGCAGACATTATAATGCTCCAAGAGACAAAAATAGAGGGGGAGCATCTTCTGAACACAAGCAACACAAAGTGGAAATTTGACTCAGGCAAGGCAATCAGTGCAAGAGGCACAGCAGGAGGAATAGGTACTTTTTGGTCCCAAAAACTCTTTACATTAGAAAGATTTCATGAATCGAAACACTGGATTTTTACTGAACTTAGACATAAAGCAAGCAATCTAGTGTTGGCATTGTTTAACTTATATGTTCCAGTTCATTATGATGAAAATAAAGAGTGCTGGAAAACACTCTCAGATTACCTAGAGCTGCATAATCCCCAGAACGTAATTCTAGGAGGTGATTTGAACATAGTATTGGATCCTAAAGAGAAGAGGGGAGGGAGTTCTTCGAGGGACCCCTTTCTCCCCATCGTGGAAGACCTTATTCTACAGTGGGATCTTGTAGACTTCAAGCCAGTCAAAGGAGAATATACTTGGTCCAATAACAGAACTGGAGGAGACCACATTTCAGCAAGGTTGGATAGGTTCCTCATCAGCAGCTCCATTATGCTGGACAACAGAATTGTTTTAACTAAGATCCTCCCAAAAATCACATCAGATCATAAACCAATTCTTCTTTGTTTAAAGGATGAAGAAGATTTAGGCCCTTTACCGTTCCGCTTTAACCCTCTCTGGGCAGGAATAGATGGGTTCCACGAAACAGTTCAATCTGCTTGGAGAATAGAGGTCACGGGCTCTCCAAGTTATGTGTGGGAGCAAAAGATAAAAAGCACAAAAAAGCCTTAAAAGACTGGATCAAGAAAGCTATTAAGACTCCCACCAGCCAGAGGAAAGAGGTTGTTTTACAATTGGTAGATCTACAATTTGATATGGAAAAAAAAGACATCTCCCCAGCAGACCTAACAGAGGAAAACGCTGCTCAAAGGAGAACATACAATTCATTTAGAAATGAAGAGGAGCACTGGCGACTGAAGTCTCGCAGCCTCTGGCTTAAAGCTGGAGATAGAAACACTGCTTATTTTCACAAACAGTACAGGGCAAGATTATCAAAAAACCATATTGCAGAAATCACCTTAGCCAATGGCCAGGTATGTAAAGGTTTTGAACAAGTTAAGACTGCTGCCAAGGATCACTTCCATAATCTTCTCACTGCAGAAAGGAATGGGAGCGAGGAGGACATCAATGAATTTCTGTCAAACATTCCAAAGCTTGTCAACTCTGATGACAATAACTCCCTCTTGAATTTGGTCTCGGAGGAAGAAATCTACAGGATAGTGTGGTCAATGGAGCCGGATAAAGCACCAGGCCCAGATGGATTTTCAATCCATTTTTACAAAATATGCTGGGCGCTAATCAAATCTGACCTTCTCAAAATGATTCAAGGTATCATGAGAAAGGCCAAGGTGGGTGGTGGAATTAACTCCACCTTTATTGCACTAATCCCCAAGGAAGCAAACCCTGGTTCTTTTGACAGATACATGCCAATCTCTCTATGTAATGCCTCCTATAAGATTATGGCCAAACTTCTGGCAAATAGACTAAAACCCCCTCTGCAAAAATTGATCTCTCCAGCTCAAGGAGGATTCGTGAAAGGCCGTCACATTCTGGACAATGTCATACAAGTTCAGGAAGCTCTGCACTCCAGCCACGCTCGGAAAGAACAAGGTATGCTTATTAAATTGGACATGTGTAATGCTTTTGATAGAGTTAACAGATCCTTCTTGTACAGGGTTCTCTCCTCCTTTGGGTTCAGCCATGACTTTATAAATCTGATCAAAGCCTGTCTAGAAAGGACATGGATTGCTCCATTGGTTAATGGCAGACCGGTGAACTTCTTTCTGGCCACTAGAGGGTTGAGGCAAGGCTGCCCTCTCTCCCCATTCCTATATATTATCATGGAATATTCCTTGAGCAGAAAGCTCACCAAAGAAAAAAACGATGGAAATATCCCTGGCATCAGAATTGCAAATGGCATCGATCCAGTGAATCATGCCTTCTTCGCTGACGATTTGATCTTGCTTGAGGGGGCCTCTGCCAGAGTGGCAAACTCCTTCAGAAACACTCTTCAGAAGTATTGTAGTGTTTCAGGAGCGCTCATAAGCGAAAAGAAGAGTGCTGTATATGGTTGGAACACTGACCATCATACTATTGAGAAAATAGCCAACGATCTGGGTTTCACTGGCTTTGCAGAGTGGGACAAGTTGAAATATCTGGGGCTCCCAATCACGCTAAGAACCAACAGGAATCATCTCTGGGAGGAAGTCATTTCGAAATTCAAGAAGAAGATCAGTGTGTGGGGAGGATTCTGGCTCACCACCGGGGGAAAACTCATTCTTATCAAGGCTGTCCTCTCAGCTCTACCCACATACCAGGCAGCACTGATGTTAGCCCCAAAAGCTATCTCTGATCAGATATCCATACTAATGCGAAATTTCCTGTGGAAGGGCGGTCGAGGCAATCAAAGCAAGTTTCATTTAATCAACTGGGAAATCGTGAAACGCCCCCTTTTGGAAGGAAGACTGCAAATTCGTGACCCCCAGAATGCCAACCTGGCTTTGGGCTGCAAACTCCTGTGGCAATTAATCGCCAATCCTCTACATCCTGTCAGTCGAATCTTCAATATCAAATATTTAAAGAACCAGCCTCTTTCCTCTTTCACAGTTGACAAATCACCAAAAGGCACGCATGTATGGAAGCTTTGCAGCAAAGGCATTAATTTTTTCAGAACTTATTTGTACAGAGTACCAGGAAATGGGAAAAACATAAGGATCTGGAGAGACAGCGTTATGGGCCACTCTTTGCTTGAAGACTCCAACGAAATCAAAGAGTTAAGAGACTGGTTTAAAGCGAAAGGAATAAGGAGGATCGAAGATATATCGGAATGGGACACTAATGGCAATTGGCAGCAATGGAATTTACCCAAGCCTCCAGCGCAACTAGAAAACCAGCTCGTTTCTTTTAAAAGCGCCATATCAGACTTCGCCCCGGTGCATAAAGATGAAGCAGATCATTGGGGCTGGGGGAAAACAGGGATCTACACAGCAAAGCAGGGATATCTTCAAATTCAAAGTAAACAAGACTCGCCTTATCCGGTGACTGTTTGGATGCTGATATGGGACAGATTTAGTATACCCAAAATTAACTTTTTCTTCTGGATCTTGTTCCAAAACAAAATTTTGACAGGATAAAACCTGAGCAAGAGGAATATTGTTGGCCCACATCGCTGTGCACTATGCAAAGCAGCGCTGGAAACGTCAGGGCATTTGTTTCTGGATTATGAATTTGCGAAGGAGGTTTGGACCTTATTTCTGGTAGGACTGAACGTGCATTCACCTTCTCAAGGAGAGATCGACTCCATGTTCCTCTCTTGGAATTCCGCTTACCCACATAAAACTGCCAGCAATTCCTTATGGCATAAGGTGTGGACAGCAGCCCCCAAATATGTGTGCTGGAAGATTTGGCTGGCCCGTAATGAAATCATCTTCAACAATAAAGAAACTATGGCAGATAAAGTGGCGGACCAGGCCAAATCCCTCCTAATTGAGACTTTGATTCACTCTCAGAACAAAGAGGATAACACTCTTCGACCTGATGAAAGGACGTGGCTGGCTCCTTTCACCGGCTCGACCATCTCTTCTGCAATTCTCTGCCCTGCCTATGTGGAACATTGGCAGATTCGCATGTCGGAGGACAAATTCCACCAGTGGTGGAAAGCTCAAGGCAAGATTTCAGTCTTCTTTGATGGTGCCTCAAAAGGCAACCCGGGAAGATCCGGTGCGGGTGGGGTGATTTACTATCCAAATGGGAATAAAGAGGAATTCAGTTGGGGACTGGGGCTGAAATCCAATAACCAAGCAGAAATTCTAAGTTTATGGAAAGCATGTCAAACGATCAGAAAAGAAAATCCAAGCGAAATAATGGTCTTCGGAGACTCAGAGGTGTTGATAAAAGCTATAGCCAGCAAGAAGGGACTCAAGAATCCGGTGCTCAACAAACAATTAGTAAGAGTAAACAGAATGATGAGGATCTTTCCCTCAGTAAATGTCTTTCATATTCTCAGAGACCTCAACAAGGAAGCTAATAAATTGGCCAACATAGGCTGCACACTTCAAGAAGGAATGATAAGCTTAAATGCAGAAGCCCCGTATATGTCCATTATCCCTTAAAAGGCTAATGGAGGCCTAGTTGTATTGGCTGTTGTAATGACTGTACTGGTTGAGTTTCTGATTGTAGTGGCTGCATAGGCTCTACCTTATCAGCGTTTTTTACTATAATATAATATAACCGTTCTAGTTAAAAAAAAAAAAATTGCATCATTTCCAAAATTACATCGGAAGACAAGAGTGGTAAAAATGAGTTCTTAGAATTACTTATGAATAAAAAATTGTCAAGTGGTAGAAAATTCATGGAATTTCTTCATGTATGATCAATGTTATGAATTGTGAAAAACAAGAAAATTGAAGGCTTGAAAAATAAGTATGATTTGATAATTCAAGAAATTCTAAAATTCTCTAGGTTGCTTTTCTATAATTGAAATGGGATGCTAAAAAGAAATTGGATTCATTACTTGTTTTATTCAAAATCTAAAATAATGAAATAAATGCAAACATAAAAGAAAACTAATCTATTTCTATTTCTAACTTAATGAAAGAAACATGACTAGGTATAGTCATACTTCCAATGTAACCATGTAAACATTTTAATTCCTGCGTGTATGTACATGTAAAATATTTGTAAAAATGCAAATATAATTAATCTAAGAAAAATAAATCTGAAAGCATAATGTATCGTTATTGTTATTAGATTATTCACCATTACATTCTCCTGAAATTTCCTTTCCAATTGAATTTCAATTGGATCATAGAAATCTAGATGGATTTCCATTATTGAGTTGGAGAGGTTTAAAACAGAAGATGACAAGCTAGGTTGTAGAAATGGTCTTTCAAAAACAATGGCCTGTGTGATTTATTTACTGTTATGTTTAAGTGCTAAATTATTAACAATCTTCCATGAAGGAGAACTTTCCAAATGTATTTCAAATTGATCAATGATAAATTGATGGAAGTTCGATAAATCCAACAGAAGATTATTAATTGAATTACAGTGTTGTTCATAAAGTGAAAATACACTCTCTTTTTGGCATTGCTCTTGAGAAGTAAGAAGTAATTGATAAGGAATGAACATCAATTGAAATTCGAAGTTTAATAATTTTTTATATTCACAATTATAATTTGAATCTTGATTTTTCCCTTGAGGTAATGCATCAATTGAGTGTTCAATATTGAGATGCTAAATATGCCAGCACAAAGTATCTAAAAGTTTAGGACTAAAAACAAAAAATAAATCTGAAGTTAATATTAAATGTTGAAAAAATAACAAAATTGAATCATAGTTTACACTAGTGTTACAATTATTGTTACAACACAATTGGGAGGGACTTAAAGTAATTTCCTCTTCAAAAGAATTGGGTAGAATAATGTCATTAGAATGATTGTTGATATCCACTTGTGAATTAGAGAGAAGGATGTGACTCTGAATAGGAATGTGAGCTTGATCATCATATAAATCATAGATTGGAATGGTTTCTTGAATGCTGAAATTATAAGTATGATTATTTGTTTGAAAATGAGAAATATTTGGAACAATTTCTAAATTAAATTTTTCTTCATTTTCACATATGATTAGACTTTGATCATGATGATTCAATTGTAAAGAAGACAAATCAATATCCTCAATGTCAAAGTAGCTATCGTAAATGACTTCAAGACATTCAATAGAATTCCCTTCGATCTTATTCAATGTATCAAAACAAGAAGGAATGTTAAGTTCATGTTCATTAATGTCATAAGAATGATCATTAATTAATTATCTATCTTGATAAAAACTAATTGGAAATTCATTTAGTTCGGCCTCTCTTTTTTTTGAAATATCTTCAATGTGAAGAGAGATTAAATTACTATTAGAAAAATTATGAGGATAAAGAGAAAAATATGAATTTGAAACCATGCATTTGAAAATATCTTTATTTGAAAACTCTTGTGCATTTTCTTCATTGCCAATTTCAGATTTAAGATCATTTACTTGGGTAATTGTGCTTTCTTGAAGAATGTTGCTTTGTTAATCTGAATTTGGAATTTTCTCATCATGAAAGAACTTAGAAATTTGTACAGAAGATTGCGTTTTATTGGAAACTTTAATCGTTGCTGGTACTTGACGAATTATGATCTGATTTTCTGATTCTAACTCATACTTATTTTTATATTTTAAAGCGATATTTTCTTCAAGAGTGTTGCTAATACCTTCTTGTGGTTGATTAGTGAAATTTTCCAAGCTTTGTGATTGAAATTCATTAACATGTGAAGGTGCACCTTGATATTTACCAATAATGTAGGAAGTGTACAATAATTGAACGAATTTATTATACAAAATAGAGGCCTCTTCATCATCATTTTTTTATACCTCCATATTGGAATTTTCACTTATGTCAATGAATTTAGAAGGAGATTGATAAAAGCTTGAAATAATTTCACATGGATTATGAATGGAAGGAAAAGAGAAAATATGTTCAACCCAATCTAATAATTTCGTTTTCAAAGGTTTATCTTCAATTTTAAATTTTAAACAACTTAAACGAAACCTGATAGTAAAATCAATTAAAGGTTCACCTTCAAACCTTCGTATATCTTCAAAATCGTCACATACCTATTCGTAGGTATATCCATCAAATTTACAAAGGAAAATTGTAATAAATTGTTCCCAAATGTGGATTGAGGCAACTGGATGTGATTGACACCAGCTTCTGGATTTTGCCAAGAATGTAAGAGTAAAAATCCTACATAAAATATCTTCATCAATATCATGAGAAGTAGAATTTGAAATTTTTTAAATGAATTGTAAAGTATGAGCAAATGCAGAAGTATTCCTCTTACCGTTAAACTTTACTTGAGACAAGTGTCTTACTATTTCTAGTAGAGTATTGGAAGATGCACGACCAGAAATACAACTCCAAATTGAAATTTTTAGAGGAGCCATTGTAATAAAAATAAAATGTTAGAATACAAAGACTCCAAAGTAAAAACAAGTCTCAGGCCCTCCATCTAGTGCCAAAATGTTGAGGCCTCGAAATTCGCTACAACAACATGGGGGATGACCACCCGGTCCGGACCTTAAAGCAGTTCCTTTTCCATTTGGAATGGTGGCTCTGATTGGTTTAACTAGGCCTAGTTACCTTCTCTCAATCTCCATTGGCTTAAAATACGACTTTTATCTATCAATGGGAAAGATACATCAGATCATTTCTCTTGCCGATCGGACAAGAAAGTGATCCTTAAGCTAATTTGGGCTTAGCCAAGCCACAACTAAATTTTTCCCTCTAGGGGAAGAGGACTTTTTAGGGATGTAGAATTTAATCTAAATGCAATATTATTCTAATATGCAAGCAGACGGAACTATTTTAATCCTATCTCCATTAGGTAGATATAGATCTATCCCAAATGGGAGAAAGATGTTTTAAATAATTTATATTTAAATATGTTTGTTTTTAATATCAAGCTAACGAAGTAGTTCAATTAGCTGATATTGTGAATACCAAACACATCCTATATAGAGACTTCTTAACTGAAATAATCAATCACCAACGCTCAGGAAGTAGTTCTCAAAATGATATTGATCATTTAATCAATAACTTGAATAATTAAATAATAATATGCGGAAATAGTTCACAACATATTACTATTCAATAAATTAGTTTTATAAGATAGATTTTTGAGTAAATAGTTACTCAAAAATAATAATTGAGCCCATAAGAGTAGAGATAAACAATAACATAAATTGAGGCAAATTACTCATACCGAAAAAAGTGTACAAGTATGTGAGTAAATTGACACATTCCTATTATCATAAAATGAAACCAGAATTTAAAATAATAGTATTATCAATACCAATTTATTAATTCCATTTCTCCAGCTCCAGTCTCTAACAGTCTTTTACAATGTCTGAACTTCTTCTTTCAAAATCATAGCTACAATAGTGCAAGACTCTGTTCGTTATAGATAACTCAGAATGTAAAAGAAAAACCTAAATAATATCTAGATCTGAGGATTCCTCTCCTCTCACTCTACACCTCTAAATTCTCTAGACAATAGCACCATCAAGAATTCCATAAATGCAGAGGAGAGAAACCCTTATTATATTTTGCAACATGTTATTTATAATATTTACGAAAGGATTTCTTCATAAGAAAGTTTGTTTGAAGAGTGGTTTTGCTCGATCAACTTTCATTGGTTCAAATCATATTATTCAATTGCTGGAGCCTTATCATTGATTGAGATCTTCTTCTTCTCATCTCTTCACTTGTTTTCCTACCAAAAAAAATTAAAATGCAAAATCTAGAAATTAAATTAAATCCAATCAAAACTTAATTAAATAAATTAAAAAGTAAATATAAACTTTGTTTTGATGTCTATGCTAATATAATTGGCCAATGATATCATTGACAAATGGATCTGCATTCAGAAGAAGTTGTGGGCAAATTAAAATGCAGAAAATAAAACTCAGAAAATTGATTTTGTTAAAAATTTAGAGCATGATCTTCTGCTGAATTTTATACCGAAGAAATGATCAAATATTGAAATGAAACAACTTTGGAAATGTTCTCCATTGTTTTATCTATCTAATGAGTTGTCCCGAGCCTTATTTGGCCAAGTAAAACTTCATTTATGAGTTTCCAAAGTTTGCATATTAAAATTGACAAAATTCTGAAATTTTTGTTGCTTGGGCTAAAAATGAGAATTTTTTTAATTAAATTCTAATGATAAATTAGATTATAGTTTTTAATTAATTAATTCTAATTGATTCTAATTATATTATTAATCTAATTTAGTTACAATCTAATTCTAAATTAAGTTATAATTATATATTAATTAATTATAATTACATTATTAATTTTAATTAATAAAATTATAATATTATATAATATAATTTCTTTTAATTAATGTTTTAAAACAATTTTGAATGCTTCACATGAAGGAGAGGAGGAGAGGAGAGGAGGGTATGGAGTGATAAGGGAGGATAAGGAGCGTTAATGGAGGGAAGATTTAGGTGAGGGAGTGATGACATGAGGGAGTGAGGTGGAGGGTGAGTGAGGTGAGTTTGAGGTGAGCGGGAGTTATAAGATGAACCAAAACTTTGAATAAAACTTAAAAACTCATAGTATAAACCAAAATCGCACATCCCAATTTTTTTAAATGATGAGTTTTGAAATTTTAATAAGTTTGTGATATGCAATATGTGATATCTTAATATCGCAATCGCAAAGATTTCATCATAAAATTTTAAGATTGCATTATTTATTTTTTGGAAGGATGTGAAGGGGTGTGAAGTGGGGCCCACGTGGGATTAACCATCCTACAATTTAGACTATAGCCAGTTTGAAATTTTGGAGTTTTGGGTTTGGCAATTTGTTTTAAAATAACGAGTTGGAGTATATTACCAATATCCCGAAAAGTGTTTTAGCCCATTGTACAATTTGGTCAGGTCATTTTGTAGGATCATTAGTGAAAAATGAAAGAAATAGTAAAAATGATCTAAAAGTTAATATTTACAGTGAATTACTATTTTAGCTATGAGAATTAAAATATTGGTACATATATACATTTTTAACCCAAGCAAAAAACTGATCAAAAATTTAAAGGAGTGTCATTTAAAAACCGGTTGACCAAATGGAGTGAAACAAGTATCATTGGAAAGCTCCTGAAAAAACAGATTCAATAAAGAAATCAAAACAAAATTTTGAGGAAGATGAAAAATGACAAAAATGTAGGATAATTAACTTAATGAAAATCCTAAAAAGGTTCTTAGCCAAAAATTTTGCAGAAAGGGTCCCCATTATTTGAAGTACATAAGTCAAAAAATGGGGGGGTTGTGTTTTACCACAACAGTTGAATAAATAGATCGTGGGACGCTTAATCCATTGGGCTATGGAGTCATAAAAGGGTTAAATTGTACATCAATTTTTCAAGGGTTTTCACAGGGCAGGCTAACTATATCAAATGGAACTTTGTGGAAAGATGAATATGAGATGATAGTGAGTTCACTAAAGCTAAGGTGCAGATAGTCTCTGAATTATTTAACTTGAATTCAACATGAGAGGAGAGCAGGCAATCTCTGAATTTTGCATTCAGGTATTTAGAGGAAAACATTTAAGATAACAGTTCAGTAGAGGTACAAAGAAGTTATGAATTCTTTAACTCAACATAATAAGAAATACCTCAAGATAATAGTTTAAGAGAAACTAAAGAGCAGACAATCTCTAAATTCTTTAGTTAAACTTCAAAATAAAACCTCAAGATAATAGCTAGGTAAAACTAAAGAGTAAACAATCTCTAAATTCTTTAGCTATGATTTGCAAAGGAAAACATTAAGATAACAGTGATAGACACAAATAAGGTGTTCATGCAACATATCTTTAATCTAAGATTTATGTTCTTCTATCAGGGAGATCAATACACAATATGGAATAACAAAGGGAAAACATTAACAAATAGGGATAACATCACCATTAAACATAGCTCAAGGATCTTGTGAAAGTGCTTGTATTACTAATATCCAGCTCAAAAATAGTTACAGTGCTCCAATCAAACAATATTTGCAACTCAGAATCTAAACGAGTCCAACCAGCCAAAAAAACCAACAAAAATAATGAACAATATATGCAGTATTTAACTGCAATTGAGGAGGTTTCCCTAATCTAGGGTGACAGACGATATTTACTACATAGTAAATGATTTTTGACAATTCAGACCATGCAAGGCCCAAGCCAAAAATATCTCTGAAAAACTTACTGGAATAATAACTCTAAATTTAACTCCTGAATTAAGTTTAAAATATCTTTGACCAACTGCCTGGAATATTAACTTTTACAATAACGTATGAACTACTGCTAAAATATCTCTGACTGTAATATTAAATGTAGCAGCCTTTATTAAATCAATATTAGGCAGTAGGTGGTCAATGTGATTGAGAAGAAGTAAATGTTGAATGGTCTTGACATCTGGCCTGGTCTTCCTCGTTCTTTTGTCTTCTGATTTTTCCTCAAACTTAAAACTGCCTTTATCTGTAGTTTTCTCTTTACTGCCTTCATCTTGAACTTGTCTTCTTCTTTACCCTGATTTTTCTATTTTAATTCTTTTGCGTTTACTTTCCTTTGAATTGGATAAACTTTGATGCTGATGGGATGAATGTGTAATCACTGATAATCATGACTGTCTTCCCTTCTGCTCCTTTCCTTGTTTTTATTTATCCTTTTCCTCCTGATCTCTTTGGTGAGTAAGGTCTTGAAACTGCGATCCAGAGAGTCCAGATCAAACAGGTCTTTGGGAAATAGAATCATAAATCGTTTATACCACCTTGTGATCCACTAATTACCTACAAAATTAAAAACAATTCGCTAATTTAAAACACAGGCCCCCGCAGGAATGGTGATATGGCTTGGAGGCACTAGGGAAAACTGTGGATAAAGTCTAGGTAATGGAAGTTCTCTATTTTCTGTGTCTGGCTATGGCCTTCCAAGTCTTGAAGAAATGCTACAGGGGTCAACACAGAGGTTTGGGGGCTTATCGTAATGGCACAGAGCTCATAGAATTTTGAAAGGTCAGTGGTTTTGCCTTATGGCATGTAGGCGGTTTCCAGTTTATCGCATGGTGTGTGGGATTTTGTGGTTTTGGTTATGGGGTGTGCGATAAAATGTCGGGATGACGTGTGGCATAAGGGAGGGGTGAAAAAATAGTCTATTTCACAAGCCCTCCAAGGTTCTAAACATCGGGTTATTAGGTTTGTGATATGGAGCGAGGGTCGTCGAATTGGGTTGCAGAGATCTGATAATGGTCAGGATTGAATGGAGTGGCAAGTTAAAACATAAGGTGGGGCCCGAGATTTTTAAATGAAAAGGAAGGTTTTAATATTAGCACAGGGTTTTTAATATAATGGGGCCAGGGTTATTTTAATGAGGAGGTGTGATGTTTATTAAAGCAGAGGCTTTAATATAAAAAGGAGTCAGGGTGTTAATATAATGGGGTCAGGTAGAATAGACATGGTCTATTTATAAAGGGGTCCCGATAGATTAAAATTATTTAAAAATAATGTAAAAAATGGGTTTTTTACATTGTTTTAAATGAAAGAAGGGGAATGGTTTCTAATGGGGGGGATAGGATTATAGGAAGGGGAAAAGGCTAGGATGAGGGGATTAAGGTCAAACATGGGATTTGAGGGCATGAGAGTATTAGAAAAGCATTAAAGGACAGAAAATGGAGAGTTTAAAAGGAAAATAATGAAGGCACTGAGATTTCTGAAAATAAATGATATTTAGGGAATTTTATTTTCAGCAGAATGCAAGAAATAAACAGTCATCTGGTGACACTGTAAAATATAGGAGTCTAACAGTGGCTCCAGCTGGGGAGGGCAGCTCCTTTAGGAAGTGTCAAGAACATTTTTAGACCAGTAGCCTGATTTATTTGGCTGATTTTCACTCTGTAATGTTGATCTGCTGGAACTTCTTCTGTCTCTCACCTTCAAAAATTGAAATTCATACTTAGAAAGAACTGCTTCTGCCTACCCATCATCTATTCTAACATTTTTTCTTCCTTTTGGAGTTGCATTTAGACTTTCAAACCTTGACATAATTTTTATTTTGAAAGAAAACTATCTATTTCTAACCTTATAACCTCCAAAGGCTCAGATTAGACTTATGAGCTCTTTTATTCTCTACCAAACTATTGATCTTCCAAGATTAAACTGTTTGGCCAAATTTTTATTCACTAACTATCAGCATGAAATTTAAAGCATGAATGAATCACGATTAAGCAGTTTGATCATAATGAATTGTGGCATTTTTGGACAATATGCACACAATATTATTCTTAAAAAGTAAACTATATTTGATAAGCCAAGATTAAATGGTTTGACAAATCTTCATTTTCTAACTTATCAGAAAAAATTCAAAATTTGTGCAATCATATTTTGACTGTATGATTGAAGAAGACCTTCTTTAAAAGTAGTGGCATTTTGACTTGCAACAATTTCAGACACATTTTTTTTTCTTTTGGTATGAGGCTTACCTTTTTCTTTTCTACCTACCCTCTTTTCATCTTTTTTGTTTCTTTTCTTTCTCTCTTTTTGGATCATTTTTCTTTTGAATTTTGTTTAAGCAATGTTATATACAATGAAGAAAATTCAAACTGAGATTTTCTAACTGAAATAATGCTTCAGCATCCTGCCATTGACAGGTCCCCAAAAAAACTATGTTCCATCCATTTCTTGTAAGAATAATGCATTATTACCCCTTGCATAATGAATGATGTATGGACCTTTCCATAAGTTATCAAAATTTCCATGCTTAGCTTTGTCCTCTCTCCTGGAATCCCACTTCAACACTTTGTCTCCAATGTTGAAATCATTTGATTTGGTCCTCTTGTCAAAGATTTTCCTGATGTTTTCTTGTAACAATTGTGTTCTGTTGTATATTCCTTCTCTGGTTTGCTGCAGCTAAATGGTTTGGTTGATTCTTCTTTGTATATCATTCTCTTTAGACTATACTTCTAGACTAAGCTTCATTATTGGCACTCCCAAGGATGCTGGGAAGACTGCATCCATTCCATAGACTAGATGATAGGGTAACATATCAATTTATTTCTTATTTTGCTAACATGTCTGCCCATAGTGCATGTACCAATTTGTTGTATCATGATTTATTATTTTCCTCCAACAACTTTTTAATGATACTCAACAAGCTCTTATTTGAGGATTCAACCAACCCATTATGTTAAGGGTAATAAGCTGTAGAATGGCCCAAAGTGATGTGATATCTATGGAAAAAATCCACCATTTTATTGGATTTATAAGTAGTAGCATTATCAGTAATCATTTTCCTAGGACAACCAAACCTAGATATAATGTTATTTTCAAAAAATCTGATAGTTACTAAGTCTATGGCAGTGCTGGAAGGAATGGCTTCTATCCACTTAGTAAAATAATCAGTTGCAGTAATGATCCATTTATGCTGGGCAGATGAGGAAGGGTGGATTTCTCCAATGAAATCTAGACCCCATTGCTAAAAAGGAGCTTCAACAAAGATTGGTTGTAATGGAAAAGGCAACAGCTTTCTTTTTCCCTAAAAAATTTGGCATTTATGGCATGTAATTACCATATTGTGGATGTTTTGGAAAAGGGTAGGCCAATAGAAACCAACCCTAAGGATATTATTAACAGTGGTTTTCCAATAGAGATGGCCTCCACATTCTCCTTCATGAAATTCATCAAAATCATATCTACATATTCTTTAGGAAAACATTTAAGCAATACACCACAAGAATATTTCCAATACAAAACTTTTTCCAAAATGCAGAAATTTACAGCCTTTAGTTTCAAGAATATTTCCTTTGCTTTGGACAAATCAGGAGGAAAATTTATATTAAAAATAACATACAGTATATCTGCGTACCAGGGAGAATTTAAGAATGCTTCCTCAATAGGTGGAGTCACCAGTTCCTCTTGTTCATCCAGTGAGTGAATCATATTGATGTATAGTGCTTGAAAAGTTGTTTCAGCCATTAGTTTATCTAGTCCTTGTCCCTTGATTAACTTGGTGGGTTTGATTTCCAGATCATATTCCAAGATGACAACAATCCACTTGCCTCTTTAACCACTGTATTAGGCACAAATGCACTGATGTGTGAATGCAGAATGTAGACTCTGAAATCCTTTAGTGCTTTGACTAAGGAAAAAGCCTACTTTTGCACGATATCATATTTCAAAAGTGCATCTCCTAGAGCCTGGCTGGAAAATTCTATGGGCCACTCTTAACCTTTTGCATTTTTTTGCAGTAATATAGCAACAACTGTGTTCTGATGTAAAGGAAAAAATGAAGAAATATTTAGTGAAGTCAGGGTTGATTAGAACAGGTGCTTGTGTAAGTGCTTGCTTCACTAAATCAAAAGAATATTTTTCTTCCCTGGTCCATTTGACTCCTTATTCTCTTTTGAGCATGTTGGTGATGTTCCTTTGGAGTTCTGCAAGGTTTGTTACAAATCTTCTTAAAAAAATTAACTTTCCAATGAAATATGGCAGCTCTTTTATATTTTTGGGGTGACTGATTTGCAATATTCCCTCAATCCTATTTGGGTCAATCTTGATCCCTTCTTTAGAAATGATGTGGCTTAGCAGATTTCCTTCTTGAAGGGAAATTAAGGATTTTTTTGGATTTAAAGACATACCGTACTTTCTACATTTCTCAAAGACCTTTCTCAAATGAGCTAGATGTTATTCATCAGTTTTTTAATAAACTTTGATGTCTTCAAGATATATCACAATGAAGAAACCTATTTCTTTTGAGAAATAAATATCCATTGCTCTCTGAAAAGTGATCCCGGAATTTATTAACCCAAAAGGCATTTTTACATAGATAAAGGTGCCCCAAGGTGTAGTGAAGGTTGTCTTGCGTTGATCATATTGATGTACCAACACCTGATTGTACCCTGAAAAACCATCTAGCAGAGATATCCTTTTGGAGCCTACTACCCTTTGCAATATGTTGTCCATATTTGGTAAAGGGTCGTTGTCTTTCAGGGATGCTTTATTTAAATTCTGAAGTCTATGCAGAGCATAATTTCTCCTGTCTTTTTCCTCACATATACAATATTTGAAACCGATTCTGATTACCTGAGTGGGAATACTATCCCAGCATCATACATTTTCTTTATCTCTTTCTCCACCAATGGCATTTAGACATGATTTATTCTACGCAGTTTCTGTTTAAAGGGATTTTGGCTTTCTTTGAGTGGAATTTTATGCTGGATGATATCATTATCATAGGACTTCAAGTCTTCATAAATCCAAGCAAACACATCAATAAATTCTTTGAATATTTCAATATATTTTTGCTTTATATGTGCTGGTAGTGTTTTTGACAGTTTTACCATTTTGGGATTTTTCTCACTGCCTATATTGCATTCTTCTACATTTTCTTCAGTGGATTATTTTTTTGGCTTTCTAGCAACATCATTAAAATAAAAAAATTCCTCTAGAGGGACAAGTCCTCTTGGCAAGGTATTGTCTCTAAACTGCAGCACTTCAAATTCTTCTTTTTTTGGATCTTCACACATTTCTGTCCTATGTGGTTCTTCCTTTGTTAATAGATTCATATCAGCATCATGAGGGGACTCTTCCTTGTATTTTTGTTCCTCAATAGAGCAGTCCCCTTCATGATATAAGTCTGATTCTGGAATTTCAAACTCATTTTTGGACTGTAGGAAATCTTCAATTTGTTGGTCGTCTTCAAAAACTTGCCAATATCTCATATTATCAGGGATTGTTGGTATGTATTTAACCTTTACTATGTATTTGTTATTAGCATGAGGTAGTTGACAAGTGTTGGTTGCAAATGCTAGTCCATTGGCAAGGATATTTTTATTTCTGGGGATAGAGGCAAGGTCATATTATTTGATTGTTTTTAGGAGGTCAAGGGCAACATTTTTGTATGCTCTTAATATAGGATGCTTAGCTGAATATTCTCCTTTGATTTTCCTAATGACTAGCTCAAAATTCCCATGGACAGAGATCCTTTTGGCTTCTAATTTCTTCAGTAATTGTAATCCCAAAAGGAGTGCCTCATATTCTACTATATTATTTGTACATTGAAAGTTCAGTTTGTAAGAATGACCCTATGCATGGTTGTTCTTAGTGTTGTGTACCCAAACACCTACTCCTGATCTAGTTTTTCCACAAGAACCATCAAAATTCATGCTCCAAAGAGGTTCAGGTTCAGATTTGTGATGTTCATGTTCTATTTGGGCTGACCGTGCTTCCTTTTCTTATTCTTTCTCAGTTATCTTTTCATTTACTGTTACTTGTTGATTAATATTTTCATCATTGTAAAGGATAAATGAATCAAGGTCTGAGTGGACAGAGTAGAAAGGGGAGTTATCAGGCTTTTCTTGGTCGCTAACCATGTATTTCATATGAGTTTCCCTATACAATCTTCTAGGTTGACTAAAGACTAGTATGGTATCGTAAGTCATATCCATTTGGAGGGTGCCTTGAAGCTTGGCTCCCCATGAGCATGACAGAAGAATTCCATATTTAGGGGGTATGTCTGCCACCACAATATCCATTACTAGAATTTTGGCTGGTATCTGTGCTAAAGTAACACAAAGATATTTGATTAGGCCTAGAGATTTAATTCCACTGGAGTCAAAAGAGTATAAGTATTTGTACGGTCTGGTTATTTCAAGGCCTATTTTCTCCATAATTACCTTTGGCATGAGGTTATGGGACGCTCCTGAATCTAACATGGAATTATGAACGATTTTATAATGAATATTCAAACTGACATAGAATGGGGGCACGCCTCCCTCCTAGAATTTACCTTCTACTTTAGGTCCACAAAAAAGTTCAGGTTTGTCATCATTTCAATTTACAGTATCAGCATTTTCTCCTATGTTTAATGCTTTCAAAACTTCGGATATATATACATCTTGGCCTACCAATTTAGTGAGAGGTTTGGAAATTTTTATCTTGGCAATCTCATTCTCAATACTAAATGGTGTCTACGTCTTTGGAAAATTTAAATCATCTTTATCAGGCATTGTTTTTGCAGCAACTTCAGATTGCAGATTTGTATTAGGAATATCAGCTAAATTAGTTTTGTTAGGGCTAATATTTGATTTACTAGTGATGTTTTCTAGGTTTTTTTTGTTTTTGTTTTTGTCAAAACTTTTGATATCTTTATTTGAACTTTCTGTTGTCTTTTTAGGATCACTTTCAGGGGCTTTTCTAGAATAATTTTTAGAATTCTTTCTCTTGGGAATGTCTTCAGCTTTCTTGCTTCTGAGTTCATATTGCCTATGCACTTCCATGATAGCATTTTCGAATCCTTGTTTATAGTCCTCAGGTTCTTCATATTCTCCTTCAATTTGAGTTGGGAAAATATGCCTTGCTCTTCCTTAGTGAGGAAAACAGTATCCCCATAATTAACTCCCGTTAGATTAATTTGACATCCTTCGGCTCTTCAATCACCCCCTCATCCTCATCAGCATAGTTTTCTTGGAAATGAGGCTTGATTTTCTGGTTAGGTCCTCTCTGTCCCTCTGTCTTATTTGAGGGGGGTTTCTCCTAAAGTTCTGGTTTTGGTTTTGGTTTCTATTTTGAGGAGCTTCTTGGTTTTCTCTAGGGAAAGCTCTCTCATTTAGGTTTATTCTCCCGATCATCCTCTTCGTGGTTCTAACAAGGTTATCAATCTTAGTATCAGATGTGGAGGCTCTGGCCTCTTCCCTATATGGGACTCTCTTTTCATTTTTCATTCTATCCCTTTTGGCAATTAGATTTTCTTCTACACTCACTGCACCCCTCTACATATCTTCTAATGTATGAGGGTATCTCTCTCTCAGCTGATAAGCCATATCTGGGTCAAAACCATCTGAAAATTTCATTAGGGCTAGGCCTTATGGGGTTTTCATGTGAGGAGGAAGGGCATTATATACACGGTTAAACCTAGTGCAGTAATCTTGGACACTCTCTCCTAAATTTCTCTTGATGTTTTCATATTCTGACAAGATTTGGAGAGGATTTTTCTTGAATTCCCATTTATTTAGGAATAGTTGATGAAAGGCAGGGAGGTCATGTATACTATTAGGGGTTAGGACCTTAAACCACTTTCTTGCTTCTCCCCCTAAGCTTTGAGAAAACATTGTTATTTTAATATTTTCATCATCTATCTCTTATCTATCGAATTGTCATCCATTATATCTACATGTTGTTGTGCAATTGTTGCACTACTTTCATCAAATAAGGGGATTTTCGACTGATAGTCCTGTGGTAGAGGCAATAAGGGCAACGGTAGGATTAATGGGGCATACCAAGATGCCATGGCTGATGTATAGGGAACCCAAGGGGGGTTAATGAAAGGAGGTGGAGGGTTGAATGGACGAAGGTGAACTATGGGTGTATGAATGGGGGTGGATACTTCTACACTAGGACTCTGTTGTAAGATGTATGGGTCCAAAACTATCTGAGTTATCCAGTTATACAATTTAGTCCTGAACAAAATTTGTTCTAAGTGTGAGTTAAACTGGATATCCTGCAATTTTTTAAGGTTTTTAGCTAGGGAACTTTCTTTGTGAATAGGCCTGTAAATAGTTGAACTCTCAGATCTAGGAGTTTTCCTTAGGATTTTCTCTGGATTGTCAACTATTTAAAGAGGGTTTGGGTCAGGATGGGATCTAGTACAGATTCTTTGAGAAGCCAAAATGTAGACCCAAGGCATAGAGAGGTTGAAAGGTTTATAATAGTTAGAAAAAAACCAATATGTGAAAGAAAAATAATTTATTCACAGAGTATTTGACTGGGTTTCTTTGAGTTTTGATAATACTAGGTTTTTTCTCAATAAGTCCCCAGTATGGTCGCCATTATGTTTGTTCCCTCTAAATTGAAATATTCGCAAGAACAAGTTGCAGAGAACAACATGAAACCACTTTGGAGTCCAAGGACCTAGCATCCTAGGCTTAGAGAGGGATCTCTCTAAGTTTATGATGAAATGATTTAGCTTTATGGTTATACTTTTTGATTTTATGCTAGTTATAAATATTGGGGTTGTTTGTTTTATTTGGTTGATTGATTGGTCTGTTTGGTTGGATAGATAGATTGCGGGAAGATTATTCCATTGGGCTATGGCGTCATAAAAGGTTTAAATTGTACATCAATTTTTCAAGGGTTTTCACAGGGCAAGCTAACTATATCAAATGGATCTCTATGGAAAGATGAATATGAGATGATAGTGAGTTCAATAAAGCTAAAGAGAAGACGGTCTCTGAATTCTTTAACTATACTTCAATATGAGAGAAGAGCAGACACTCTCTGAATTCTCCTTTTAGGTCTTTAGAGGAAAAATTTAAGATAACAGTTCAGTAGAGGTAAAGAGTAGTTAGGAATTATTTAACTCAACATCATAAGAAAGACCTAAAGATAAGAGTTTAAGAGAAACTAAAGAGCAGACAATCTCTGAATTCTTTAGTTATGCTTTGCAGAGGAAAACATTAAGATAATAGTGACAGATAGAAATAAGGTTCTCATGCAGCATATCTTTAATCTAAGATTTTTGTTCTGTTATCAGGGAGATCGATGCACAATATGCAAGAACAAAGGGAAAACATTAACAAAGAGGGATAACATCACCATTAAACATAGCTTAAGGATCCTATGAAAGAGCTTGTATTATTTATATCCAGCTCAAAAACATCTACAGTGCTCCAATCCAACAATCTTTGCAACTAAGATTATAAACGAGTCCAACCAGCCAAAAAAACCAATGAAAATAATGAAGAATACATGTAGTATTTAACTGCAATTGAGTAGGTTGCCCTAATCTAGGGTGACAGGCTATATTTACTGCATAGTAAATGATTTTTGACAATTGAGACCATGCAAGGCCCAAGCCAAAATATCTCTGACAAACTTACTGTAGTAATAACTCTAAATGTAACTCCTAAATTAACTTTAAAATATATATATCCAACTGCCTAGAATATTAACTTTTACAATAACTTCTAAACTGCTGCTAAAATATCTCTGACTATAATATTAACTATAGCAACCTTTAATAAATCAAGATTAGGCAGTAGGTGGTCAATGTGATTGAGAAGAAGTAAATGTTGAATGGTCTTGACATCTGGCTTGGTCTTCCTCGTTGTTTTGTCTTCTGATTTTTCCTCAAAGTTAAAACTACCTTTATCTGTATTTTTCTCTTTACTGCCTTCATCTTGAACCTGTATTCATCTTTACCCCGACCGTTCTGTTTTAATTATTTTTCCTTTACTATCCTTTAAATTGGACAAACTTTGATGGTACCATGATGAATGTGTAATCACTGATAATCATGACTATCTTCCCTTCTGATCCTTTGATTGTTTTTATTTATCCATTTTCTCCTGATATTTTTGGTGAGTAAGGTCTTGAAATTGAGATCCAGAGAGTCCGGATCAAACAGGTCTTTGGGAAGTAGACCCGTAAATTGTTTATCCAACCTTTTGATATGCTAATTACTTGCAAAATTAAAAACAATTCATTAATTTAAAACACAGGACCGCAAGAATGGTGATATGGCTTGGAGGCAGTAGGGAAAACTATGGATAGAGTCTGGGTATTGGAGGTTCTTTATTTTCTGTGTTTGGCTATGGCCTTCCAGGGCTTCAAGAAACACTACAGGGGTCAACACAGAGGTTCCCGGGCTTATCACAGTGGGACAAAGCTCATAGAATTTCGAAAGGTCAGTGGTTTTTCTGTATGGCATGTAGGCAGTTTCCATTTTATCACATGGTTCATAGGGGGTTTATGGTTTTCGTTGGGGGGTTATGTGATAAAACGTCAGGATGACGCGTGGTGGAAGGGAGGGGTGAAAAAACCACCTATTTCACAAGCCCTCCAAGGTTTTAAACCTCGAGCAGTTAGGTTTACAATATGGAGCGAGGGCCATCAAATTGGGTGGCAGATATCTGATGGTGGTCGGAATTGAATGGACTGGTGGGTTAAAACATAAGGTGGGGCTTAGGATTTTTAAATGAAATAGAGGGTTTTAATATTAGCGTGGGGTTTTTAATATAATGGGGCCATGGTTATATTAAAGTGGGGGGGTAATGTTATTAAAGAAGAGGCTTTAATATAAAAAGGAGTCGGGGTGTTAATATAAATAGGGTCTGTTTTTAAAGTGGGCTCGATAGATTAAAATTATTTAAAAACAATGTAAAAAATGGGTTTTTTACATTGTTTTAAATAAAATAAGGGGAAAAGGTGAAGGGGAATGGTTTCTAATGAGAGGGATAGGATTTTAGGAAGAGTAAAAGGCTAGGATGAGGGGATTAAGTTCAAACATGGGATTTGAGGGCATGAGAGTATCAGAAAAGGGTTAAAGGAAAGAAAATGGAGAGTTTAAAAGGGATATAATGAAGGCAGTGAGATTTCTAAAAATAAATGATAGTCAGGGAATGTTATTTTTGGCAGAATGTAAGAAATAAACAGTCATCTGGTGATACTGTAGAATATAGGAGTCTAATAGCGCTCATTCACGATCACTGTTTGTGGCTGAGGGAGCGCATTGCAATATATGTCGCATTGATCCATCAGATCAATGGCTTGCTCAACCAGGGGGCGGACCTTGTGCCAGCCTTTGGAGGAAAAGGATAGGAGAAGAAATTCAAATACAAAGTAAATAAATACTATAAGGCCTTACGCAACACTCGGGGATTCCTTGTCAGCGAAATCATTGACCCCGTAGTGAAATTTGGCATGATCATCCTCGCCCGCAAGATGATGAGAAAGCGCAAGCCAAAGGAGGTCCCAGCCCATGTTATTTCTTTAGCTAGGAAGTGTGATAAGGACTTACAGTATAAATGGTCTCAATACGTCTGCACAAATTTCTTGGAGAATGTGTGCGAGGCACGATAGGAGGGGAAACATTTTTACTATGCCTGGTTATTACTCCTGATTACACTCATTAGATGGAAGATGTTGCAAGATACGTAGTTCTTGAATATAGAGCCAGATATGTGTGATGCCGCGTAGTACACAACCCTATGTAATTCAAATATCCCAGCTAGAGTCATGGAAAATAAAATTTTCTAGGTGTTGTTTTACTCTACGTTGTTCCAAATTATTTAGTCAAAGCCAAGGTTATCACCTACTTTGTATGAGAAGTATAATTTAATTTCATATTTCAGAGCTATATTTCACAATATACATATCCTCGTGAAGGGTTTTGCCTAGGGATTTTGGTATGATTTGTCATATTTAGTCACGGAATATGACCTAGTGCACGTCAGAACAGAGTTGACACCTTCCTGGATAGATCTGTGCACCACTGGCAGTGCCTCTTCATCCGTTTTGAAGACTCCAACCAAGCCAAGAATGACCAAAGATATGCAGCAGAATGGAAAAGATATAGAAGCAAATCGTGAGCAGCAAAGCCTGAGCCTACTACAATAGGAAAAAATATATACTTGGAGAAGGAAGAAGAAAAGGACTGTGAAGGCACCGAGGGTCCTTAAACGCGGAGATAGAAGGGCACTAAGCGTGGTTCTCAGGTTGTGGGAGGTCTGTACAAGAAGAGAAAGGGGTCTAAATTAGTTTGAACAGAGGACCTCATGCTCATGGATGATGATTTCACTGAGATGGAGAACACGGTCAAGTTTTCCACAGAAGATATCTGGATATAAATGGAAGTGAAGTATAAATTTGTGCTCGAGGGAGTGCAGTCGGGTATCCTGGAGCTAAAAATGCAAGCAGGAAAGATACAAGAGAGCATTTAGCAAGCAAGCCAACTTCAAGCGAGCATGACAGGTTCCAGCGCGCAGCCCATCAGCATGGTTTTTCCATATTCCAGGGATAACTGCCTACTTCATATCCCCATGCTAGCCATCATAGTGGAGCCACCTACTTTGCACGCATCCCTGACAGCCCGCAGAGAAATTAGCATCAATCTGTGGTGCTACTAGCTGGAAAGATCCATGTGATCCACAACATGATTTTTGACAAATTATAGTACCGAGAGGCCCATGCCTTCCACACTTCTAATGAGTCTCAATAGCAAGTAGTGGTGCTCCAGCAAAAGATGCAAAAAATAGAAGAATCACACCGTGTAGCTGAGGATCGGTGCACTACATTGGAGGCTATGATCGATCAAGTCTGTGGTGACCTACCAGAGGCCACTATCTCTACATCAGTTGTGCCAACCACAAAAATAGAGAGCTTGGATGCTGCATGAAAGGCATCGCGCAAGGAAATTAAGACCATCTGGGAAGATTTCAAGCAACAGATTTTTGAGTTGTAGATGAAGCTCCAGCCTACTTAGACACCACTAGAGTTCAGAGTGAAACATAGGGAAAGGAAGCTACAAACAATGTAGCGGCCGCAGTAGCAGAATGTGGAACCTTATTAGATGAAGCCATGGGCACTTGGACAGTTGTTCTGAATGACCTAATGGTACAACAGCTGGGAAATGAGTTGTGAATTAAGGAGCAGTAGTTCACTGAAATTTGGATGGTGGCACTCACTTTGGTCATAAAGCAGAGACTTGTCAGATTTCATGAAGGAAAGTAAATTTAGACTTATATTAAATACCTGCGCTACCGAGAGAAATTTTTGGAAACAAGGATGCAACCTTGAGTTGCGGAAGCCCTGCAGCTCTCACAGAATCTTGATGGTCCCCTCAAAAGCCTCCAACAAACACAGTGAATCATTAATTTGGCAGTTGAGGGGTCGACGACAACAAACTTGGTTGATAAAGCATAGAGTGCTACCGCGTAGAGCTTCAAAGTCATCCTGCCACTCCAGAGCTCTGTGAAAGCACTAAAGATGAAGATGGAGGCGACCACCCCACAGTGACTCGGGAGAAGTTATGAGATTGTGTTGGGGGCATGTTGGAGTGGGGTCCCCTCGGGTAAATTTTTGGGTTAATTTTTTTCTATGTTTTGTTGTACGATTTGCATGAAAGAGTCAAAGGGGCTTTGGGGTAGGTCAAAGTCCCTAAATCATTCTATTGGGATTAAAGTTAAAACCATGAGTCTCAAAACATTGTTTGAGACATAGTCTGTGTGCATCTAGATAGTACAAATATGTCATGATCGAGTCAAGTAAACATATGAAGTGATCGAATATGGATGTTTGTTAAAGTTTTGATCTAATTATATGTTTTTGGGTAAAAATTATCTTGCTATTTGTGTGTAAAGAGACCTAAGTCCTGGCTATGTGAAAACTCCACTGGTTGCGTGCACGGAAGGGTTGAATGTATTGAATTGAACATCTCTTAATGAAGAAGACATTTTTGGTTAACCTAGAATCTTATGTGATTTTATATTTTCTTTAAGACTTGAATATGTTTTGTGCTACGTATTTACTTATGTTATTGACTAATTTCTTCTGTGTGTGAATATCAGTGGATGTTATATGAATAGATTTTATTAAAGTATACTTGATTACTATGTGCAAATATATTGAAGTATTCTCTGATAATCTACAGAAGGGTCTGATATGTTGACTGTGCATGTGTGTATCTATTATATTATTTATTATAAGTCTATTTAGGTCCACTACATCAAAAAATTCCTCAGGGTGTGGAAGCCTAGTTCCAGGACCCCCCCATACTACTTCGGGTGAGACTTGGATCTACGCAAGCAGGTCAGTGCCGAAAGGGCCAGTAGTTGGAGGGTTTTTTGGTTGCGCGATAACTCCAAACCTGGGTCAAGACCCCTTAATCCAATAGTGGGTCACCTTTAGGTCATTGACATACTCAACTACATAATCCTTGGGATCTATGTCTAAATCAATGTGCATTGCCCAGTTACAGTGGCTAGTGCAGTCCCTCTTACTGACTGTAACCCCTCACTGTGAAGTACCTTGTCCCATATTGTCTCGTACTATGAATTTCATAGTTCCAAGGGATACTACGCTCACCTCTATGCCCCTCTGATTCTCAAATATACAATCTATGCCTCCTCTTCCTTGAGCACTGTGCATTGTGCATCCTCAGTTAGCGAACTCATCACTTTTTATCCTAGACTTCCCCAATGCGCAAAAACTTGATAACCCTTTCTTAATTGCACATTGTATAATCCCATACAATAATTTTCTCATCATTGTTCGCCTATAGTCCTCAACTATGCAATCCTTAGCTTCTTTCTTTCAAAACCCTTGCCCATTACCCCATCACAATCATCATCTTCTATGAGCAAGAAAAGGTACAATAGTTGGTTTCTGGACTGATGTTGGCTTGTCATGAGTGGAATTCATCTACATATGTTTTCATTTCAATATGTGAAGGTGAACCTCGAGGAATATTATCAAGGAGAGGCTACAAGAGAAGAACTTGCGAAGAAGGAGCAAAAGAAACAATCATCTTGAAGTACATGAAGAATCTTGGACCAAGACAAAGAGTTGGTAGCTCATGCTAACTTAGAAGGTTCGGAAACTTACCTAAGAACCTTTGGAGGGTGAACATGAATAACAATCAGGGATCTATCATAAATAATTCAAATTCATTGCAATAAGGAAAATATATTGGCATTGATGTAATGAATTCTTATGTCACTGTCTCCAAGTCATGGCCTCAAAGTGTCATTACAAAGTCATATGTGTCAATGTGTTTTGCCACATTATTTGTGGAATGTAATTATGAAATTTAAAAAATGAGAAAATATAAAATGTGTGGAAGCCCAAGGGTCCCACATGGAATATGAAGAGTGACTAGACAATCCTAGAGTCATTAGAAGCTCAAAGGTCACATTGGAATTCGAAAAGCCACATGGGATCTTAATAGTCATAAGGGAGGTTAAGAGTAGCATGGGAGGTGAATGTTCACCTCATTTGTTATAAAGAAACCCTCATAACCCAAGAAACATTCCTGGGACTTTGGACTTTTCACCTTGGCTTCTCTAGCTTACAATACGAGAGAAGATCTTTATTTGGAGGAAAAATTAGTGACATAATGTTCCATTGTTGGGGATAGTGTGGAAACATTGTAATTATTTATCTTGGGACTTTCACTTAATATATGAACCTCTCAAATCAAATGCATGTTCAGGCATATGTCACGAATTATTGTGAGATTATTCCTTCATTTTCTGCGGTGTATGTTTATGTTAACACATACCAATACAAATGAACTATTTCATTGGCTTTGTTATGCATCTTATTTAATGTGTGTTGTTACTTGCTTTTATGATCATTGTTATCTTGTGAACTACTTTTCATGTTAACTCACGATTCCTTCCATGCTCTTTTGTGTCTCTTTTAGGATAGTAGTATTACTTTTCTTCTAGTGACTCACTCTCTCTTTTCCCTGTAATGAAAGTACCTTATATGCATTGCAATTTTTTTCCTCATAGTGTCAACCAATTTTCTTGTTTCAAATATTGTTTCCATAATCCCTTATGTTAATAATTGCATCCAAGAAATATTCCTAAGAATAATGGAAACCAGCCTTATTTCATGGTTGGAGCTCATACCCTAGATGATGTGAGGTCTAGTTGTGACTTCATACAAGGGACACCTCCTTGGTTGGTGGATTTCAGCACCATCAACAGTACCACGGACCATGGCTCACTTTCTCTAGAGAATAGATCCATTTCTTTGTGGGTTTCACTAAATCTTCTGATTATACATGTGGATTGAAAAAATTCTTTTAATCGTGTTAAATTACTTGATTTTAGGAGTTTGGTAGATTTAGATCTCTTAGGCCATATATAAGGAATTAAAAAATATAGTGTTATTTTATTGTAAATGGTTTTAAATCCCACTCTATAAAAGCATGATAACTTCCTCATTTTCACTCATGGTTATATTTTGAGCACATTCATATCCTAGGAGCTTAATGGATATATCATTCTTGAAACACTTTTGGTGTTAAGGGATTTGTCTATGTGGAGAATATTCTTGAATTTATAGGCTTGTGTTTCTTCATTAACTCTACATTTTTTCAAGGGTATTATTCAAGACTACTACAAGGATAATAAGAGAAATTCGTTGAAGAAAAACATTGTCACTTCAAAGCAGGGTGTCTATGGTTTATTTCCTCACATACTGCTTTTTTTTGGGCTAAGCATTAGTACTCCTTGTTAGGCCATAGTCTAAGGTTCCACTCTAAGGGTTTTGATTTTATTTCATGCCATATTTTATCTTGTGGTTGAATATTTTCACCTATGGAGGGATCCTTTCTAGTGGAACCTTGCTTTCATTATTTTCCTTGATTATCCAAGCGACTATTATACCCTTAGGTTCCAATATCTTACCCTAATCCACAACACTATGTAAATGACCTTATGTGGGTTTATTCTTTGTATAATTTCTATGCAATTCCTCTTGACTATATCACCCTAGTTGGATATCAACATTGATCTTCATATTCCTCCATCAACTATTCCAAAAATCCTAAAAGAAAACTCTCAAAACAAATTTTTTTAAGGTTTCATGTGACATCACCTTGGGTTTAATAAATTGGTTTTAGTAATCCTATTAGGGATACCCCTCTTGACTTAGAAGAGAGTTATCCTAAAGTGATAGGACAAGTTACTTAGGTTATAGAGAATAATCTTCTTAGAGTTTCCTTTAGATCATACAATATAGATTGAGGATTTTATGATTTACATACAATTTAGGAGGTAATAATATGCAAACCAAAACATAGAATCTACTACACCATAGAACCTACTATACCAAATCTATCAGCAATAGGTCACACTCAACATAAGACTGTGAATCAACAAGGGCATGCATCTAGGTTGATTCTACTATCATATAGGTAGTCAATATTTTTGCGTAACCATAGTCTACATATTCGCATGAAAATAACAAGATATCACAATTTACTCAAACATACATATAGAAATTTTTTGCTTCTCAAATTGTTCCAATGACAAAAGAATTTAAGAATTCATTCACCGAGGATAATGATCCTCTTGTTTTAGGTTTGAGGTTGGCTCTCTCCAACAACAAGGGGGTATTCATCATGTTTAATATTTTTTATACATATCTTTCTATAGTAGGAAATAAGTATAGCCAAATTATAATAAAAGAACAGTTTAAGAAAATGCAGGTGGTAAGGCTTACAAAATGTGAAAGTTATTAAATAAATAACTCATTAATAACTAAAAATTCAAATTAAAAATATGCATCGTGATCCAACCTAATACATTGGTTAGATATTAAATTAAAATTAGAATAAAAACAAAATAGAAATAAGACGATCTAGAACATGATCGTTTATATACATCTAATTGGAATTGTAATGAAATCGTATGACATCATGTTCCTATATCATTTCAAATTGTAAAAATTCCATTAGAATGATGACTTAATTCTTTCTAAATAGTATATATTTGAAAAATATTAAATCAATAATATGTATGAAACATTAACAATGTGATCATGTCCTTCCATCATTAATCTTTCATGTATTCCAATAAAAAGAAGATTAAAAAAAAGTAAAATAAGTTAGAAAAATACAACATTATTATTATTATTATTATTATTATTATATTCAAATGAGACATGAAATGAAATTATAGATATCGTATATCGTATACTTCCTACCTCAACCAAGTCACTCAAATCTAATTTAAACCCTCTAAATAATATATATTTAAGAAGCATTAAATCTTATGTATGAAATATTTATTGTATCATAATATCAAATTTAAAATCATTCACCTTTACTCGTAAATACAAATATAAAATTAAAAAAAACACATAAAAAAAAAAAATGAATCATGATAACATAAATTAAAATCCTACATTCATACTGAAGCAAGCCATCGCAACATGTACATTATGCCTTTAAAACAATAAGGTCTCGCCTCCTAAACTTACCATCCCTCTTCACGTTTCTAATGATTTTATAGCCTTTTTATCTTCATGAGAATATCTTACTATTTAGTTTAATAACCTTCTAGACAAACCCTAAAATTAAAATTACATTAATGATTTATTTCTCTGTAAAGAAATCGCATAATCCTCTTGTTTAATTATTCGTGCTCAATATTTAATATTTTGAATTATACTCACCTCATTAATATCTCCCAAGAATAATTGTTGGCGTACCTTATATACCATAATTTGATTTTTACCTCGAGTTAACATTAGTAAAAATGTTCAAATTCATGTAAGTAAAATATTGAATACACACTCATGTGAGTAAATTTTATTTTTCCAAGTTAGAAAATGTAAAATGAATGTCCACTGGGACTTTTGAATGTTATTGAAATAAATTTATTTAAAAACTATTAACCAATTACATTTTTAAACATGTGAAATTTATAGAGAAATAGACATCAAATTGGAGACCTGATGGTGAATTATCCATCCTCCCATATCAAATGGGTTTTATGTTAGTCACGTGAATGGAATAAAGATATTGCATCTGGTTTTTATAAAATGGTTTTAAAGATATTGCATCTAGTTTTTTATAAAAAGGTTTTAAAACTTTATTGAATGCGCACGTCTTTTTTAATAAAATATTATGCCATTGGGAAGTTAGGGGAGAGAAAGTTTGTTTGAAAGTTGGTATCTCATGGATCCAATAGTTAATGTCACCTTGGTTAATGGTTTTGACCTGATATCATATGTGAAACTGGGTTGTATTAATCTCGAGTTTTGATCCGATCGGTTTCATGTTTGGAGTGTACCCTCACATAAATCAAATATTTTATGAGGTGGGATCTCGTGCATTAATATAAGATTTAATAAAAAAAATTAACTATAGCTTTCATTTAATCCAACGCAATTTACGTGCCTAGTAATAATATTTTATAGGATTAAATAAAATGTCTCTTAAACTTTATATAACATTATGCCCATCAAGTGGTGAGGGGAGGGAAACTTTAAATAGAAAGGTAAGATCCGATGGGATTTGTAATAACCCTCGAGACTTATTTTACGACTTTTATTTATTTCACGAAAAATTGAAAAGGCATGTGGTAAATTATTGCTTTATTTTCTAACATAAATACAAATAATAATGAGTGCTAATTTATGTTAGAATGATTAATTTTTTGAGAAATATGTTAGAGAATAACATTAGAGATTAACCTCTAGTTGTTAAGGGAAAATAGTTGAAGTAGTTACGCTTAAAGAGGCAGGAAAAAAGAAAAACAAGAAGAAAATATTTTTTTTTTGTCTGTTGTTTGATTTTGATTTTATGAGGAAAGAAAAAGAATATTAGACATATATTCCATACCACCTTGGTAATTTCAGTGTTGGAGAGAAATAGCCTATGGCATAATCTAAATAAGATATTGCTGGAGATAAATAAAATATTTGGATGGCCCTTACAAATGGAATATAAAGACTAATAAATTCAGGAAAGAGTTTGCACGATGCTGCATAGGGGGTGGTGAAAAACAAATCCATGAATCCTCATAGTTTTGCCTAAAAGCTAGAGGGAGATCTCATGGGGACCTATCTGCAGAAGTTAGTTCAAGGCTGGGAGGAAGATGGAAGCCTTTGTCCTATTTATGAAATGATTTTAATTAAGTATTTATACTTGAGGTATGTATAGTATAGAGGCTAAATAATTTTTTGATAAAGAAAGCTAGAAAATGTGTATTCCCACTGACATTGTAATTACAGGTTTTCACAAGACAAGAATACGTAGGAATTAGAATACCTATATTAATAGGTGAAAATATAAGAAAAGAAAACACGCACATTAAATGGAAACTACTAGGTTAAATAAATAGAAGTGGAGGAAAAATATATTATGGGAGTTGTTAGAGTTCCTTAGTTTCCCAAGGCTGAGAAAGGAAACCAAAGAGGTAACCATAGACCAACTTTTGACTTGGTATCTAGCCCTACCAAATCAAAGAAGGCTCTCTCAAAATCAACCTCACAACCAATGGAAGTGACTGGAGAATATTAGGATTTTAGGCTATTTATTAGCTCAATAGGCTTTTCATTAGGGTTTGTTGGATAAAGAAGCATCAGGTTTAGGAATTAGGTCAGGTATTCCAAAATATCAATTACAAACATAGAATGAGGCAAGGTAGGTGTAATCAGTGACACAAAATAGATTTGTCATTGTAGTATGGTGGTGAGGAAATTGGATTAAGAAACCAAGTGAGCATACATGCATGAATTCACTAGTTATAGGATAAAAACATGTATTTGATAATCTTAAACAAAACAAAGCATTATAGATAATGAAATATGTTTAAAAATTAGGAGATTAACTCTAGGAGAAATGTAAATGGATTCTAGAAAAAATTAATAACAAAATGTATAAGAAACACTAGGGAAAACAATGCTACTGACCACAACACATGAATCCCATAAAAATAGTTGCAACTACTTGTATATTATTTCTACAAAGAGTCAAGTACACCAGTCCCAAAAAAGTGTGAACTTTCAAGGATACAACCTTCTCTTTGACTTTTTTATGAGTACATATAGAGGAAAAAAAAGATTCCACCTCTAAGGGGTTGAATCCTAATCCATAGCAACTAATTAATGAACCTAATGACTCATTGCCAAATCCTATGGAAGTTAGAAACAACTTTCCCCTTTTTAGCTAACTAATTAAGCTTATCTTTCAAGGTATTAATTACAATATTATTTACAATGATAAGCATTAATAAGCCTATTAATCATTAGATCACTCATGATCCAACTATTACATCGAAAAATTTTGACCTTTGACCTCCACATGTAGTGAAAATCATCCAAACACATAAACACAATGAATTTCCTAGAAACGCAGCAAATGTTTTTAGCAGAAACACAACAACTTTGGCTGGATTTTTTAATGACTTGGAAGAATTTTTGAATGTTTTTAAGGCTAATGAAGAAATCCTAGGATGTATACTATACAATGGGACCATTAAGTCATCCAAACTCATCATTTTAGCCCCCTCAAAATTTATTTTAAAAACAAGTGTCCAGAAACGCAACGAATTTCTAAAATGGTGGTAGAAAGGTGTAAAAAGGGCCTTATTTTATCATTTACTACAAATTTATCATTCCACAAGCATCCTAAAGTGGTTTTCTAGCATCCCTGTGCTTTTATCTATCCAACTATGTTTGAAATTTTGGACTTGGACACCTTGAGGAAAAGCGCAACAACTAGTTGTTGTGTTTCTGTACATTGAAATTTTTGTACTTTTGTAAAAAATAGGGGTCAAAGATTAATTGATATAGCTTTAACTATAATACATTTTACACACCTGAGAAAAGTTTCTGTAGATAAGTTTGTTGTGGAGAAAAAAATCTTTTAGTTTTTGATAATTCAGCTTCCTTTCATCAGAAAAAGCTTTTGAAAATGATGACAAAAACAAAGTTAAAAGCACAACAAATTCTCCAGAAACGCAAAAAATGAAAATGTTGAGATTTTGATGCTTTTTTTGAAGTGTAAAATCCTCATGATGATGTGATTTAATAGCCTAAACTATGTATGACACCCTTGAAACTTTAAACCTTGCAATGTTAGGAAAATTCCCTCCAAAAAATTGAGTTTAATCATGATTGTCCAAAAGCACAGCAAGAAGTGGAAAAGTAGGGAAGTGAGGTGTCAAAAACATATTATTTGAGCTTTTAATATTGTTTAAAGCACACTATCTATCTCATTCAATCCGCTTCTGATCATATAATTCCCTGGGAGGCTATTTATGTCTTGCTTGAAGTTGGCATAGATGCCTATGGAGTTTCAACTTGTGGCAACACACAACTATGTGAGGAAGGCTCAATATTTGCTTTCTTGAGAGGACGTTGTTGAATTTTACCTTATTCTGATACTAGAAAGTTGAACCCTACTGTAATGGCCCAATATTTCTTGAAATTGGTGGTAAATAGACTTGTTAGATCATTATGGTAACCTATCTCTTGCACCTTTAGAAAAAACCCTACGTAGCGTGCCTGCTCAAATGATTTTGTAATAAATTTTGATGCATTGACCTCTTTCATATGATTTGACTCATATATAGAGATATCTCCTCCCTTATACCTCCTCCTTTCATTTTTCTTCACCATGTTTATAGCTTCACTTTTAATAATAAACCCTAATTTCAAACAAGGAAGGGCAAGGGATTTGAGCTGCAAAAAATTGCTAAAAGCATAGTAACTTGAGGGAAGGGAATGGAGGGGATAGGGGTAGGAAAAAATATGAAAAAATTATGGCAGATAGGTTTAGGTGTTAGGAAAATACTAGAAGTGGAATTTATCAAAAATAGTGAGAAAAAGGGGGGCTAAATGTCAAAACACAAACATAGGGTAAAAGCGCAACATATTTGTAGGGTTTTTGGGAAAATAAGTAAATGAAAGGATTTTGATCAGGGGATTGATGGGAAATAATCAGTGAAGGATCATGGAGGATGTGGGAACATGCAATTAATTCCTTTGACTCCTTAATGAAGTTATGAACCATGGAATAAGGAAAGCTCAACAAAAATCCTAGGAGTACGTTTCACTTGATCTCTGAGAAAAGAAGGCAAAAGTATATTTGATAGGAGTTGACTGACCATGATATGATGATTTTTGAAACAATTTGAAACTGTAATGGCACCTATATACTGACTCAAGATCTTTTGCCATGTGACTTCGAAAATAAATTTCAAGCATAGACCGAAATTTGACCTTTGACTTCGATGAACTTGGAATATTAGAAAATCTTGATTACTATGGAACATAGGACTCTAAAATTGGCTCTAATGGGGATGAAATATCCCTAGGAGGTGTCAAGGACACCATAGAATAGGTTTCCTTATTCATTGGGCAATGGAGTCACTGCAGCCACAATCCTAAAACTAACTCAAATCAAACTAAAAACTGGACTGTACATCATCAACTACAAACTCTACTGGAAACTGACACTAAAAAATATGCTCAAAATGTTGAGATTATTCATCACTCCTCACCTACACTAATTGATCCATAAACGATATGATCAAGTGAAGCCAAAGACCCACTGTAACGAATTAAGTAAATGACTACTTGATTCATGCTTGTATTTAGCTCCACCAGACATAAAGAAAGATTTAAAAAATGGAAACTCAAAATGATGCCTCAGTTCAAAACCTATGTTGGTGAATAAAAAAAACTCCACTTTTTCTAATGCTTCCAAAATACTACCCAAGGGGTCTTGAAAATCATGAAACATTACCTCTTGTGGATCAAAAAAAGAAGGGATATGATTTAAAATATAATGGTTGATTGCTATTATTCATTTGGTTTATCCCTCTTAAATGGAAATTCAACAATGTTATCTTCCATATCATCCAAATCAGAGATGAGATTTGTATGTTCTTGTAGACCTTCAATTGAGGTAGCCAATTCAACATCAACACAAACATCTACAGGTGGCTTTTCATGTCTATCAAAAAGAGAATTGTCTTGGATTTGAAAAAAATCAATAGCTTTATCATTTCAAGTTCGTTGAACATGTTCGTCAAAATCAAGACAAAAAACTTGTTGTACAGTGTTTTTTACCTCAACCGATAAATCATGACTCTCTAGAGTTTCTATACAAGAAAACTCAAAATTCTGATCTATGCATATTTCTTCCTACATCAAAAACTCAGAAGAGGAAAGGAATGAAGGGAGGTTGGAAAAAACATCTTCATATATATATATATATATAGATATATATATATAGATATATATATATATATATATATATATATATATATATATATATATATATATAGATATTGATCAATTGAATATTGGAAAGATGATTGCAAATTATTACCTATTTTAGATGATGGAAGATCATTGTCATCTTTTGAATAATTATTCTCAAGATTGTTGTCACCCAGCGGAGATTCCATGATCTTCTCATAGTGGTGAAAAGGGTTTTAATTCAAAGCATCCAAGAGTTCATAATCCATAAAATCTTCATCACCCTAATTTATTTCCATCTCTTCAATAAAATTCTCAAAGTGATCAAAACAATCCTCAATCAAAAGCAAAGAAGGATAGGTTTCTTTATACTTCTCAAACAATACTGAACGAAAATCCTTGAGAGAATAAATACAAGCATGAGGAAATATTTCATACCAAAATCATGCTCTTTCTTCTAATGTGAGCATGAACATCTTCATTAAAAAACACTCATGAAACTTAATCCTCAGCTTATGGACATGCATATCAAATATTATTAAATGAAGTGTAGCATCATCACCTTTTCCATATCTGAATTTTTGGAAGTATGTTTGCCAATCTAACTAAGGCATACGATTTGGAAATCCTAAAACATTATCTCAATGCATAGGAGCATACCTTCTGGATTGAGAAATCATCTCAATTTTCGGATCCTGATGCGAGTGGAGTCTTTGGATCAAGTTTTAGTCACCAGGTGAATGATTCAGCCTTCATGTATCTAATCACTATCCACCATCAACAATAAAATATGATCCTTGTCATTCACACCCGGGGAAAATGTGACCTTTCTCTCCCCGGAAATGGTGCCAAAATGTTAGAGCTCCTTAGTTTCCCGAGCTTTAGAAAGGAAGCCAAAGAAATAACCACAAACTAGCTTTTGACTTGGTATCTAGCCCTACCAAATCAAAGCGGGCTCTCTCAAAATCAACCTCATAGTCAATAGAAGTGACTAGAGAATATTATGATTTTAGGCTAGTTATCAGCTCAATAGGGTTTTTGATTAGGGTTTTTTGGATAAAGAAGCACCAGATTTAGGAATTAGTCGAGGTATTTCAAAAGATTAATTACAGAAATAGAATGAGGCAAGGTAGGTGTAATCAGTGATGCAAAATAGGTTTGTCATTGTAGTATGGTGATGAGGAAATAAAATAAAGAAACTAAGTGAGAATACATGCATGAATTCACTTGTTAGAGGATAAAAACACCTATATGGTAATCTCAAACAAAACAGAGCATTATAGGTAATGAAATCTGTTTAAAAATAAAGAGATTAACGCTAGGATAAATGTAAATGGCTGCTAGAAACATTTAATAATCAAATTTATAAGAAAATATGGAGAAAAAAATTCCACTGACCATGACACAGGAATCCCATAAAAGTATCTGCAACTGCCTGTATATTATTTCTGCAAAGAGTCAAGTACACCAGTTCCAAAAAAGTGTGAAATTTCAAGTATCCAACCTTCTATTTGACTTGTTTCTGAATAAATATAGAGGAAAATAGGATTCTACCTCTAAGGGGTTGAATCCTAATCCATAGCAACTAATTAATGAACCTAATGACTCATTTCCAAATCCTAGGGAACATAGAAACAACTTCCCCTTTTTTAGCTAACTAAATGAGCTTATCTTTCAAGGCATTACTTACAAGATTATTTACAATAATAATCATTAATAAGTGTATTAGTCATCAGATAACTCATGAGTCAACTACTACATCGACCAAGTTTGACCTTTGACCTCCACGTGTAGTGAAAATTATCCAAACACCAAAACACATCAACTTTCCCAGAAACGCAGCAAATGTTTTTAGCATAAACACAACAACGTTTTCTTGATTTTTAATTGACTTAGAAGATGTTTTGAATTCTTTTGAATGTTGGTGAAGAAAACTTAGGATTTATGTTGTACCCTAGGACCATTAAGTCACCCAAACTCATCATTTTATCCCCTTCAATAATATATTTAAAAAACAAGTGTCGAGAAATGCATCGAATTTCTAAAAAGGTGGAAATAAGGTGTAAAAAAAGCCTTGTTTTATCATTTCCTGCAAATTTTCATTCCACAAGCATCCTAAATTAATTTTCTAGTATCCTTATTCTTTTAGCTATCCAACCATGCTTGAAATTTTGGATTTGGACCCTCTGAGGAAAACCGCAGCAACTAGTTGTTGTGTTTCAGTACATTGAAATTTATGTACTTTGGTAAACAATAGGGGTCAAAGATGAACTAATATATATATAACCATAAAAAATTTTACAAAACTGGGAAAGGTTTCTATATATAAGGTGTTTTTGGATAACACCCTCTCTCCTTTTGAAAATTCATCCTAATTTGGTCAGAAACCACATTTAAAATGATGATAAAAACAAAGTTAAAAGTGAAACAAATTTTCCAAAAGCGCGGCAATTGAAAAGACTAATATTTTGATGCTTTTGGTGAATTGTAAAATCCTCGTGATGATGTGATTGAATATCCTAACCTTTTTATGGCACCCTTGAACCTTTAAACCTTGCAATATTAGCAAATATCCCGCCACAAAATTGATTTTAATCATGACTACCCAGAACTGTAGCAAGAGGTGGAAAAATAGGGCAGTGAGGTGTCAAAAACACATTATTTTAGATTTGATGTTTCCATCACATTATTTGTCTCCTTCAATCCTCTTCTGATCATCTAATTCCCTAGGAGGCTATTTATATCTTGCTTGAAGCTGGCATATATGCTTGTGGAGTTTCAACTTGTGGCAACACGCAACTATGTGAGGAAGGCTCAATCTTTTCTTTCTTGAGAGAAGTTTGTTGGATTTGACCTTCTTCTGATACTGGAAATTTCACCCCTACTATAATGGCATGATATTTCTTGAAATTGATGGAAAATAGACTTGTTATATCATGATGGTAACCTACCTCTTGCACCTTTAGACAAAACCCTAGGCAGCCTCCCTGCTCAAATGATTTTGTAATGAATTCTGATACATTGACCTGTTGCATATGAGTTGGCTCATCTCTAGAGATCTCTACTCCCTTATACCTCCTCCTTTCACTGGTCTTCACTATGTTTATAGCTTCACTTTTAATAACAAATCCTAATTTCAAATAAAGAAGGGCAAGGAATTTGAGCTGAAAAAGAGGGCTAGAAGGGCATCAACTTGAGGGAAGGGAATGGAGGGAATGGGGGGTGGGAAAAAATATAAAACAATTATGGGAGATATGGATAGGTGCTATGAAACTACTAGAAGTGGAATTTCTCAAAAATAGTGAGAAAAATGGGGTCTAAAGGTCAAAACACTAGCCTAGGGTAAAAGCGCAACAAATTTCTAGGGCTTTTCAGAAAATAAGGAAATGTAAGGATTTTGATGATGGGATTGATGGGAAATGAGTAGTGAAGGATCATGGAGGATGCGTGAACATGAAACTAATGCCTTTGACTCCTCATGAAGCTATGAACCATGGAAGAAGGAAATCACCGCAAAATTCCTAGCAATTGGTGTCACTTGATCTATGAGGAAAGATAGAGAAAGTATATTTGATAGGGTTTGACTGACCATGATATGATTATTCTTGAAACAATTTGAAACTCAAATGGAACCTAGATACTAACTCAAGACCTTCTTTCATGTGACTTGAAAAATGTTTCTAGCATAGACAAAAATTTTACTTTTGACTTCAATGAACTTGGAAGAATAGAAACTCTTGATTACTATGGAGCATAGTACTCTAATAGGAGTTATACCCTTTGCGAAAGATTATATAAAATTTTTTATTTACTTCTATAAGAGAATAAATTTTTTGTTTTCTACTAGCATAAAATATAATATTTTTATTTCCTATTATGGAAGGGATAAGTTATTGTTTGTGCCTAGGTTAGACCAGTGGAAGTCCTGAAAGTGTTGTGTCACCTTCTAGACTCCGTGAGGTCAGTATTGAGCACGAGAAGATTAGGACACAAAGGACTAGAAATTACTTCCCATTATAGGAACCCATTGAGACTTTGGAATAATAAGTACAAATTAGTATATGTATATCTGTGGTAATAAATTTAAATCTAAATAATTATTGAAACTAGTATTTTCCTACATCTTCAAGAAGTAAGGAATATTGTAACCCATGTGGTTATTAAACACTTGAACATTGGTAAAGTGAACTTGTGCAACGTAATGAAAATATTACAAACTAGCGCGAGTAGATAATTACAAGAAACTAATAATACATAACTAGAAGCACACATATCTCTATAAAGAGTACAAAATAATTAAAAAATATGATTATTAAGCTACCATGAAAGAAGGGTTCCATTGTTCATTCTATAGTAGAAAATTGAAAGATAATTAATACACATTGTAAATGGTAAAGTTAAATATGTCGTGAGATAGATACGACTTCCGAGGCCTGAGTTTGTTTATATTAAATATTTCACTTACAACGATGTAGTCTTCAATCATACAAATAGGAGGAATCATTTAAGAAAAAAACCTTTATAGGGTAAGTAAACAATATGTGAAAACCATTTCCCTTGTATTTCTTTGGGCTCATACCTTTAATAACCTAGTGTAAAAACCCTTGTCCATACTAGGGTTGTTAGAAATACTAAGATGGGTGAGGGGGGTGCGGGGGAGGGGTTAATTAGTATTTCATTTCAATTAATCTTCAATTTCACATTCAAAATTTTATATGTGACTTTTCTTCTAGAAAATCGTGTGTGTACACGATTTTAATGAACACAAATAGTGTATATGTAGTTTAATTATTTTCATCAATTCCATCAATAATTCTTTCATTACTTATTCATTATGCAATAACCATGAGTAGTATTCAACATAAGAAAAAATAAACCATAACACATAATCAACTCATCAACACATAGGGACACCAGGATTTTTAGGCAAAAACCTAATTTGGGAGAATGTTTTTTTCATATTTATCTTATTTATTATATTATAATGAAGATATTATTACATCTTGTACTAGCTTAGACACTTAATAGTATGCATGATCCTACTTACAGGAGGCTACAACCTCCCTAAATTATCTAGCTCCGACTGGAAGGAAGCTACTACTCCTTGATGAAGTTTAGTGGCTCCTACTGGAATGAAGCTCCTACTCCCTCAATGAAGGCTCCAACTCTTAGTAACTCTATGGACTATGTTTCAGAATCTTTCACAATGGATCCACTTGACTCAAACACACATCAAAACTTCTAGGACATGTTTCATCCAATTTTCAAACTAGACCCACACCAACCATTATACTCAATCATTGAATGCCTACAAGCCTCTCTAAAACCAAACAATAGTCAACCAAATAAACTATATAACTGAGTACCAAGATACTAATCAACCCTCTCCAACTAGATCGCTAATCTACCAAGAAAAATCTCACCAATACTAACCAAGTCAAACTCTTTTCTCATCAACCAATTCCAATCCTTTGCTTAGAAAATTCCAAACTGAACACCATCATACAAAGCCAAAACTTTTCTACACAACCAAACATCCTTGACAATTAGTAGCAAATAATAAAAAACTCCCTCAATATCAATTCGTTGTCAATACAAAAACATAAACCCTTTTCCAAAATTAGAGCATTAAATGTATGTGAGTATCATTAAGGAAACCCATAATTTCTAACTAGTAAATTAATTATGCAGTTTATTTTGTTTACAAGAAAATAATGACTTATTCAAATTGAAATTTCTTGACCATAAAAAAATACTATGGAAGAAAAACTAGGAAATGATAAATGCTGGCATACACACATAAAAATGACACAATTATTTTTGGACAATTGTCCCCGAAAAGACCCAGTGTGGGAAAATCGGTGCAGCAGATGATGGTATTTTTACTATGTAACAACAAAAATTACAAGTACAATAAAATGATGCTAAACTGGTGTTTCTATCTAAGACAAATATTGGAAAAATAAACTGAGGGGAATTACCCTCATGCACAATCAATCTTAGCTCAACCTAGGCACTCGAAATAGCTCTCCTACTACCTTTGTGCAGACTTCTGCTTCACCTCTGTGCAACTTTGAATCCCGCTAGCTTGGTTCTTCCTTCAATCAACTATTGATTGATTGTTGTTTTTCTGGACGACTCTGTCTTGGCCCTCTAGAAATCCTCTAAGCCACATGCTCTTGAAATTTCCACTACTCCAGTTAAATCGAATGCCCTCTATGAGGCTCCTATGCATCCCCTATGCATCCTCCTAGAGAAATAATATGACATATTCTCCTCACTCTTTTGGAACTGAAAAATACTTAAGAAATCTACTATGTTTCCCCTCTGCCACCTGTTTTTTGACCTATGACTCGATCTCTCTTGCTGAATCTCCTACAATGGAAAATCAAGTTGTCGAGATCACTTACTATCTACCACTTATGTATTCTAAATATACCCATCAACCTCTTCTTATAATCTCCAGTTCATACTTCAATGACCATGATTAAAACTTAATCGATTTTTTAGATCATCTCCAAGTCAATCTGTGTGATTTTCTAGAGAATTGTCACCTTTCTCAATCAATTACTAATAATTAATTGATTTCCCTAACTTAGACTTTGGCATTGTTTAATGATCAATTAATCAATGTAATTGAGCTATCTCTAGGTGCAATTTCTAGAAACAATTTCTGGGTTTTGGATACCTCATTTGTTTTAGCCTCTCCACAAATTTTGAGACTAGAACACCGTCTAATGCAACAATAAATAACATTGTGATATTGAATTTTATAGTGAATTTTCATGTGTAAAAATATTGATATATCGAGGTCCTAGTTGACAAATTTTCACTAGAGAGGTTTGTAACCATCTATTAATTGAGAGTAGTGGAAAAAAATATCATATCCATGGGAATTTTTTACTGTAATGATATTTGGGGTTTTCGGCCTCATTTTCTGAAAGTTGAGGTTTAACCCTAAATTTAAAGGTTTTCCTCTGAATTTTTAGGTTATCGCCCCTTATTTTCTTTTTGTGTCTAAAATTTCAGGTTTTTCACATTTTATTCTTGGAATAAATTTTGAATTTTGGCTTTGTGCTCCTGCCTTTGTATCATGCTCCTACCTTTCGGTCATGGCCCTACATTTAATTTTTCTCTCACCATGGATTACACCGAAGCATCTTCCAACATTGCTTAAAATTTCCACACTTGGAAGTTTCACCCTCAAATGAAAATGCTACCAAATAAGGACTTGAAAATTCTTCCTTTATCAACCTCTCCTGTTCTATTGGATTGTTTTCATCATTATCTCCCCATCTTATAATTCTAGGTACGATTGTTAATCTTCAGTGACGTCAAAATCAACTCCTCAGCTTAAAACTTAACTTATTATCAATAATGATTCAATATATATATTATTATTTTCTAATATAATATCCTATATTTCCTCTTTCCAAAAACCTTTGAACCACCTCAATCATACATTCCAATTTAAAGTTATGATAGTTTGAAGTCAACATACCTTTTAAAACCTTAATTTGGAGATTGTCTTACTCGCTAAAATTTGTTAAGATATTTCTTTAAAAAATTTCCCCTTCTAAGTCCAAAATTTTGTTCTATATTACTCTAAAATATTTCCATTACAATTCCATAAGTTTGACCAAAATTTGATGTGTCAAATTAAATATATAGTAACTTTCCCGAAACTTGTTGATTTTTAGCCCCTCTTAATAATGAATTTGCACAACATGCCACATGTCCAATATTTCCAATATAATTGTGAAAATTTTACCTAATGTACATAATTATGTCTGATTAAACCTTTGAAAAATTTAAAGCTTGGAACTTCTTTGGAAAAGTTACAGTGAACATACCAAGATGACTCTCTTAAAACTATTTTTTGGATTATTAACAAATCCTAATTGATAAACCATAACTCACATAGGGTATATTTCTTAAACTATAATGAACCAAACTCTAAACATTTTTCCACCTTTACCCCTATATTTCTCGTGAACCTCCATAAATTTTGTTATTTGGAACTTCCCAAAAGGAAATTTATAGCCAAATTTCCAATATGATTCATTTAAAATAGACTTCAGGATTATTGAGAAACTTTATGTCTCCAAAAATATAAAAAAAATATATCTTGAAATTTTGATCACTTTTCCCTCAATATTTCTCTTCAATCTTGATTCGAATGGGAAAATTGGTTTTTTTGTACTAAATTCCTCTTCAGAATATAAACAAAGTTCTTAAGGATTATGAGGTAAATTGCAGGTTAACAATGAGTTTTTTATGTCCTTTTATGTGAATTTCTTGATCAAATTAACATAAACAAAACACTAAAAAAAAACATCTAAAATACATGAACATCACCATAAACAGTAACAAAGTAGCACATGATGAATGATTTCACCCCTCATGGGCTACGTCTCCTTGGTCCAACTTCCAATGGCTTGGACCTCTTCTATTATGCTAAAAAATGTGATTACATGTGTTTAAAATTCCCAAACAGCTCTAAAATATGTTCCATTGGTTCTAGAATGCCCAAAAATCTCTGTGTAACCTCTTTCTTCATCAAAGTTGGTCAAAAACTGAGTAAGTTATGACTTCCCCAAGTTATGGCACTAACCGCTCCATAAATTCCTCAAAATCTGGCACCATCCTACAAATCCGCCTGACATTCTATTAAATGAGTGCCAAATATCCCAAAAAATGGGAAAAATCGGTAGAGTGCTTAAATGCCTAATGTCACCTTAAATCTGAATAAATAACCATAATGTATATGGCTTAAAAAACAAATTATATAAGAAAATTCATCACACGATTTGGCTAACCGTCGGCATGGTGGACACATGTTGAAGTCAACATTTATGGTTACAGTTTAACGGTTAGTGGGGGGAGGGGGCAGCTACACTCTTTCTCATGGTCCTTCCCCTAGGCGGTGGCCAAGGTTGGGGCTAGACCCTGACGCCCTCACCCACAATGCAAACAATATTAAATCAAAACTATGTGAAACCTATAGTATTATAAGAACACATGTGTAGTGCGATGGTGAAGGCTTGGTGCTCATCGCTTAGAGGTCACGGGTTCAACCACTGGTCGTGCTGCTTGGACCTTAACCCTCTTTTGGTGGCCCTCAGGATGCCACGTTGCGGCCCCTAGCTAGACCACGTGGTAGCCTGTGATTGGCCACCCAATTAACCAATCAAAAATTGTCCAAAACAACTAATACAAACGTGCCACTTGGAAAATGTCATACACCGAGAAAATCCATTAACCAAGTCAACCTACCACTATGCATTCCTAGTTACCCTGCCACATAGGCATGCCCAGTCAGTTCTATAGACTGCTGACTAGGTTGTCCTACATCTTTAGAAAAAAATTTGCATGTTTGACAATGTGGACAGAACTCATTTATGCAAGCATACGCTGTTTGTTTTCCACAAAACAAATTGTGCCAGATTCAGAATGACGAGATATCTGCGGTTGTTTAGGTTCCACACCATTCCGTTAACTTTAATTTTTTAGCATAATTTGGAGCACCTAATCACTCCTCCCCACTCGAAGCTTTTGGCTACAAAAAACTCTTTCATTACTGAACATGTGGATCAGGGTACAACCCACTCACCCTTCGAGTCTCAATCCATTGGAATTTTCCCGAATTCAACAATTTGAGATTTTCATAAAAACTGATCTTTTTCCTCGATTTTGGAAACCCTGTCTTGTTGTTAGAGATACCATCTTGCTGCAATTTCCTATAATTTTCATAACAACAAATTTTAATTGAAGAAACAAATATGTTACTTCCTTGTTCGTCAATCAAAGGAAACTTGAATAACTTGAAAAATTTCTCACCTCGAACATTGTCTACATGGCGATTTTTAGCTTTTCTTGCCTTGTACTTGTGTCGAATTTTGACCAAGTGTTTTCGCCATTTCTATGTACCATTTTGAAACCCAAAATAAGTATTTTTGGAACATCTGTCTTCTTTTTCATCTTTCTTTAGTGCCTTTTCTTTGATTTTTTCACAATTCAACACTGACATCTTGTTTCCATCACTATTCAACAATGATGTGGACTGCTGCAAATATTTCCCCTCTTGTTTACCTATTTTCAAAGACAACAAGTTAGAGCCCTGAAACATCTTATTACAACCATTAGCAACTTCAATGAAATCATCTTTTTCATTTTATGCATCCTCTTGAAAGGTCTTATTCAAAACATCATTATGCTTTAACATTAACAAAGCCAAATTTTGACTTGTATTCACTATTCTCTTCATTTGTCATGCATGCATAAGAGACAAACTCATCTTATTCTTATGCACTCTAACTATATACTCAATTCCATTCTTGAAAAATTGGTACTTATTTTCATGGCGATGAAATACTTCCCACCTATCATAATGATAAGGACTTCCCAAAACAATACCTGGGATCTTAAGCGAAACTACATCAAGTTCAACTTCGTCAAGAAAGTTTGAATTGATTGCAAACCTTAGGATGCACTTCCTTGTTACCTGCAAGTTTTCATTCTTGCATATCCATCATAAACGGTAAGGTCTTGGATGTGCAACATTTTCTAGATTTAACCTCTTAACTAAGTCTTCGGAAATCAAATTGGCTTGAGAACCACTATCAAATAGTGTGTCTATTTTGGTATGCTTTTAAACAACTCTAATATGAAAGAGTTCAATTCATGTATCATCATCTTGAGTTATATTAGAACAAATTGAAGAACTAGTGCTCAGTATGTCCTTACCTTTCAAACCCATTGTTGTAATCTTGGTTTCATCTCCTAAATTTGAACCTAAGTCATGTTCAATGATTACAACTTTTTCTCCTTCTCTTTGGTTTTAAGTTTTTTGGGCTTCAACTCTGGATGGAGTTGCCAACAATGGTCTTCTTCATGGCCATTTTTCGAACAATGTTTACATGTGAGTTTATCTTTCTCTAATTTAATAGAACCATTTTTCTTTCCCTCTACATTAAACTTACCCTTTCCTTTACCTTCATACTCAAGGGAACTATCACTTTTCTCATTTTCACTATCTTTCCCTCTTGCTTCTAGATGTGTGGCTTGAACACAAACCTCATCTAGGTTTGTTGGATTGAACATGAGAATAGTATTTCTAAGATAGTTGTGCAAACTCCCAATATACCTTAAAAAGTGTCTTGAGAAGATAAATTGACACCCAAAACTAGTGCTCTTCTCCTAAACTCTTGTGTATAATTTTGAACACTTTGTCCCTTTAGTTGTCTAAAATTTTTCCAGTCCATAATAGATTTTTGTATATAAGCTATAGGGTAAAATTTTATTTTAACTGTAGCAATAAAATCATACCTAGAGATTGAAATGTTACCATGGTTTTTCATCTCTTCTTGTGTCTTGGCTTCCCACCATACTAGTATTGCACCCTCCAGTCTCAAGGAAGCTAGTTGAATCTTTGTTTCATCATCTTGAAGGTTTTGAATCCTACAGTAGAACTCCAACCGATGAACGCAATTATCAAGATTTTGTGCATTCACTTCAACATTATACATAGGCATCTCAAATTTAATATCAAGTTTTAACAAGGGCTTTTTACCAATTCCTTTTGAGATATGTTGATGAGTATGAGAAAGGGTTGTAGTAGTGGAAGAGGATGAAGATGAAGGTGAAGATCGTGGTGAGGATGATGATGGATTAGATGGTGGCTTACCACCATTTCCATTACCCCCTCTTCCTGGAGAACCGTCTCCTCTTGGAGGCCTGGAGCTTTCACCCTGCAACCTTGTATTCCTCTCTTCATAGAGGAGCTTCACCATCTTTTTCTTGTCAAATAAAGGCTTCCTAAAAGCCTTCTCATCCTTTGTCATTTTATCATTTCCTCCTTCATGAGATACTATTACCAAAGCCTCTTCTGCAACTGGAGGTGAATATTGTGGTGGTGATTTTGGCAATTGTGCCATCCTTCTCCTTCCTCCAACTAGAGAACTTGCACCTACAAGATTTCCTTCTCCTCTCTTCAGCTTCAACCTTGTAAGCATTTAAACACTTGAAAAAAAAAAAATTCCTCCTTTCACAAGTAAACCTAGTGCTCTGATACCAACTTGATCTGAATGGGAAAATTAGTTTTTTTGTGCTAAATTCCTCTTAAGAATATAAACAAAGTGCTTGAGAATTATGATGTAAATTGCAAGTTAACAATGAGTTTTTTATGTGTTTTTATGTGAATTTCTTGATCAAACTAACATAAAAAACACTAAACAACAACATAAAATAGACATGAAAATCACCATAAACAGTAACACAATAACACATGATGGAGGAGTTTTCCCCTCTTGGGGTATGTCTCCTTGATCTAGCTTCCAATGGCTTGACCCTCTTCTATTATACTGAAAAAGTGTGATTACATGTGTTTATAATGCTCAATCACCATTGAAATGTGTTCCATCAGCTCTAGAATGCCCAAAAATTCCTATGTAGCCTCTTTCTGCATCAAATTTGGTCAAAAACTGAGTAAGTTATGAATTCCCCAAGTTTTGGCACTAACCGTTCCACAAATTCCTCAAATTCCCTCACCATCCTACAAATCCACCCAGAATTCCGCTAACCAAGTGCCAAATTGCCCAAAAACCGAGCGAAATTTTTGGAGCACTTAAATTCATAATGACACCTTAAATATGATTAATTAACCATAATTTATATGGTTTAAACAATGAAAAATTGTTGCATGGTTTGGAAAACCGTTGGCGTGGTGGGCACATGTTACGGTCATCATTTATGGTTACGATTTAATGGTTAGTGGGCCGGGGGGGGCTAGCCTCCTGCCCATCATCCCGCCCTCAGGCAGTGACCAGGGCTGGGGTATAGGGCTAGCCTCCCACCCATGTTCTCGCCCCTAGGGGGTGACCAGGGCTAGGGCTAGACCCCATCCCCCTCCCCCACAACGCAAACAATATGAAATCAAAACTATGTTAAACCCATAGTATTATAAGAAAACATGCGTATTTATAATGAAAATGTCAAGATGGTGCACTTGAAGCATTAAAACTATATGATCATATGTTATGATATCAAATGATATGCACGAAATACTAAAAAACATTAAGAAACTAGAAGTATGGACCTATACACCAACATGAGTATAGAGCACAACTCCAATATAAATAATAGAGGTAACTTACATAATAAATACTTAAAGAATAAGATAAACTCGTCAAAATAGGCCAATACATTCATATGCACAAATAACCTTTTGTCAATAATGACTACTTGATCTATATATATACCTATTCACATATTGCACATGTTGCCCCTTGAGTATTATGATGTCACTATTGCATATACATTTACACATTACATATACATTTAACCCCATATATTCCCTCCCTTGGGGTTATATCATATACATTTAACCCCGTGATACTAAATGATATGCACCAAATATAAAAATATCATAAGAGACCAAAAGTACAAACTGTGTACATAAATGTGAGATTGAAAAACAAATCCTAAGAGAGATAAGCAACACAATAACTAAGTTAAAAATGGAAGAAAATCCTCCAAATACTCAATATATTCCTACATGTTAATCACCTCTCATCACTCATACATTGCACATATGACACCTTTATTATTAGATCGGCCCTATTACATATGTATTTACACATCATATGTACATTAAATCCATCTATACCTCGTCCCATCCCCACCCATAAATTTAACCATATATATACCCTCCTTCAGAGCATATCATTTAGTCATATGTGGTGTCATTAATTGATTACTTAAATTGACCGTGAAACATATTTATTAATATTATTACCATTCAATAAGGAACACACATAGATGAAAGGCCACTTTGTCAACATAATTCTTCATGATGCATACAACATTTCAAAATTAAGAGAAGAACTTATACCAATGATGATCTTCTTTGTCTACTACTCGATTTTCTAGTTCAATTACCTCTATAGGGGTTATGGTAGACAATATCATATTTAGTGTTGTCACAAAGGATGTGATGGCTTAAAACAAATGATTGATATTAATTAATTATCCATCCATCCATTTATTTGTGTTATAACTATTGTTTGTAAATATGGAGAGTTGTTCCATGTACTCTCTAATTTTTTTACATTTTATGAAAGAGTTTATTTACCATAAACTATGTTCGAACTCTAACATGTATGTGGAAAATGATGCTTTGTACCAATTTGATGAAATGTCACCAAAAATAATGAAATTGGTTAGTCCCTCATATAAAAAAAATACTAGAACAAAAAGTGAACTCATAATTTAAATATAATACACATATTACACTTACATTATGATATGGATAATTATTAAACTTTGAATTATAATGAATGAAATATTGAAGTCCCGAAATGCTATTGGTAATCAACCTCTTATTATCTACCAACCAAAAATGTGTTTATAACTTTATCTACCCAAAAATATATGTAGTGATTTGTTTAGATTATATTTATATTCATTTTTTTTTAATTATGAAAGGTTAGGAAAAGAAGTGAAAATGACCCAAAAACAATTACCTCTTATTCTCTTTTTTTTCTTTTTTCTTTTTGGTTAAAAATTGGTATTCTATTAGCATCGTAAAAACAGAATTTGCAAGAGGAGCCACCGTGGCTCGATTACATTTAGTCACCCTCAACGACAAATAGTTCACATGGATCCGAGGTGCTAGCCAAGGCATTCGAAGCACTTGGTTATTAGCCATAAAATTACAAAAGCAAGAAACAAAACAAAGCCATCCTCAAGGAGGAGGATGCGGTGGACTTGGTGAAGGAGCCACGAAGAAACGGTCCTGGTGGTGCAGGTGGTAACTGATGTGATTTATTTGAGACTCCAAGGCCCAGAGGTGGTCTTGCAAGCGCCTGACGATGCGACGCAGGCTCTCCAGGGCCTCAATGGTCTTTGTCTGCAGGCTTTGAAAAATGCGAATGTAAGCCTCGAGTTCATTCTGGTCATCATACCTCTGCTCACGCAGGGTGTCCAAGCTGAGTTGAATCTGGTGTAGCTAGGTGGAGATGGTGTTAAGGGTGACGAGCACCTCAATGTCCTTGGGGGATTGAGCCAGGGAGACAACCATGGAAGTTGTTGAATGCAGGCTCTTCTTTGATGCCTAGTGGGAACTAGGGTCTTTAGGAGCCACTCTACGATCCATTCCTTGGAAAAAACCACCATGAAGAGCCCGTCCACGTTCTTGTGGCATGCATACTGCCCGCTCTACCTTACTGTTGGTTACTTGAATTCTCCAAGTCGTTTCGAAATTATCTGTCTGGGACTCACAAGTTTTGTCACCTAACCCTTAGATGAGGTTGGCTCAGGCCACTACCAGTGTCACTCGGGTGTCGTAGATGAGATACACACAGTCGCCCCCACTCTTGCCACTATCTCCTAGGGAGGTGTAGAGGGTCCACCACCCACAAATTAACATTGTTGCAATACCATAATTCCCTGCCAGTCCGAGGTTGAACCACCCAGGAGCTGCAACGCTGAGAGAATGTTGATCTGTCAGTCGTGGAATTGGAGCCAGCACATAGGTGGTGAACCCAAGTTGCCCTGTCAAGACCACGTCCTTAGTTTGAAATTCCTTATCGCCTCCCTCATCTTCCTCCTGGTGCACCTCGCGCATGTGAAAGGCACTACTAGGATACCTTCCTGTTTCCCACCGATCGCCTCTACTTCCTGATGGGTCTGTTCCTATGCATTGTCCAACCCGGTGGAGCTCAAGCCAGGGCTTGAGAACCAACAAGTGATCGTCAGCACAGGCCTCTACTCCCACCTTCACCATCACCCGTAGAATAGAAATGAGCTAGGGGATGCCTTCATTCCTCTTATCATGACGACCTTACCGAAAATTTTCCTACCTTGAGGCTCTTAATCCCTCGATTGTGCAAGCATGGTGAGTTGGCGACCGCATGGCTTGGAGTCGAGCGGGCCTTAATTGCCCCCCAACCACTTGTCCAAATGATTGGACACCCCCAATGGGAAGACCTCTTATTCTTGTTATTTCAATAATTAATTTGATTTTGTTTTAAAAATGATTTTGATTTAATTTTTAAAATAATATATATATATATATATATATATATATATATATATATATATATGTATATAATTAAATATATATATAATTTAATGATTAAAATTTCATACACCAATTTAATATTAAAATTGAATAATAATAATAATTAAATTAAATTAAATAAATTATTTTAAATTTAATATAATATTTAATAATCTAACATTTACATTCTCTTCATATTATAATGTAAAATGGAGCCAATCTTTTAATATTTTATTCTTATAACTTTTACCAACAATAATTTAACAACAATTTAACCACCAATGCCAAGTTCCTTGGTGTTATACAACTATAGGTGAGGCTAACTTAATCAGGCTCTTTAATAGAAAAACAGAAAAGAAAACTAACAATATACTGTAATCTACTTTACGATTGACTTTCTAATGTTGTAGATTTTATTTTATTCATAGTAACTATAAGTCGATGTCACTTTATAGGTAATGCTGGTTTCACACATCTCAATTAGGATCTCGATTATTTGTATTTTCCACTTTTTCTGTATGAGTACGTTTCGAAGGAATGTTACGTACACTTGTATCCTGCAACTCACTTTCATATAAACTTTATCATATTGTAGATATTATTTAATTCGCAGTGTCACGGTACGTTGCATTTTCTTAGTGGTTAGTTATTTTTTTTCATGTTGCCACAGTAAAATTCTTTAAACTTTTAGTTCAGTGTTGGACTTCTGAATTGTCTTTCGCTGCTCCACTAGAATCAACGTCATTAAAGTTTGGAATATATCAAGGTCATTCAAACTTTGAATTAATGGGATTTATAAATTTTTTTTTTATATAAAATATATTTAATAAATAAAAGTGAACTTATTTTATAAAATTATTATTATTATTATTATTTTTGAGATGAGATTCAAGTGTATGTTAAGTAAGTTATTCATCTATGACCATTTCCATTATTATTATTATTACTAAAAGTAAACAGTTTAATAATTTGAAATTTAAATTTATTGAAATGGTTAGAATTTTACTTTTTATGCATTAAGGCAAGAAGATATTTAAAGATAATATTTTTTATCAACTATTAATTATTATATTTAGATAATTTTTTCTACTTAAAAAATAAATAAAAATAAAATAATTATGTATATATTGAAATTAGATGAGAGATTTCATATTAAACATGGTGATATGTTCATTTATTATATTTGCATGAGGATTAATAATGTCACTCCAAATGTGTTAAAGTCATTTGGTTGCAATAAGTCCAACGCAAATATTTCAAAAAGACATGTTTTAGCAAAGTAGAAGTGTGCTTAATAAAGTGAAGTTATAAATGTCATTAGAGTGATAATTGGTTTGGAATAATTTGTGAAGAAGATAGATTATAGATTACTGCATTTGCTTAAAAAAAAAAAAAAAAAACCTATATTAAGATAAAAAAAACATGGGCATGTATTATCAATTGTCCTTACAAGTTATAAATTAAAAAAAAAATCTATATTAAGATAAAAAAAACATGGGCATATATTATCAATTGTCCTTACAAGTTATCACTTGGGAAACTAGTAGTATCCACACAAAATTATGAAATTTTTTATTCTGGTCATAATCTAAGGATTTGAAAGTTAAAAAATTGCAAAGGGTGCTAAGTAGAAAACATAAGATAGACTCGAAATCATAGCAAAAATAGTGAAAATTAAATTGCTAGTATGAGATGGTGCTTTGTAGCTTTTCATTATGTGGGGGTGTTCTCTAGGTTTAGTGGTTGAGGCTCTCCATCTGATTCTAATGTAGAGGGATCTCTGTTTGCCATCCTCTTGGTTAGGAGTGTGATTTTCCTTCTAATTATGTTCACTCTCTCAATGAGTTCTACGATGTGTATGATAATTTCCTAGTAAATATCAGTTGTGTTTGTGAGGACTATTTGGCTTAGATTCTTTATATGCCAATGTAGGTTGAATGTTTGCAAGTAGCAAAAGGTGCTCGCTCTAGTAGAGTTTCTAATGTCTAGGATCCAATCTCTAGTTTCTTGTTTCACATGTGTGTCAAGAAGGTACCTTATATATTGTCTTACTTGTTCTTCCACATCATCAATTTCTCTTCGGATAGCCACAGGGATGGCATCTATGTATCTTTCCATAGCTACTCTAGTAATTGATTGTATGTGAGTTGCCCTAATAGAGGGGGTACTAAAGTCTAGTGAGGAGGTGGGTTTGTAGCGTACCATCTTAACTTGTCGAGCCAATCCAATTAAGAGATGTCTAGCCATATAGGGAGATAAGTATACCACATATTGGGTAGGAGGGAGAACAAAATGGAAGAAGATGAAAGAAGGGGAAGGGTAAAGGGAGAACGAGAGGGAAAATTGAGAGTCCAAGGTGGAGAAAGAATGGAACTAGGAAATGCTTGGACAAGATGGGACAACCAGAAAAATAATCTAGCAAGCCAATATGAAATCAAGAGGGGGGGGGCAGTGGATTAGAAAATGGAGGGGGAAGAGGGGGGGAGACTATATCATGAAAAAACCACCCAAAATTACAAATCCCAACAAGGGGATAGAAACCCAAATCCCAATAAAATTCCAAATTGACAGAGAACCAAAGATGATGAAATTCAAAATCAAGGGGAGATTGCAAAGAAGCGAAATGAATAAACTGAACCTGAAATTGTCGAATACAATGCGAGATGAAAGTCAGAGAGAGTGAGAAAGAGAGACAACTAGAGCAATTTAAAATCACTATCAAAATCAAGCCCCTAGTCTCATTCACTCCATGAAATAATTTCATTGAAGCAAGGACTCGCGATTTGTTTTCCTCCCGCCATGGATGGTTACTTATGAGCAAGCAAAGACACTCTCTTCTCACTAGGCAGTCTCGTTCTTGCCACTGCTTAGAATTATTAACCTAATTTTCTCCATGATCTTCCATAATGAGAAACCTTCTTCCCTAAGTGTGTGAAACATTGTGTAGTTGTACCTTCCCTAAACTCCACATGCACTAACTCTTCATCCAACAATGACCACTAGCTTGCCATATGCTTGTCCCTTTGCTCAGTGGTGACATAACAATAAAGGCTCCCAAGTGAATGGTGACTTGCCTACCCTTTTTCTTTTGTATGTTGTCATCTCAAGGGTGGGTGAGATGGCCCTTCCATATACCTTGAGGTCACATGGGATGTCCCCTCCATATACCTTGAGTTGAGAAGTGTAGCTATATATATTAAATTATTGTTAAATGTTGGAATACATCAATCCATAATAAACATGAAAATATTTTCCTCATGATACATCTCATATATCCAAATATTAAATAAAAACATATTTGTAACTTTATTTTAAATTATCATTATCATTATTATTATTATTATTATTAATTATAATAAAAATTAATATATGAATTAAACATATAATTTGAATTTATACATATGTGAAATCAAGAAGGGGGGAGTGGATTAGAAAATTTCAAGGGAAGAGAGGGGGAGACTATATCAAGACCAAACCACCCAAAATAACAAAGTCCTACAACGGGATAAAAACCCAAATACAAGTAAAAATCAAATTGATAGAGAACCAAAGATGATAAAATTCAGAATTAAGGTGTGATTGCAAAGAAGATAAATGAAGAAACCAAACCTGAAATTTTCGAATGCACTTTGGAAGGAAAGTTGGAGAGAGAGAGAGACAACTCTAGAAATTTAAACTCACTATCAGAATCAACACCCTAGTCTCATATCCTACATGAAATACTTCTATTGAAGAAAGGGCACATTATTTAGTCTCCTCCTTCCACTAATAGTTACTTATGAGCAAGCAAGGACACTCTCTTCTCACTAGGTAGACTCTTTCTTTCCACTTCTTAAAATTATTAACCTGCTTTGCTCCATGATCTTCCATAATGCGAAACCTTCTTCCCTAAGTGCCTCAAACATTGTGCAAGTGTACCTTCCCTAAACTCCACATGCACCAACTTTGTAGTACAGCAATGACCATTAACTTGAAATATGCTTGTCGTTTTGCTCACGGCTCACATAACGATGTAGGCTCCCAAGTGAATGGAAACTTTCGTGATGTTTTTCTTTTGTATATTATCATCTCAAGGGCGGGTCAAATGGCCCTTCCATATACCTGGAGGGAAGGTGTTATGGCCCTTCCATATACGTTGTGTTGGGAAGTGTAGCTATATATATTAAATTGCTCGTAAATGTTGGTATACATCAATCTATAATAAATATGAACATATTTGCCTCATGATACATCTCATATTTCCAAATATTAAATAAAAACATAATTGTAACTATATTCTAAATTATTATTATTATTAATTATAATAAAAATTAATATATGAATTAAACATATATATTAAATTTATATATATGAAATCAAGATGGGGGCAATGGATTAGAAAATGCAAGGGGAAGAGGAGGGGAGACTATATCAAGACCAAACCACCCAAAATTACAAATGCCAACAAGGGGATAAAAACCCAAATACCAATAAAACTCGAAATTCACAGAGAACCAAAGATGATGAAATTCAGAATTAAGGCGAGATTGAAAAGAAGCGAAATGAAGAAACCAAACCTAAAATTATCAAATGCATTATGCGAGGATAATTAGAGAGAGAGAGAAATCGAGCAATTTAAACTCACTATCAGAATCAACCCCCTATTCTCACTTTCTCCATGAAATAATTCTATTGAAGCAAGGACTCGTGCTTTGTCTTCCTCCCACCATGGATGGTTACTTATGAGCAGCAAAAGACACTCTCTTCTCACTAGGTAATCTCTTTCTTGCCACTTCTTAGAATTATTAACTTGGTTTTCTCCCCGATCTTCCATAATGAGAAACCTTCTTCCCTAAGTGTGTGAAATGTGGTGAAGTTGTACCTTCCCTAAGCTCCACACACACCAAATCTGCATCACAACAATGACCATAAACATGCCATATGCTTGTCCCTTTGCTTAGTGGTGACATAATGATGCATGCTCCCAAGTGAATGGCGACTTGTGTGCCTTTTTTCTTTTGTATGGTGTCATCTCAAGGGAGGGTCCCTTCCATATACCTTGAGGACAGGTGGGATGGCCCCTCCGTATACCTTGAGCTCGGAAGTGTAGCTATATATGTATATATATATTAAATTTCTTGTAAATGTTGATATACATCAATCCATAATAAATATGAACATATTTTCTTCATAATACATCTCATATTTCCAACGATTAAATAAAAACATAATTCTAACTCTATTTTAAATTATTATTATTATTGTCAATTATAATAAAAATTAATATATGAATTAAACATATATATTGAATTTATATTTATATGAAATAAAGAGGGGGGTGGATTAGAAAATGCAAGGGAAGAGGGGGGATGGATTAGAAAATGTAGGGGAAGAGGGGGGGGAGACTAAAACATCCAAAATTACAAAGCCCAACAAGGGAATAGAAACCCAAACACCAACAAAAATCAAAATTGATAAAGAACCAAAGATGATGAAATTCACAATTATGGCGAGATTGCAAAGAAGCGAAATGAAGAAACCAAACATGAAATTGATGAATGCACTATGTGAGGACAATGAGAGATAGAGAGAGAGAGATGGTTGAAGCAATTTAAACTCACTATCCTAGTAGTAGTTGCTCCATGAAATAATAGTATTGAAGGAGGGACTCGTGCTTGATGGTTACTTACACTATCCTAGTCTCATTTTCTCCATGAAATAATAGTATTGAAGCAAGGACTCATGCTTGATGGTTACTTATGAGCAAGAGAGAGATGCTTCGAGCAATTTAAACTCACTATCCTAGTCTCATATGCTCCATGAAATAATAGTATTGAAACAAGTTACTTATGAGCAAGCTAAGGCACTTTCTTCTCACTAGGTAGTCTCTTTCTTGCCACTTCCTAGAATTATTAACTTGCTTTGCTCCATGATCTTCCATAACGAGAAACCTTCTTCCCTAAGTGTGTGAAACATTGTGCACTTAGTCACCAACTCTCTACGACTAGAGGAATTGAACCGGTGACTTCACATCAAGGAGTGCCTTAACAGATCACACAATCATCATCTATCCAACACCCCTAGACATATATAAAAAATGTTTGAAATAAATTTAATTATTAAAATTATTGTGCAGATATTTTATGTAAACTAAAGTTAAACTTTAGTTACATCAAAATTTGGAAAATTCCATTCCAAATTAAACCTTTTTAAAAAATAATTAGATAATCTTTTCCAACTTTACAAACTAATGTTGATGACCATGACTAATAGCGAACTTATCTACCTTCATCAGGTGCTATAGCTAAGTTACTTGCTCATCAAACGGAAAATAAAATCATCAGAGGAAAGTCCATCCAACCACAAAAATACAACTGAACTAACCGAAATTTGTTGAAAATGAAACCTAGATTAAATACAGTAACTCTACCCAGTTCAGGGTACAGTGAGACCAGAGGGCAACCGACACGGTGGTTAGTGATTGATGATCACTTTCAATAATATAGTTAGTGAGCACAATCTTATCATATCGTGTACAATCGGAATCGGAATAATTACCCAGGCAAAGTCAAAAGGGAATCTAAAGCACTGGGGCTTCCATTCACACAGGCTTTGGGAGTGACTTTATTTCACGGCAGCAGACATCAGCATAGATATTTAGAATATGTAAAGCATAAACATTGAGAAATCCGCAGCACCAGGTAGAGAAATTCCTTCCTGTTCCAACCATTATGTTAAAAAAAGCACACCGTACAGGTGAAAATGAAGCCTGTCAATGCATTGTAAAAGGGACAAATCTCTAAGCTGCTACGACCCAACTCACGGGTGACAGGACGAATAAAAGAGAGCACATGATAATCCTTGGTTGGTAGTGAGGGAGGGGAGACAGGGAATATATTCATATGTCTGCATCGACACATGGGATCCGATGAAAGATGTGATTTTGTCAACGGACCATTATACCAAAAATCAAGGATGTGATTAACCCGGGAAGGAAACCATGCTTGTGATCCAGATTCCAGAATGGAATTTGATGGGTAAATTGTTGAAGCTATTTGCTTAATTAAGAGGTGATTATTATTATCTAATTTTGAAATCACCACTAAGTTAGACACCAAATTGATGTATAAAACTTTTTGTTCATAGCTATTTGCCTGCTAAATTTAACAAGACATACTCTATCCACCATTAATTTTGAACCTATGATCTTTTAAAAAGAAACACTTGCTCTAAACTTGCTAGATTAACTCGAAAAAGAAAAAAAAAAAAAAACCAGAGTTGTGATCCCGAAGCTCCTAGTTCCACCACAAACTCCAAGTAAATATATATAATGGAGCAACAATGACCTCACCTGGTTTGCTTGGGGGCACTGTAAAAGGTGGTGCACACCCAGGACTGGCTGCCAGAGTCAACTCGATGTCGGGTAAATCGGGGGCAACTATCGCTTTTCTGTGATCTAGCGAGGCGAGAAAGATCCGTGACTGGCCTCCCACCCCACAAGGAGAATGCAAGGAAAGAGGGCTGACTTTGTGCATTGAAAAGAATAGAATAAATGGCTTTGCCCGGGCGTCCATGCACGCTTTTGCGCCGCTTTTGTGTCGCTACGCAGCGGGCACGCCTGTGTGGGGTCTGCCCGCCCTCCAGTGTCCACACCCCATAACTTTTTCCTTCACTCATTTTGATTTCACCTTTCGCTTTGCATCCGCGCACAAACATCCCCTCAGGCTGTAGAATATAAATTATATCCAAAACCATATTTCGGGAAACGAGTAGAAAAAATTAACTCCTTTTACAGTCAACGACTTTCCCATCATTCCCATGAAAAACTTGGTATACCCCCATCCAATTTCCACACATAATTCTAGATATTTTTGAAGTTTTGAAGATATCTTGGAATCAATCTCAATCTTTAAAAAAAGAAGAGAAAGTTACTTAAAATTTTAAATTTAAGTTTTGATTGATCAGCATATTTTGAATATATTTTTATAAGAATGGCTAAATTTTTCTTCCATATATTTTAATTATTTCAAGTTTTTGTATTTGGTAGTCAAAATATTTTGGAAACGGTAATTTTTTTTATAGTTAGTTTCTTCTTAAGGAAAAGATTATGATAATATATTTATTATGGATATTGTATTAATTATATTTTGATTATAAATATTTTTTAATATTAAATATAAAGTAATTTTTTTAATATATTAAAATTTAATTTTTAAAAATAGTTGTAATTTTAAAATAGACATAAAACCTCTTAAAAAAATAGAAACTTCAAAATTATAATACAATGAATTGAATAATAATAAAAAAAAATTATGTCTAATAAAAACAACTAAAAATTATTTTAATTATTTTTTTCTTTGAATTCTTAATCTTGCATATATATATATATATATATATATATATAAAATGGGATGAATATATAGTGGTTCATGCTATCAATTTAGTATTAGTTACATCCATTAACAACTCCTACCCGTTATTATGAGGAATCAATCAAGATAAATAATTGTGTTACATAGTGAGACATGTCATAGCAAGAGAATCAAATCAAGGTAGGTAAGAAGACAATAGATCATCCTCCCCATCATATCACCTACATTAGTTTAACTCTTTATTTTAGTTATCTTAACACTCTTTACTGGTATAACTATTCATTATATATTTTCTAACTTTTTAAATTAAAAACAAACTCTTATATATTACTTGTTTAAATTGTATTTTTATAATTTTGAATAAATTTAACATAACAAAAAAATTTCAAATTATATATCTTAATTTTTTTTTAATATATTAAAATTAAATTTTTTAGTATTTTATTAGTGAAAAGAGTTGAAATCTTCAAATCGACATGAAAATCCAAAAAAAAATTAGGTACTTCAAGATAAGACAATAAATTGAATAAAAAAACAAATAAAAACTTATGTCTAATAAAAATAACTAAAAACTATTTTAATTATTTTTTTTCTTAGACATTTTAATCTTGCATATACATTAATGTATACTATATATATAACATTTTAACATATATGAAATGAGATGCTATTATGAGGAATCGATCAAGGTAGATAATTGTGTTACATAGTGAAACATGTCATGGCAAGAGAATCAAACCCCGATAGGTAGGAAGACAACAAATCACTCTCCCCATTGTTTAGTTTAACTCTTTATTTTAGTTATCTTAACACTCTTTACTAGTATAACTATTCAGTATACATTTTCTTTTCTTTTTTAATTAAAAATAAACTATTATATACTACTAGTTTAAATTGTATTTTTAAATTTTTAAATAAATTTAACATAGCAAAAAAATTCAAATTATATATCTTAATTTTTTTTAATACATTAAAATTTAACTTTTTATTATTTTATTAGTGAAAAGAGTTGAAACATAAAATAAACCTAAAAAACCCAAAAAAGGAAACGTAAAAATTATAGAAAAATAAATTAATAAAAATAAAAATAAAAACTTATGCCTAATAAAAAAACTAAAAACTATTTTAATTATTTGTTTTCTTTGACCTCTTAATCTTATATATATATAACATTTTAATGAATATATTGTGAGGATCTTTATACCATTAATATTATTAAGATGGACCTTTTTTTAAGGGAGTTGTAAATGTTTTTTACTTATAAGAGAGATAATTCAATCTTTTTTACACAATCTATAAATAAATTATATGTTTTATTGTTTTGGTGGTTCAGTGTATCGATTTGGTACTAGTTACATCCACTCACAACATTTACCTACTATTATGAGAAATCAATCAAAGTAGATAATTGTGTTACATAATGAGACCTGTCATAGCAAGAGTCTCATACCTAGATGAGTAGGAAGACATGATCACACCACCTACATTCATGTGACTCTTTATTTAAGTTACCTTAACACTTTTTAATGAAATAACTATTCATTATATATTTTCTAACTTTTTTAATTAAAAATAAACTCTTATATACTAATTTAAATTATATTTTAAAATTTTAAATAAATTTAACCAAAAAAATCAGATTATATACCTTAACTTATTTCAAATAAAATTACCAAAAAAAAACAATTGTATACATAATTCAAAATCTTTTTTATGATCAAAAGAATATTTCTAAAAGTTTCACTCAATTTTAAATAAGATCTAAATAATAAAAAATTAATACCAAAATCCTAAATCTATAAAATACTCAACTTTCAAATAAAATTACTAAAAAAATAAATTTTGTACATAATTCAAAATCTTTTTTATGATCAAAAGAATATTTCTAAAAGTTTCACTCAATTTTAAATAAGATCTAAATAATAAAAAATTAATACCAAAATCCTAAATCTATAAAATACTCAACTTTCATTCTAACCGGATTCCAACAAAACTGATAATAATAATAAAAAATTCCCAAATCTATAAATTACTCAATTTTCATTCTAACCAGATTCCAACAAAACTAACAATAAATAAAAAAAATTACCTACCCTATTAAACTAATTCGATCTGGCATCCTCAAACTACTTTCTATGATCCTGAGAACGCTCCATTCCTCAAAATTTATCACCGATCCCGATTCCCTCATCCCCCCTCATGTGTCCACAGCGTAACCTGAGGGAGTACGCTGGCACGTTAAACGGGAACGCCAGGTTATTGCGCATCCGATTCATCAATCTCCTGTCCAGAAGCACTCGAGAACTGAACTCGGCAGTTAGTCCCACCCTCTGCACAGAGTGTAAGGTCATACGGTTCGTAAAAAGCTTCCCCCCCTTCCCCATTTCCCGATTGCCTCCTCTATGTTGACCATCTTCGCCTACAAAAATCCTTCTGCGTCATATCACTTTTCTTCATTCCTGAAGCCGCCGCCTCCTCCTTCATCCCTCTCGACTGGTACAGAGAACCATGGAATTCGTTTTGTATTAGGGTTAGCCCACTGTTCCAGCACGAAGTAGCCAGTTAATGTGACCAAACGCTTTGGATCGGATAGTCTATTAGTGGTGCTGCAGCAGATCTGTTGGGGTTCTAGGTCATCGAACCCTAAATAGATAGTCTAAGCGATCGGGTGGAATTATTGACGGCGACCTAATGAAGCTTTCCGGTTTCAATGATCTTCGAGGACAGTGTTTCAGCGCCGTTATTATATGTTTGCATGTGCCGCTTTTTGGTCCTCTGATGGCACTCATTTTCTCAACGAATTTTCTTGCAGGCGTGCAGAAGGCAATGAACAGTTCGAATATCAGTCGAGTACAGAAAATCCCTCGATCCAGTATTATCAAATATCGCGTCCGTGCCAACGAAAACTTCCCTACCTAAACCTAAAATTAGGCATAGGTATTTGCTCGCAGAGGTCCATGATTTCTATAGCGTAATAGAACTAAATGGAAGCATATATTTGTGAGCTACTTATGTTTCAGCTGCGAGCCATATTTGCGGGGTATGCCTCAGATTTGTTCATCCTGTAGATGATAGCAAGTCCAGGGATATATTATTATCTATGAGTTTTTTTGTACCTGTTCTCTTCATCATTTTCAACACTTTCATGGCTTGCAATTTCCCTCTCTCGATCTTAAGGAGTTGGTGTCAAACTTCATAAAATTAAAAGAGTGAGATTGCACTGCGGGGAATCAAGTGGAGATGGTCCGACTTAGGCTTAGGATTATTGTGTTATTGTGGAAGATATATATAATAATGGTGTACAGGTGATAGATGTAAGAGATGCATTTTCAGTTACTGCACCTCTCCTGGAAAACACATGATTGTTCCAGCAACGAGCATCCCAATTGACCAGACTGGTGCCTGAAGAAAGTCCTGCTCGGCTTGTTTGAAGGTAGTTTATTATGGTCTCTGATGATCTGATTTGCTGTTACGTAGGTTTGAAGCATTATGTACTGTATTATTCTGTGGAGTGCATCACTTACATATATTAATATAATTCTCCTTTCTAGATTTGTCATAATTTCAAGCATCTTTATGGAGCTTTAGGAAACCCTTTATTACAGTTAGATCTCATGTTTCAGAAAAACATAAATACCAGATCCGATTGAGTACATAGATGGTTTCTTTTTTAGAATTATAAATTCCATTTGTGGTGATGGGAGAGAATCAACTCCCAGCTCCTGCTAACATCCAGGGTCATGTTTTTCTTGGCTAGTTGTTGTATGAATCACGTTATGTGAAATTCACAAATCTAAACACTTCTTTATGCATCCAGAGCATTGAATGGTTTACCCCATTTTAAGATACTTCGCTCTATTTTTTGTGGCAAAATATAGACGTGTTTTGAGGTTTGAAAAAATTCGAAAGCACGACCATAACTTCCTGACACATGATTTGTACAGAATGGGAACAGAATATTGGCCTTGGCCTTCTTATAGTATGAAAGAAAATCAGGAATATGATCTGCTACATTGGAATACTGTAGGCCAACAACGTAAGAATATGACATTGCGCTCAAAAGGTTGATTCAGCTAGGCTCTTGAAGTTATTATACTAAGCATTCCTTAGATCTCTGTCGACTTACCTCCACGATATCTACTAATAGAAACAAAAGCTCTGTTTGTTCGTTTTTGAATGAACCAGATCTGATGGTTCACAATAATTTAATAAGATTTATTTTCATTGTGTATTAGTTTTTTTTGGGAGTAATTTGGGCAAGGTCTAGCATAGAATCTTAGGGCTGTCACTAGTATATCCAACCCTCAATAAGTTAGATATACCAGGAAATTAAGAATTAGCTAGAGGAGAGAGTCCCAGAAAGTGGGGGAGAAACCAACTTATTAGATCAAAAATATTTTGTTTAAAAACTAAATAAAAAATATAATTTATTATTATTTATAAGATTTTGGCTTCTGTGATTTATAGTAGATATTTAGGATTTTTTCGGTAATAATTACATGATAAAGAAAGTTGTCTTAGTTAGTTTTGATAATGAATCACACTGGTTAATTAGAAAAGAGTCCACAACATTCTCTCATATAATTATTATCAAAAAAATCCTAAAAATATACCATTATATCAATATCAACTACTAATAGTAAACTAAAACTTCTCAATAAAAAACCCTCTTTTAATATTAACCCTGAAAATATTACCCTGCTTTGCCAATATACATGCTGTTGTCATTGTTATAGATCCATCTTCATCCCTGTATTCATAAGGACCAACAGATAGAAATGTACTATAAATTTATAATTTTTATATCCACCGTTCTTAGAAAGCGAGCGAGCTAAAACGCACTCGCTTCTGTAAGGGTCATCGTACTAGTTCCTTTTAATCTGGTCAACCCCACATACTATATAACCTTGTCAATATTTACTCACTTCTATTCTACATTCTGTTCAATTCAGACAGAGCATTACATGAATCAATAATTTACATTTCCTTCCAGCTTTTGGTGCTGTTTTATATCCCTATGTATTTTCAAACCCTAATATGGCCCACAAAATTCAATTATATCTTTCTTAAATCTGAAAACACTGTTAACGAATCCCATCCGTCAAAAGGTATTATGTCGTCCGTACTCTGCATGTGTCTAAAGTACAGCATTGTATATAAACGACCAGTTTTATACTGAGTATTGCAGATTTCAAAATAACAATATGAGCTAAGTCAAACTGTTGATGTAGTTCATGTTTTTTATATTTTAGGAATCTCAAGTTTATAAAAAAAAAAAATAAGATGATAATTTTTTTATGTTAGATAAATGTTTTTGGGATTAATCATATTATTAAAATTTTGTAGATATTTAGATAAATCACATTAGATGATTGAAAATATCAACTAAATAATGTGATTAATAAAAAAAGACATTTAATCACAAAAACATTTTTTTTTATGTTTTTTAATATTACAAATAAATACAATGTTTGATATAAACAACTTGTTTTATTAGTTCTACAATGTTAAACTAAATCTACTCTTCTTATACTCTTCTCTTCTGTAACTTATTGTAACTTATTATAGATATCTATACTTAACTTATTATAGATATGTATACTTTTTGTGAGAGATAGTATTGTAGATTTCAAAATATTTGAAATTTTGATGAATATAAACTGTTAGCACATTTTATTTCAGAAAATCTGCAATCTAAGTTAAGTTAAAGATGTCAGTCATCTACATCCCGCAATATTACAATTAGGTATAACATTAAATATAAACAGCCCGTCTTATAAGTCCGGCAATGCTACATTAAATATACTATTCTGATATGTAAATCATTCTATGTATCTGTACTCCTGTGCGATATAAACCATTCTAATCAAATGTGTAATATGGTCAAGGGTTTATTGATCGTTTAGAAATATACCAACCGACATAAAATTCAACTGCAAATTCTCTCTTTTCCCTCGATCTATTATTTATATATATATATATATGCTTCCAGTTTTCTTAATGTCATATGTGAAATCAGAAACCCAAAACCAGGGCACGGGAGAGCAATGAACACAATCATAAGGAATAAGGCATTGTTAGGGAAAACTATAGTTCCTTTTTGGATTTTGGTTTAAAGATTTTGGGGTCTTCTGATTCAACTAACGATATCCAAAAATTTCTGAATTCACTGGAGTATAATTTAAACCATAAAAGATTGCTAGGGAGATTTGGGTCAATTCACTGGAGTATAATTTAAACCATAAAACATTGCTAGGGAGATTTGGGTCAGTGACATTCTGCATAGACTTTATGAATCTCATTTTAATCATAACTTGAAAGATTACTGTAAACTCTATGTTTTTAGTATGATTCGATGACAGATGAAAATTTGGCTATTTTCATGTTTTCTTGATTAATATTAAGATTCATTTATTTTCCCTGCATTTTGTGACTAACATTCAAATTTTTTGATATATATTTCAAAATAATCAATGCCATAAAACAAAAACAAAAATGTGAAAAATAAACAATTTTCAATACCCTAAAATAATGTCAAAGGAAAATAGCTGTCTATAAACTTTTAAAACATGATACTTGTCTGCAAGTATTTATCCATAATGTTTTTACTGTTTAATCAATTCATTCTGGGGTTAGGTTATGGGTGAAAAATTAAATACCAAATATTATTAAACAGTTTTTGTGGAGAGGGATTTGACATCTTGTCTGCGCTCTCTCATGTACAGCCCGACCAGGTGGGACATATGTACACTATAATTGTGTTTTCCAGTGATGCTCCTACCCCTCACCCACTGTCCACAAATTTTAATCAGAATATTTTGATACCTCTCGTGTTTAAGAGGGATTTACGCTACTAGTCAATATTTTGCTTCAGTAGAGAGTAGGGGGAGATTTTACAATGGTGTTAGTATTCTTCTATCCACTGAGAATATTTCTACGTGGAATAATCTACTAACACTTCATTAATACTTCGTCCTAAATTAACTCACTTTAACTGTCAGTACTCATATTAATATATTCTAAACGTATCAAAATGGAAAATATAAAATGAACCTTCGACTTTATTGTTATAAGCTATCACATCCATAAAACAAGAAGTCAATTAGGCCAACTCTTACATCTGGACTTGGTGAGCCTCAGCTGCTTACAGCTAATATACACTTACAGTCTTTTATTAATAAAGGTTCCCCATTTTTTTGATTAGTTGGAACAGCAGGTATTCATGACCTCCTCCATGGGCACAGATTCCTTGAAACATGCTTCGATATCCACAGTACTCATTTATTTTCACGACCTTTCTAGTTTTGTTCGGTGTGAAAACAAGATTCACATTCTTGTATGCTCTCATTTATTTTCACTGAGCTTTCTGTGTTTTGTTCGGTGTGAAAACAAGATTCACATTGTTGTATGGTCTATCAAGGTTTTTATTTATTTTAATATGATATCCAACTTAAACTTCTCTTAAATTACCTTATCCTCCATTACCTTTTCAAGATACTTTCGTATGTCCTATCTTTCCTTGAAACAACTCAAAACAATTTACTTTCTAGGTGATACCATGTCTGGGATCTGTCATTGTTCCTTCTGGCAAAGCTAAAACTAACTTGTGAATTTTTTTTTTTTTCTCTTTTCAAACCAAAAAGACTTGAACTTCTCTTAAATTAACGTATCCTCCATCCAAAAAAAACTTAAACTTCTCTTAAATTAAGTTATCTTCCATTACCTTTTCAAGATACTTTAGCATGTCCTATCTTTCCTTGAAACAACTCAAAGCAATTTACTTTCTAGTCAATCAACTTTTGGTGATACCCATGTCTGGGATCTGCTATTGTTCCTTCTCACAAGGCTAAACTAAGTTGTGAAATATTTTTCTCTCTCTTTTGAAACCCGAAACAATATACTTTAAATTAAAATATATATTAAAAATATATTTATTAGAAAATTCATTAAATTAATTTATTTTATACTTCAAATTAAAATATATATTAAAAATATATTTATTCGAAAATTCATTAAATTAATTAATTTAATTTATTTTTAGTAATAAAAGAAAAACTAATAAAATTTTATTACCATAGTCATGTTTCTAACTTAAAGTCACAATTGTGAAACACTTGACAAGCAGCCACTAAATACTTCATACGATCTTTATTTTTCCAAACACGTCCATCTTATTTTTACTTATATTTAATGAGAATTATAACCTTTTACAAAAATGGTCCTCCCTTATTTGTTTCAGTTATACTCATCAAACCTTTTTAATGTTTGCATAGGTTATGTCTTCTGATTAAATTCCCTTACATGTTGCGAGAATCATTTACAAATTATATATTTTTTAAATGAAGTAATCGAATTGTGAATTTATTTTTCCCTTTTATCTAGTTAGTTGTTTTTAATGTTTCATATATATATATATATATATATATATATATATATATATATATATATATTAATAAATTTTTTAACAAATATTTTTTGGGAAATTTTTAAATATATAAATATTGTACATGGTCTATCAAAATATGCCAATGTTTTAGATTTGTCTATATCTCTAGAGGAATTTTACTACTATCTTTATTTGATTTGGCTATCAAATTGATCGATAAGTAATTGTAACTTGATAACTAAAGTATCATTTCATTTTTACTAACCAAGTTTTCCAAGCAACAATGCACTTTGAAATTGTATTTTCTTTATACCACTTTTCAAAACAATGATCTCTCTTTCCCATTTTCCTTCCCCGTCTATTAATTTTATAACATCACACAAAACTTCTTTTTAATAAGAAAAATGAAATAGCAAGTTATACATATTTTCATCATTATTTTGAAAAAAAGCGTATGTTCTTAATCCTTACTATGTCCTCTTTTAATAGTTATTCATAAAGTTAAATTGTTGCATAGTGTTGGCCATAGAATTATCCTAGTCTTTAAGGGGCAATTTAACTTACAAATATTTCCACCACCACTTCATTTCTCCCTCTTGATTCTTCTTTATCCTACCCACATATCCTAATTTTGTTGTGTAAAATTTGGAGGCTTTGTTCCAAATTTGTTATTTGACCAAATAATTTCATCCTTGTCTTCTTTGATCAATTGAATCCATTTTTATGCCTAAATCTACAAAATCTACTAACCAATAAATATCCAACTTAGTGAATTCCTTTTACAAAAGTTTTGAAATCCTAAATTTTTATGAGCAACCTATTAATGGATATTCCCTAATTTTATGAGCAACTTATTAATGGATATTCCCTAACTTTTATCACCTTTCCTTTGGCTAACTTCCAAAAAACCCATATTCTTTGCAATAGAAAGGCTTTTATTGAACCCTTCTAGGTGACTATAATCCCTCTATATACACCCATTTCTATAGTAATCCAATCCTTAATTGACTTGAAAGCCATGGGATTCATAGAGGTCATATTTCCCCATAACCTTTAATTTTGCATGATCCTTAGAAGGCTCTTAGTAGTGTTATATTTTAAGCACAAGAAAAATATCAATCTATGAAAAAAATACATTAGAATTTGCAAGGAAAATGAGATAAGATAAAATTAAATAACACTCAAATAGACTAAGTAACTAAAAATATCAATTTGAATTCACTTGTGTTACATTTCTTAACCCGAGTACTGTTCCATAACACTCTCATAGAGAGGATCAATGCACACTAAAAGTGGTTCATTGAGCATGCACAATGAATAGTTAAGTCACTTTCTTTTGGTTCCACTTAACTAGGTCAAAAATAGAGTTGTAGGGTGTAATACATTCTTAGAGCGAATAATAGAGTTGGATTAGGATAGGGTGAACCATGCATAAGTGAGAATTGAAGAAAGAACACACATATGCATCTCCTAACTCAAAAACTAAAACAAAATCCATGAATAGGACTAAAATTCAATGGATGAGGTTTCCTAGGATAAAATGATAAGTGGATAAGGTTTGACCCATAAATAGAAAGGAAATGCATGCTTGTGGATAGAAAATGTCCATGCTACTTCTAAGTCAATGCCTAATTGCTACGACTTGTAATCCTACATGTCATTCATTGTTAAAAATAGTCATACTATAAATAATAACTACCATAAATAGTTTGATCACCTTAAGGCTAGGAAATGTAGGATAGATAAGGTTAATTAATGTGTATATACACCAAAACCCCACGTGAGCCACTACTACCCCACCTCAACCATTACTAGTATCTTCACATTAGATAGGTTGTCACAATTTTCAGCAACTTTAGGTACTAAGTGCAAAAGAGCCACATGAGTCTTGTTAATTTACAATAGGCGAAAATTGTACTTGATCTATTGATATGAGTACAAATAAGTGAAATGTGTTTGCAATCACTTCATCAAAGCACCACATAGAAAGGTTGGGTTGGTTGTAGCATGTTGATGTGGTGATTTTATTTGGGTGAATGGTGTGGCATATAGGATTAGGGAACTAGGAGATTGGGACTTTAATGTATTGAGGAAATTGTTGGATATGTGATAATATAAAAAGGCATGAAAAGATTTCAAGATATAAGGACTATGGAATATCAAGAGAACTAAACCATAGATTATAATCTGCAACGCCTAATAACTGATGATGGTAAAAACTATGTGAAATTTTGTTAGGTGATCATGGCATATCAAGACAACTAAACCATATGTTATAGTCCCCGACACCTAATAACTAATGATGATAAAAACTATGTGAACTTTTATTAGGTGGCCGTCAATATATAGATATGGATATTTTGTGATTGGGTTTAAAGTAGTTGTTTTAAGAATACATTGGGGGCCAAATATTCCATAAGGAGTGTGCCCAACATTTCAGCTAAGAGAAAATCACATGTGTTAAATGAAATATGAGAAATGAAGTGGGGAGTTGAAGAATGAAACATGGATATTAGTATTAAAGATAAAATAATCCTTTTGAGGAGGACCTCATATGGTACTTCTAAAATAAAAGTGTTTTTATAAATTTAGTGTTTTATCACAATTTTTGAGGTTTTATTATACATCCATTTCTGTTAATATTTTTAGGACAATGATCTTGCAAATTCTCCAATAAAACCATGACTAAGAGGTTTGAGGCGAAAAAATGAAAATGGATGAAATTCATACTTAGCTAGTAAGAATTGAAAATTTTGAAGAAAACAAGACTTGGGGACCCTAAATTTTTTGAAATAATTTTAAGGTGTGGTTTCTCGTATGTCAATATATTGTTAAAATTAAAATTCATCATTCTATATTAATTTGATTTAGTTTAGTTTAGTTTTAGTATGGTTATATCATAATTTTACTTAGTTTTATTTTATTATCTTAAAGTTTAGTTTTATTTGATTTAGTCTATTTTTTTAATATTTAGTTCTATAATTCTTCTCAAAACATAATTGATTTAAAAATAGTTTATTATTTGGACTTTATATTGGAAATGGAAATTTTGAGGCCTAAGATCAATGACTAAAACAAACTTGCATTGTTCTAAAAGGAACATGAGTATATACTTGTTGCAAGAGAGACAGAACCAATGCAAGAAGAACTTACACTATCATGGAATTTTCTTCTCAAATTACAGTCACAAGAGGGTTGGAAAATCCATTGTCAATACATTTTCACTATTTTCAAGAGTTAAGGATTAGATGGGAGACCTAGAAGTGAAAAAAATGTAATCAAATTTGATACACTTATCATTTTTTAATGATAATGGAAGAAATTGTTATCTTTTGATTATGTTACCAATAAGTATAAATTTGTAATTTCACTAATGTTAATTTATGCATATTTATAAATTTTTAGATTCATAATAAGATATATTGCCATGAGTTGTATTAATTTCTCAATTGAATATTGAATGTGACAATATGTACTTATCTTACCTTGATAATGATTTATTGAGTTAATTATTTATATGTAGTAATTTAATTGTTATCAACCTCATAACTCATCTTAGATCTCCTAATCAATTATTGTCATTTTATATGCTCCCAATAGGGATAGTTAGATTTAGAATGGAAAGTAAATATAGATAGATTAGCTAGTCTTGTTTCAATTCAATGAATTAAACTACATTTATAATTTAGGAAACCTTCAACGGAAGTATCATTTCAAGGAAAAATCTATTCAGTGGAAACCATGCCCACATATTAGTGGACATCACCATACCAAATGAGTATACGCCTAATTAGGGATTTGATTGGGTGATGATCCTATATTGTGGGATGAACTTTTCCATCGATGAACATGATGTTAATACTTGCATATCTGTCGAGGATATTGTTTTTTCATCGTAGATAAGACCTTTCTTGATGAATGGTGATATTTTTCAATTGATAACATTTCAAATATTTCAGTACTCCTTCCAAACATCAAGATTCTATGGAACTGATGAGTTTTACTTTTCTCTAGTTCATTTCTTGAGGAAATGGTTTCAACTTCTAGATTCTTGCAATTTTCATCCTTTTCTTTTACTTAGTTTCTCACCACTTCATTTATCCTTTTTACCTCTTCTATTTGAGTATTCAAATGGTCTGCGAGTTTTTTGAGAATTTCCCTAAGGCTATGATTGAAAGCCTATAATTACAAAAATCAAGAAAGAGACTCAAACAAACATGAAAACTACTTCAAATTCACAAAGTAGGTTATCAATGCTCACAGCTGGGTCCTATGTTTGATGGACATGCAGTAGGGTCCAAATCCTAATCTCTTGCTCCAAAGCTGCAAACAATATTACTTGATCTTGGATGTGAGAACCAAGGAAACCTTCTTCTAGATCATTCCTTCGTGTGGCACTAAAGGTTTACTCTCCACTCCTACAAAAATAAATGTGATACATGGATGCTTTACACCACAACAATGAAACTAGTGTTTCATAGAGACAGGTGTTATGCAAGAAAATCCTCTCCGCGGACAGAGACAATCCCTCTAGCCCTACAGTGGGTCTAGTAATAATAGGGAACAATTAGAAACCTACTTTCCTAAATTTTAAATGCATAAAAATTGTTTATAGATCACCTACCTCAAACTGATGCTAATTATCGTTCGAATCATTTGGTCCTTCGCGTTCTGTGGTCAGATCCTCACAGCTATCGGCGCTTAGTTACCTACAAAAATGATCAAGCAACAAAAAACATGAAATAATAACATATATAATGCATATACAACCTACTTAGTTGATAAAGGAAAACTAAGAATCTAATCACACATTAAGACAAGAATGGAAATCATGAACCAATCATATTATATTAAAAATAGAGAGGGGGAGTTACAACCCACGCCTCGATGTCGCAGCTCTCCTTCGATGGGTCCTGAACTAGGCTCGTCTCCAAAGTGCTCTTTCAACTTGATGTGAGGGAAAAAGGTCTCAACTCTCACTCCATGTCTATAGCAGCAAAAGGTCTCTCTGATGTTCTTATATCTTTTTTATAGCTAGCAGAGCTATGGGAGATTGTTCATTATATAGCGAAGGAGGAGGGAGCATGGATCCACTTTAGGTGGGGAAATGGGTTATCCCTTTGGGTGGTTCCATTTTTGTAGGATCAAAGAGGCCAAAGAGAGAAGCTCAGATCTATCCTCAAGAACAAACAACCAAGTCTCCGCTTCTAGACCTAGGTTTTATCAGACAAAACCTAGGTTATTGTGCTCTGTCACGACCTGATCAAGTAAAAATTCAAGCATGCGAATAAATGAACTGAAGAGTAACGACTCTAGGTTTAGCATTATTTGACTCAAATGGAATCAGAGGTCGTGCTAGACAAGAATAGTGATGTCATAAGAGGAAAAACAGATTTCCCAAACCCATGGAGGAAAAGTGACGAATGAAGGATATCCCCAACCTGACATGAAATAGAGGATGTGTCATGTTCAAGAGTGACATACTGCCAACACAATTGATTAATGCTTTCCATTTTACCCCACCATTTCTGGCAGGTACCCCAATTATTTTTGTATACAATCTTGAAGGGGATATCATATGCTTGTGATATAAGTTTTTCCTTCAGAAAAATCCATCCTAGTAGATTTTACGAGCCATAGGAAGGAGGAAATCGATGTCGTCATGATGACGGATCCAATGTCGTTAAATTTTAACGAGCCAGACAAAGGTGAAACTCAGCGTATTTTCATGTTTAGAGAGTTTGAAAAGAGGTGAAAAGAAAAATCCAGATGGCCCTTTTCCTAAATAGTCACTCATACCCGAAAAGGTAGAAAAAAAAGTGTGAGAGAACCTCTTTGTCGCGATTGACTAATGTATTCATTTTTCGTAAATAATTTATCCCAGCCCGAAAAAGGGGGAAACATATACTAGATAAAATGATGTTTCGTGCACTTTAACGAGCTCGAAATGATAAGAACTCGAAAATATTTTCATGTTGAGAGAGTCAGAAAAGAGCTAAAAGATGACTACAAGGGGGTTACTTTTCATTTGTTTTAAATGGAGTCTGAAAAGGTAGTAAACCAGAACTTGTAAAAGTGTAATCCATGAGGAAATAGAACTGGTCACTGCACAAGAATGAACCACAAACTATTTTCGAAATAAGATCATATAAAATAATATTAAAATAATGGAAAACCCTAAAATGTTATTGTGCATTTATAAAATATGAAGAAAGTAAAAAATAAATTACGTTTCACTTTCACTTGGTTGAGAAGGATTTTTTACCCTAGTTTACCTCAAATCTTCAGGAGTGCATTGCGGGAGGTTCGGGAGTGTTGGAAATGTTGTCATTGATGGAAAAGGAGGCAGCAGAGGCAGAGACAGGCAAAGGACAGGAAATAGAAACAAAGGAGAAGACAGCAGAGAAGAATAGAGGGAGAGTATATTTACAGAGACAGGGCAACAAAAAGAGATAGCAAAAGAAAGGCAAAAGAGACAGACAAAGAGCTGGAGAGACAGAGAGGTAGCAGAGGCATAGAACATACTTGGTTCCAATCAGTATATGAAAAGCTCTGAAATAGACACTGTAAGTTGGGATTTTAATTAAGTTATGTGGAAAAGTTTTAATAGAGAAGCATTTGACTTATGTTCTGGTGGAAATTTCCTGTGTATTATGTGGGAAGGACTCCATAGGGTAAATGTGTTTTTATTCTTGTGAATGTGAAATACAACAATGTATACATTAGATGATTGGAATGTTTTACAATAAACCACTGCTAATTGAATTGATAAGAATAGGGTTTGCGGATGAAATATATCTAAGTTAGAATTTGTGAGGTTCATTCTACATTCCTTTGTCAAAGCCACAAGTAATAATGTTGTTGGTTGCTTTTGTTGAAACTGGAGTCACTAGCAACACAAAATGATGTTCATCGATGAGAAAATACAATCGAGGTGCAGTGCAGAAGGCGCTATAATGGCTTGCAGTGAATCAGGGTTTAAGTTACAATTTGAGATCACGGTTTATGGAGCATTCGAAAGAGGTAGCACGAGATTGAAGGGAAAAGGTTCGAAACCGTTTGATACAATGGAACAGTGAATAGCGTGGCCAATTCAAGTAATGGACCAGAGTCGTAGAGCCAAATCGAGATCATGGGGGATTAGTACATCTCAACGGAACCATGCAATGAAAGAATAAAAAAGAGTGATGGTGTAGAAGGCGGAAATTTGGTGGCAGAGTGATGGAGTAAGTATATCCATGGCACAATAGAAAAAATCGAAATCGGAGTTATAAAGAATGAAATGGAACCTGGAGTGGGGGGTAACTGGAACCACGAAGGAATGAACAGTAACAAAGGCTTGGAACACCAGACAGTTTTCATTGCACCGCTTTTGTAAGGAAAGCGGTATTTCCAAATTGAAAGTGAACAAGGCCATCGGCTGACACATGGCCTTAAGCGGTTTGGAGAATCTGCTCTCATTGCAAGTTAAAGCCTGTGCATCTAACTCATGCAATTGCCTTAGGATCAGAGGGTTGGAGCGTGATAAGACATACGCCGTCAGATGTGAATGGGAAATGAACTGCTCTGATCAACCACATATATGTGTTAAGTTGTGGGCCCAAGGCAATTACATAGGTTATTGGTTGGGGTTTAAACCTTAGTCGAGGCGTATAATAAAGTTATAACATCTGGTGCGATGATATGAATTTTTAATAAGCCGTGGCTCGAATCAAAACTGTAATATATGACGTAATGCCATACAGTGATGATAAATGTAATATGAAGTGTTAGCGGGGATGTAGTAATAAGGCGCCAACCATATAACTTAAACATATGCACTGTATATGACTGTTGTGCGAGGGTTAAAATAATAAAAAGGAGAGATATTATTAAAGGATTGTAGCTGAGAAGTAGAACCTCCACAATGAACAGAGATTGCCTAGATAAGATAGATTGTGGACCCTTTTTGAATAATTAATTGATGCATGAAAGTTTGAGAGTTATTGGGAACTAAAATTGTAAAACAGGTATATATCCAGTAGATACACAACTATAGTGAACTTGGAGAATATGGACCTGACAGAGGTAAACAGAGATTGCAAAGTTGAAGAGATGTGCAGAAAAGGGATTCAAAAGTGCAGTGAACAGATGGAATATGCACATAAATGAATTTAACAGGTATACCCACACAGGTGCATAGAGTTGTAGTAAACAGAGGTATGCAGGATAGTTGCACGAAAACAACAGAAATGAAAAAACCAACAAGCCAAGGGCTGAGCGAAGTTTGTGTATTGAAACTGAAAATGTAAATGTTTAATTATTTTTATAGTTGTTTGTGATGCAAAGGCAAGTATCCTAAGGAAAAGAAAAATCCCACTATAACATGGGAACTTGTACATATTGTTATATTTTTAAAATGAGTTGGAAAAAGGAATAAGAAGACAGAAGCCAAAGAGGCATGGTTGTTCACTCCAAATTTCTTGTGGAATACAAACAGTCATGTGATGAACTCTATATATAATATCAAATTGATATGCATAGAGAGGTAAGAGAGAGTAAGGATAGAGAATGCAGAGTATAGAAGATTGAGGCAGAGAAGATTAGGAAGAGAGGAGAAGAAAGAGATGCTACAGAACAGAGCTGATATCTGAGGTAGATTAGCAAACATTATTTAGATAAATTGAGGAAGTTGGAGCTTCCCTATCAAGTTGAAGCTTGATAGTTGTCAGTTGTGGCTGACTGAGGTTGGAGCCTCCTGTAGGTTGGTGCCTGTAGAAAAACAGTGGTGAGAGGGAGTTGGAGCTTACCTTTGCATCACAACAATAATAAGATGTGGTTTTCTCCCTTTATGGGTTTCCACTTACACCTGTTGTCTCTATGTGTGTTGCTTATATGATATGATCCACTCAATCTATTTAATTATTTGCTGCTCTCACAATAAGGTCAATGACACATTAATTTAATACTTGCTGCAAGATTTTAAGGTTGTTCACATATTGAGCTGTAAATAAGTTTGATGAAAATTTAAAAATCTAACGCATGTGTTAAACTAATTCACCCCCCCCCCCCCCTCTCAGTTTAACCAAAGATTCAACAATTGGTATCAAAGCAGGTTCCTTTTGTATCAGTTTAACAACTGAAAGGAGATCCTAGGTTCCCAGGATGGCTAGTAAAGAAGGATTCCCAACCAATAAAGCCCCTTTTTTCACTGGTGCAAATTATGGCTTGTAAAAAATGAGAATGAGGACATACATAATGTCTCTGGGAATAGAAGTTTGGGCTGCTGTGGAATTAGGATATGCCCCAAAGGCAACTGACTCAGAGAAAGAAACTAAACAAGATTTTGTAGCTAACGCAAAAGCCATGAATGCCATCTTAAATGGGTTGTGTGAGGCATATTTTATCAAAGTAATGCACAAATACTGCCAAAGAAATGTGGGATACCCTAGAGAACATCCATGAGGGAGACAAGAAGGTAAAGACTGCCAAACTTCAAGTCTATAGAGCCCAAATTTGAGAACTTAAAAATGAATTATGATGAAGACATTGCTAGCTTCTTTCTAAGGGTTGCAGAAATAGTAAATAACATGAATGCCCTAGGTGAAACCATAAAATAAGTTGTAATTGTACAAAATATTCTAAGATCTCTTCCACCGAGTTTTAACCCCAAGGTGTCTGCAATAGAAGAAACAGCTAATTGGGAAACCTTGACCATGAACCAGCTACTAGAAAATCTAACAGCATATGAGATGAGACTCCCACAGAAGAAGCCAAGTACGAGGGAGGCATCCTTTAAAACAGAAAAGAAGAAAGAAGAAAAGGAAGACATATGCTCTTGCTCAGATGAAGAAGAGGATAAATTTGTCAAGAAACTGGATAGAGGCTCAGGTAAATACAAAGGTAAAATTCCCTTCAAATGCTTTAACTGTGGAAGAGTTGGACACTATGCTGCTAAGTGTCCTCACAAGAAATTAAGGAATCAGGCTCAAGAATTAGAGAAAAATACATCAAAAAACTGGCAGAAAGGAAAGAAGTTTAGCAGAAAATACTTCTATGCTCAACAAGACAGTAGTGCATCTGAAGACTCAGATGAACCTTCAAGTGAATAAGGAACCTCTGAATTTTTATTGATGGTTGTATAAGAACTTGAAGGCCTCCTGCTAGAAGATGAAGAATAAGAAGGTGAAGTCAACCTTGAGGGGGAGCTAAGAAGTGCCCTTGAGGAGATTGATAGACTCAAACTGAAGTGAAGAAAACAAAAGGACATTCTCCTCAAGTATGTACGAGAATAATAGAATTCAGAAGTCCTCATGCAGCTAAGGATAGAGCTTGAAGAAGCCAAGAAGATAGAAGACATGTTACTTAAGCAAATCAGGGAGAAAACTTAGGAACAAGAGAAGTTGGAAGAAGAAGTAGTATGTCTCAGGAAGAAATTATAAAATGCTCAAAAGAAAGTGGCTATAAATTCTTCTCAAACAACAAGCTCTAGTAATTTGGACGAGATTATGGATGCTCAAAGATATCCTTTGATAAAAACTGGAATAGGCTATGAATGAGAATCAAGTAAAAGCAAAGAAAATAAAATAGAGATATTATTTTTGTAAAAGTAGAAAAGGCCGATGAAGAAGCTCAAACAATTCCTACAAAAGAAGAAACATGTAATGAGGAAGACAAAGAATAGAAGAAACCTCTAGCAACAAAGAATGCAACAAATACTAAGACAACAGAAAAAGGATCATATACCCCTAAGTATGTCAAATTTGGAAGCCATCAAAGGAGATTCTTCCCTCCTATGAAAAATGCCACCTGTTATGTCTGTCACAAGCTAGGACACATTGCTGCATACTGTCATGCAAGGATGAGTAATTAAAAATATAAAAAGATGCAAACAATGAAGAGACTGTCTCAAGAAAACAAATGGAGAAGACAACCTTACATCAGGTATGCAAATGGTTTCTATGGTTACTGTTTTTATTGTAAGGAATTTGGCCATAAAATAATTGAGTGCAAAAAATATGGACAAATATTGATGTTCAACACCTCAAGGAGGTTTATGAATCAAATAATTTTTTCCGATACTCACAATTCTGCAAAAATCATGTTCAAATGTTGTGTATGCAACAAAATTGGACATATGCCTTCCAAATTTCCCCTGAGAGGATGTGATTCATCATCTCAAAAAAGATACCAAACAAAAGGATGTTTCTAGTGGAAAAAGAAGATGAATAAGTGTAACCTGGCTCTAACTGCTCAGGACTTGAAAAGCCAATGGTATCTGGACAGTGGCTGCTCAAAACATATGACTGGAGACAGAAACAAATTTATAACTTTTGATGAAAAGAAAACTGTTAATGTTACTTTTGGCAATGATAAATCAGGAAAAATCAAGGGAAAGGGCTCAGTTAGCTTAGATAATGGAAGAGGTAAGGCCCAAGATATACTATAGTAGATGGGCTGAAAGAAAATTTGCTGAGTGTCACTCAAATATGTGATAAAGGTTACGAATTTCTTTTCAGAGCACAAGACTGTGAAGTCAGATCAAGCACCATAGGTAAGAATCTGCTCAAAGGAGTTCGAATAGAGAGTAATGTTTACATTGTGAAAGAGGAAGATGAAGCCTGTCATCTTAGAAAACTTGAGGAGTCATGGTTATGGCATAAAAGGTTGTGACATCTCAGCTTCGATCACATCATCAGACTAAGCAAGAAGAAAGCTGTCAGAGACATTCCAGAAATAAAAAGGCCTTCTAATACCATATGCAAATCTTGTCAATTGGGCAAACAGACCCACACATCATTTAAGGCCAAAGATGAGTTATCAACAAGAAGACCACTCCAGCTTGTGCACATGGACCTGTGTGGACCTGCAAGAACTAACACTCCAAGTGGAGAATCCTACTTCATGTTGATAATAGATGACTTCTCCAGAATGACATGTGTTGCATTTCTCAAGAATAAATCGGAAGCTCTGGAAAAATTTAAGATATTCAAAGAATTAGCAGAAAATCAAACAAGATGCAAGTTAAAATGCATTAGATCAGACTGAGGAGGTGAATTCACTGATTATGACTTTGCTAACCTATGCAATGAACATGGGATAAAGAAACAATTTACTATTGTAGGAACACCTCAGCAAAATGAAGTAGTAGAGAGACAAAACAGGTCTGTACAGAAAATAGCCAGAGTCATGATGCAAGAGAGTAATATTCCTCAAACCTTATAGGCAGAAGCAGTACACACAACCGTGCATATTCTAAACAAATCCCGCTTAAGGCCAAGTAGTGAAAAGACTCCCTATGAACTATGGCATGGGAAACCAACTTCAATCAAACATTTTAGAATCTTTGGAAGCAAGTGTTACATAAAGAATAATGATGAAAATCTTGGGAAATTTGATGCAAGAGCATATGAAGCGATATTTCTAGGATATGCTTCCAAAAGTAAAGGGTATAGGTGCTACAACAAGACTCTTAAAAAAATAGTAGAAAGCATTGACGTGAGATTTGATGAAGAACTTCCAAACAATACAAGAGATATAGACTGTAGCAGTCCATTAGACAACCATGAAGAAGAAAACCAAGATGATGATGAAACAAGCAAGACAACAGAAGATGCTGAACTAAGATCGAAATCCCCATCAAGATACACTCAAAAGAACCATCCAGAAGATCAGATCATTGGAGACAAGAGAGTAGGGGTCCAGACAAGAAGGCAGCTAACTAAACAGACAGAAGAGGTATACATAGCCATGTTATAAAAAATAGAGCCAAAGGAATTTGAAGAAGCCAACAAGGACAAGTATTGGATGAATGATATGAATGAAGAATTAGACCAAATTGATAAGAACAATACCTCAGAACTAGTTCCTAGACCCACTAAGAAAAATGTCATAGGCTCAAAATGGGTATTCAAAAACAAAATGAATGAGGAAGGACAGGTAGTCAGGAATAAAGCTAGACTTGTCTGCAAAGGATATTCACAAATTGAAGGACTTGATTACGATGAAACATTTGCCCCTGTAGCCAGAATGGAAGCCATCAAAATGTTTCTGGCCTTTGCATGCTACCAAGACTTCAAGGTATATGAAATGGATGTAAAATCTATTTTTCTAAATGGAGATCTAGAAGAAGAAGTCTACATGGAACAACCAGAAGGTTTATCTTTAATATAAAAATAAGACTATGTGTTTAGACTGAATAAGGCTCTATATGAACTTAAACAGGCTCCTCGAGCTTGGTACTTAAGACTGGATAATTATTTTAAAAAACAAGGCTTTAAGAGAGGTGGAGTAGACAACAATCTATATATAAAAGCCCATGAAAATGAACTCCTGATTGTTGTAGTATATGTTGATGACATTATGTTTGGAAGAAACAAATATGAACTAGCAAAAGGGTTTGCTGAGGAGATGAAATCAGAGTTTGAGATGTCCATAATTGGAGAGCTCAATTTCTACTTAGGACTTCAAATTTAGCAAAAGAACATAGGTAAATTCATCTCATAGGAAAAATGATTAAAAGAAATGTTGAAAAAGTTCAAAATGGAGGACTACAAACCTGTGTCAACTCCCATGATCATGAGATGAAAGTTGTGCGCTGATGATGAATCTGCTGATATAGATCAAAAAATATATAGATCCATGATAGGAAGTCTATTGTATTTGACAGCATCAAGACCAGACATCATGCTAGCAGTAGGACTAGTGGCTAGATATCAAGAAGCACCTAAACAAAATCAACTTCTTGCAGTCAAAAGAATATTCAGATATCTACAAGGAACAACACAGTATGGACTTTGGTATCCTAAAGGCAAAAGATTCACTCTAATAGAATACATAGATGTAGATTGGGCCACCTGTGTGGATGACAGGAAAAGCACAAGTGGAGGTGCATTCTATCTAGGAGAAAGTATGGTGGCATGGTTAAGCAAGAAACAGACATCTATCTCTCTATCTACAGCAGAAGCAGAATATATAGCAGCAGCAGCAGCATGTTGTACACAAGTCATGTTGGTCCTAAATTTCTCATGTGATTTGCCGGAAGATTTATAATCTAATATGTTGTACACAAGTCATGTGGATGAAGCAAACCCTCCAAGACATGAAGGTAAGCATTGATGAACCTATCTCAATCAAATGTGATAATACAAGTGCTATAAGTATATAAAAAAATACCGTGCTTCATTCAAAACTAAACAAATCCCAATCAAGTATCATTTTCTCCGAGAGAAAGTGGCTCAGAAGGTAGTAAAGCTAGAATATGTACCAACAAAAGAACAGAAATCAGATATATTTACCAAACCTCTTGCTAGAGAACCATTTGAATATTTGAGAGATAGACTAGGGGTAGTATCTGTAGATGCTACTCTCTGATATGAAGAGAAAGCACAGATTCAAGGGGAGAAGAGAAATGAAAATATCATTCCAGGGGGATATTAGCTAGCAAGCGAAGCATGAGACAGGTCAATAGGTGAAAGTTGAAAGCACACTAAAAAATGAGCAACCCCTTGCCATTGATTTCAAAGGGGGAGGAAAGAGCAAGCAACAGGAGAAAGGGTCCTAAAAGGAAAATAGAGAAAGTGTATTGCCATCAATGCCAAAGGGGGAGACTGTTGGAAATGTTTTCACTGATGGCAAAGGAGGCAGGAGAGGTAGAGACAGGCAAAGGACAAGAAACAGAAACAAGGGAGAAGACAACAGAGTAGAATAGAGGGAGAGTATATTTACAAAGACAGGGCAGAAAAAAGAGATAGGAAAAGAAAGGAAAAAGAGACAGACAAAGAGCTAGAGAGGCAGAGAGGTAGCAGAGGCATAGAACATACTTGGTTCCAATCAGTATATGACAAGCTCTGAAATAGACTCTGTAAGTTGGGATTTTAATTAAGTTCTGTGGACAAGTTTTAATAGAGAAGCATTTGACTTATGTTTTGGTGGAAATTGCCTGCGTATTATGTGGGAAGGACTCCATAGGGTAAATGCATTTTTATTCTTGTGAATGTGAAATACAGCGATGTATACATTAGATGATTGGCATGTTTTGCAATAAACCACTGTTAATTGAATTGATAAGAACAGGGTTTGTGGATGAATTAGATCTAAGTAAGAATTTGTGAGGTTTGGTTTGCATTACTGTGTCAAAGCCACAAGTAATAATGTTGTTGGTTGCTGTTGTTGAAGCTAGAGTCACCAGTAACACAACATGATGTTCATCGATGAGAAACTGCAATCGAAGTGCAGTGAAGAAGGCATTATAATGGCTTGTAGTGAATCAGATTTTAAGTTACAATTTGAGATCACAGTTTATGGAGCATTCGAAAGAGGTAGCACAAGATTGAAGGGAAAAGGTTCGAAACTGTTCGATACAATGGAACAGTGAATAGCGTGGCCAATTCAAGTAATGGAACAAAGTCGTAGAGCCAAATCGAGATCATGGGGGATTGGTACATCTCAACGGAACCATGCAAGGAAAGAATAAACAAGAGTGATGGTGTAGAAGGTGGAACTTTGGTGGCAGAGCGATGGAGTAAGTATATCCATGGCACAATAGAAAAAATTGAAATCGAAGTTATAAAGAATGAAACAGACACTGGAGTGGGGAGTAACCAGAACCACGAAGGAATGAACAGTAACAATGGCTTGGAACACCAGACAATTTTCATGACACCTCTTTTGTAAGGAAAGCGGTATTTCCAAGCAAAAGCGAACAAGGCCATTGGCTGACACGTGGCGTTAAGAAGTTTGGAGAACCCGCTCTCATCGCGAGTTAAAGCCCGTGCATCTAACTCGTGCGATTGCCGTAGGATCGAAGGGTTGGAGCATGATAAGACATACGTCGTTGGATGTGAATGGGAAATGAACTGCTGTGATCGACCACATATATGTGTTAAGCTGTGGGCCTAAGGCAATTACATAGGTTATTGGTTGGGGTTTAAACCTTAGTCGAGGCGTATAATAAAGTTATAACAGCTGGTGCGATGATATGAAATTTTAATTAGCCGTGGCTCGAATCAAAACCGTAATATATGACGTAATGCCATATAGTGATGATAAATGTAATATGAAGGGTTAGCGGGGATGTAGTAATAAGGTGCTAACCATATAACTTAAACATATGCACTGTATATGACTGTTGTGCGAGGGTTAAAAGAATAAGAAGGAGAGAGATTATTAAAGGATTGAAGCCGAGAAGTAGAACCTCCACAATGAACAGAGATTGCCCAGATAAGATAGATTGTGGACCCTTTTTGAATAATTAATTGATGCATGAAAGTTTGAGAGTTATTGGGAACTAAAATTTTAAAATAGGTATATATGCAGCAGATACACAACTACAGTGAACTTGGAGAATATGGACCTGACAAAGGTAAACAGAGATTGCAGAGTTGAAGAGATGTGTAGCAAAGGGATTCAAAAGTGCAGTGAACAGATGGAATATGCACATAAATGAATTTAACAGGTATACCCGCACAGGTGCATAGAGTTGCAGTAAACAGAGGTATGCAGGACAGTTGCATGACTGCAACAGAAAGGACAAAACCAACAAGCCACGGGCTAACTGAAGTTTATGTATTGAAACTGAAAATGTAAATGTTTAATTGTTTTTATAATTTTTTGTGATGCAAAGGCAAGTATCCTAAGGGAAAGAAAAATCCCATTGTAACATGGAAACTTGTACATATTGTTATATTTTTAAAATGAGTTGGACAAAGGAATAAGAAGACAGAAGCCAAAGAGTCATGGCTGTTCACTCCAAATTCCTTGTGGAATACAAACAGTCATGTGATGAACTCTATATATAATATCAACTTGATATGCATAGAGAGGTAAGAGAGAGTAAGGATAGAGAATGCAGAGTATAGAAGATTGAGGTAGAGAAGATTAGGAAGAGAGGAGCAGAAAGAGATGCGACGGAATAGAGCTGATATCTGAGGTAAATCAACAAACATTTATTTAGATAAATTGAGGAAGTTGGAGCTTCCCTATCAAGTTGAAGCTTGATAGCTGTCAGTTGTAGCTGACTGAGGTTGGAGCCTCCTGTAGGTTGGTGCCTGTAGAAAAATAATGGTGAGAGGGAGTTGGAGCTTGCCTTTTCATCACAAAAATAATAAGATGTTGTTTTCTCCCTTTATGGGTTTCCACTTACATCTCCTGTCTCTATGTGTGTTTATTATATGATATGATCCACTCAATCTGTTTAATTGTTTTCTGCTTTCACAATAAGGTCAATGACACATTAATTTAGTACTTGTTGCAACATTTTAAGACTATTCACATATTGAGCTGTAAATAAGTTTGATGAAAATTTAAAAGGCTAATGAATGTGTTAAACTGATTCACCCCCCCCTCTCAGTTTAACCAAGGATTCAACAGGGAGGTCAATCAACAAGCCATTTGTGCCAAGTAAGAGGCGACTTCCTTGCCTGAATTTTAATATTCATTTAAGTGTATTTTAAGGCCTATTTTGATTTTGGGCAGAGGATTTTAATTTGGGCAATGCCGGGGATCGGCGCGGTTATCCACTATCGGGACCGCACTGACCTACCCTTTTTACAATGGGAAGTTCGTTGATCGGTGCTGCTATTTTTAAAATAGTCGGGCCAATTGCGGAGAAGAATAAAGAATAGAAACTTCCAAGAACAAGCTTTTAATCCAATTTTTCAGGCCTAAACACTCATAAGGGTTTTTTTGAATTTTTTTGGAGGGAAGAGAAGTCATCAATCATGGTGATTGAGTTGAAAGAACGATATCATGATGAAGTTGATCAGGCAGCTCTGTAGAACCGAACTTGCATGGTCACAATGAGGAACTATGGGCTCCAAAAATTATTTATGGCCTCATCATAAGAGCCCAGAACTAGATATTTTATAGTATCTGGTCAGTATCTAGGACACAGACCAAAAGAGATTTATCCTTGGTGACCAGGAACTAGAAATTGAAGTGGCAGACATCTACTTCATCACTGGCCTCTCGCGTAGAGGGACAAGAGCATGGTTATCGGGAGCCCAAATCATGGGCTAGACTATGGACATGATAATTGGAAGAGAATGCTCCGAGGAAAAACGATCCTTGAGTTTAAAAATATCCCTAAGCACAATAAACGATCTAGCACTCAAGGTAGTGCTATACACTATCACACGCATGGTTGGGGCACAAGCACCGCATGAGGCCACTAAGTTTCAACTGCAAATGATGGTGCATTGCAGCCCACCGTATTCAAGTGGTGCGAGGCCATAGTGTAAAACATGAAGAAAAAACTCATGAAGTGTAAAACCAACAAACTAAAGAAGTTTGGATACAAGTTTTTCTTGACTGCCTTCTACCTAGAGCGAGTGCCTCTATTCCAATACCAGGGGATAGAGATAGAGGCACCAGTGCCACGAGAGTCACGGTTGGAAAGGTGGGCAACATTGATGCCTCATGGAGGAGGCGGGCATAATATGTTGTTCAGACCTGCCTTCTTCACATGGTTGAGGCGCCAGTTGATCATGGTTCAAGACTGGATGTACTTCGAGACAGATTTCCGGAATGACCCAATATGCCACTTCCAGTTGGTGAGTTCTGGGATGACAGAGCTAAAAACATGTTTTTGTTATTTTGCATGTTTTATATGATTTTTTTTATATATATGAACCAATGTGAAGCTTTATGTATTGTATATTTTGGACCACAGAGGCCGGTGGGGCTATCACCCATTACCAGGATGGTGGCAAGAGACTTCGAGGGTGGCCATTATGTGGAGGGAACGGAACCTGAAGAGGATATTGTGAGGAACCTAGATTCCTTGACCAACGAGATTCCAGAGTATGCACATATGGGATACATTCCCCATCTGTACCAGTGACACACTGTCGGGGTCTCCGATCACATCCATCGACTAATCACTCGATTGATTCGAGTATTAGCTTGCTATCGTGATCACCATGCAGATTAGAGTAGATTTTCTTTTCTGCAGTTTTGCCAAGACCCGCAAATCTCGCTATGTATCAAAACATATATTATTTTTTGAGGGGGTTATGATGTACTTGTAAAAAATATTTGCAAAGCGATCGATATATATATATATATATATATATATAGATGCTATTTTCCTGTTCCATGTTATGTTATGATTATTATAAATTCCATAAATGTCTATCTAGAACATGATTAGCCAATGCATCTGTTAATGTATTCATGTGTTGAGGAATATGATGGTATGTGATGTAATCAAAATTTATTTCTAGCAAACGAACACGTAGATACATTCTCAATATTTGAGGGTGTCTGATGGAATATTTCCCATTGATTTGTAGAACAACAAGCTGTGAATCCAGGTTAACAACCAGTTCTCTAATGCCGAGAGAAATTTCTTCTTATAGAAGCTCAATAACTGCACTGTATTCAACAATATTATTGGTTGTACGACCGAAACATATGCCCTGAAGAACTACTAACTCACCATTAGGGTCATAGATAACCCACGCTACAGAATATAGATTTTGTGTACTACAGTAGGCACCATCAGCGAAACTAACATAAGGAGCCAAAGGCATATGCAAATCAAGTAAAATAAGATAAGCAGGAAAATCGCTTGCAAATGCACACTAAACCAAAAATGTACAAAAATGAAAAGCACACTAATTTAAAAGAGTAAATATACAAGAAAATCATGCATAATACCTATTTAGGTAAAGCCCATTTCGGGGTTTATCCAAAGGGTAACCTTCATAATCAATCAACTCATAAGCTCCTTTCTTCAAAACACGTTTTAAGATATATGGCCCATGCCACATGGGTTCGAATTTTCCTACCCCCAAATTATCGTGTGCTTGGTTATAGAGAAGGACCAAGTCTCCTTTAGAGAAGGCACGTGGAGAAAATGTCTGATCAAAATGGGCTTTGACATGTTTAGTCTATGCTTCAGTAACCAAAGCGGCGAAGTGTCAAGCTTCGTCAAGTCGTTCCAACTACAAGAGACACTCATATTCTGACAAGTTATTCAGAAGTAATTTGACAACTAACTTTAGCAAAGGAATTTCACATTCAATCGGTAAGGTTGCTTCGAGGCCATACACTAACTGAAATGGAGTGAATCAAGGAGCTTTCTTGGCCGAGGTTCGGTATGCCCAGAGAGATGAAAAAAACATGAGATGCCAACTTGACATGTGAATCCAAATGGTGTGTTGAAGAATAGTAACTAAAACCTTATTTACTACTTCAACTTGGTCGTTGGCCTGAGGGTAGTATGGAGTTGAGCTGTCGTGACGCAATCCCAATTGAGAATTCAGATTAGCCATCATGTAGTGGCGAAAATGAGAGCCATGGTTGGTGACAATGGTTTGAGGAACACTGAATCGTGTGTTAACATGATTGAAAATAAATTGAGCCGCAATTTTACCATCGACAACATATGTAGGCATTGCATTGGCCCATTTAGTGAAATAGTCCACAATGAAAATGATATAAGCATGCCCCCCAACCGAGTGAGGGTTACATGTCATGAAGTCAATGCCACATTTGGAAAACGGGCCGATGGTAACAACTAGGTGTAAGGCGGTGGGTGGGGCACGCATATTGCACTAATAAATCTGGAAAGCATGGCATTTGCGGATAACCAGGATGCAATCTTTGAAAATAGAAGGCCATAAGTAACCAACACAAAGGAAATGTTTAGCTATTAAATAGGTAGACATATGACCACCACATGCCTTAGAGTGGCAGTCATTGAACACTCTCTCACCTTCTTCGAAAGTCAGAAAATGGTGAAGAATTGAATCGATGCCGATTCAGAATAAAATATCCCCAATGATGCGATACGGTTTGGAATGATATCAAATTCGTTGACGATCAGACTTACCCAACTTAGATCAGAAGGTTTGGGCCTGTAGATACATGATGATATTATCGTATCATGGTTCGAAAATGTTGATTAGGAAGAGAATCTTGTCTAGAATGTGCTCATCGAGATCAGATGGAGCGAAGGCAGAGGGAAGGGAGAATATTAATTCAATGAAAACCAATGATTTCTTTGATTTGGAAGTAGTGAATTCCAAATCAAACTTTTGTAAAATGGAAATCCACTTTGAATATTCCCCCCCCAGCAATTGGCAGGTCAAGATATAAGTCATAGGATTGCAGTTGGAGATCACAGTAGTCGTGCATAAAATAATATAATTATGAAAGTGTTGAACATCATGTATCGCAACTAAAGCCAATTTCTCGACATGGGCATATTGAGTCTCTGTATCCATAAGGTTACGACTGAGGTAAAAGATGACATGTCCAGTACCATCGCCGTTGTCTTGAACGAGTACCATAACTATGGTACTAGAGGAAGCTACTAAGTATAACAAATAGTCACGATGATAATTTGGGGGATGCAGTAAAGGAGCATTGATGAGAACCTTATTTAAAGCATTGAAGGAGCGTTGAGAAATTTCGTCCCACAAAAAAGGGATCCCTTGTTTCAGAAATCGTGTAAAAGCCTTAGCAAGTTCCGCATAATTGGGAACGAAGCGACGTAGGAAATTAGCTTTCCCTTGGATACTCTGCAATTTTGATAAAGAGGAGGGAGCAGGTATATTGACGATAACCTTGAATTTCAAAGGATTGAGACAAATTCCTTCTTTATAGATGACAAACCTAAGGAGTCTACTAGATTCCACGCAAAAAACACACTTATGTGGATTCAAACGAATATTGTATTGATGACAACAAAGAAAAATCTCTCGAAGGTGTGCAGGATGGTCAGGACACTTAGTTGAATGAGTAGGGAGGTTATCCAGATAAGGTTTCATGATGTGTTTAATGTCATGAAAAGCATAAGACATCGCATGCTGGAAAGTAGCACCAGCGTTTTTAGACCAAAAGGGAGTTTTTTGTAAGAAAAGGTTCCCGATGGACAGATAAAGGCAGTCTTGTGCTGATCGATGGGTAAGATGTTGATTTGGTTGTAGCAAAAAAAACCATCCATAAAGGAGAATATCTGACTCTGTGCGCATTTGTCGATGATATGGTCAATAAATGGAGTGGGATAGCTATCCTTCGGGCAGGCCCAATTAATATCTCAGTAATAAACACAAACGCGAAGGGTACCCTTTTTTTTATTGACAGGGACAATATTGGACACCCAATCTATTAATGGGATGGGATAAAGGAATCCAACCTTTAGAAGTTTTTCAAATTCTCCCTTAATGGTAGCGACCTTTCTAGGGTGCACAAGGTGAAGTCATTGAAAAATAGGCTTCGCATCAAGGTAAGTCAAAATTTCATGCACCACTATACTCGGGTCGATGCCAGGAATTTACTCATAGGACCATGTGAAAACATCTTGAAATTATCGAAAGAGACTAGGATAGAGATTGACCTCATCTTGAGAGAAAGTCACCCCAATATGAATATTCTTGACAATTCCTGGTTTCACAAAAATGTCGAGAGGCATAGTATCATTAATATTTCCCATGTTCCCTTCAGGAAAGACCTCATGGGCCGACATCGAGTTCAAGAGCGGGTTGTGCAGAACATGGGGAGTGAGATCTTCATGACACAACTGAGCTACTCCATGACTTGGAAGAAATGATGAATGATGATGAATATCATTCCAAGGGGTTTCCTCAAGAGACATAGTTTCCACGATACTCTTGTCGGACGGAAATGTATCATTCAGGGGATCAAGTGAATCTGAGGAACTGAGCCAAGGAGATTGGGAGTACGCATCAAAATTCATGATAGAAGTAGCATGTTTATAGTGATTAGCCAAAGCTGAGATTATTTCACAATAATTGAACTCTACCGGGCTTAATGACATCACATCACCAAACGAATTGACCTCATTAGGCGAAGGGATGATCTAGGGATCGCAAGAAGTGGAGATCATGTTAACCTGAGTAGTGTTTGGTGGAGGGAGAGAAACTAGACCCATAAGGGAAGAATATTTGAAGAGCCCTACCACCACACTCTCATATGGCATGGTGGTATGGTCTACATATGGAACATTGCCTTCAAAAGAGGAGGAAAAGAACAAGGACAACTGATCAATAGTGATAATGTTTCCTTCATGCGGGAAATGGAGAACATGAAAGGAAGTGGACGACACGCAAAGCATAGCATGAGTCCAACTGCAAGCAAGTAGAAGATTATAATTGAGCTCGGCATCAACAACTTCAAACTCTATGTTGATTTTGTTTCCTACCAATGTGATAGGAAAACTTGGAAGGATACCAAAAGGATGACAATCTCTCCCGTTGAATGCCTCCAAAGTATTCAGAGACTGATTGAGAGTTGGATAACCAATGGCTTTCGAACACGAAATAGACATAATGCATGTAGATGCCCCTTCTTCCACAACCACCTGATGGATATTCTTACCATTAATCCCAACTTGGATAATCAAAGCAAGTTGGTGAGGGAGATGCGGGATGAAATTATCTATATCAAAAGTAATAAGGCTTGAATCAACAAGGTCAACTCCTCCGATGGCGGATAACAATGCCTTCCATTGTGACAGATAGCTTTGAAGCACCTCTAGCGTAGACATAGTGGATGGTGCGTGAGCCAAATCCTCAGCGATATTTGAAAGCTGAGCGACGCGGGAATTCAGATTATAGGTGGACTTGCGAAGCACACCTTTAGAAAGTGGTCATACAACGGGATCCGAACTAGGCCTTCCAATATCAAGAGGGCCAGAAGTGGGCGGGGAGAAGGAGTAGGAGCATCTTCGATTTCTTTCCCCGCCACTTGACACTGTTCTGCATAATCTTTCAATATGGTAGCGATAGATATGGGTGTAGTACCATGCATCATGAAAACTTGAGAACCAAAAGTGGTGGAAGACTAGGGTTGCTCCACCATTTGAGTTTGTTGTGATGAAAATGGTTCCTTAAGAACAACTGGAGTTCCTTGGGTGCCTTTAAGCAATTGAGTCACTTCGGCCCATCGTGGATAGTCCTTGGTGTAATTATCATCATCACATATAAGGCAAGGATACTTCGGTTTACGTTTATGTCCATCATCAGTGTGAGTTTTGGAGGAATCTTGTTTTGGGGCATCAGATTTAGATTTTCCTTTTCCATTCTTCTTTCCTTTAGAGGATTTTTTGGCTGCATAAGACTAAACAATGTTGACCTCTGAAGTCTTTCCAGGATTCGATGGATTCTGAGGAACAAAATTAGAGAAAGAATATTATTTCTACTTAGAATCAGAAGAAGACTTTCACGAATTTTGGGAAACAGAACCAATGACGCCATCTACCGGTGGTGTCACTAGAGCTTTTGAGGTTGAATACTGAGAATTCGGGCACGGGGCATCATGAAAGGTATCATATAACGTGATGGACTAAGAGTAAACCAGATCAAGATATTGGGAATGAGCTATAGTTTTCTCTTCTGTGAGAGTTTCCCCCATAGCAAAATCCTTGGCGATCTAATTGATGAATGATTTGGTAAACCATTATGTCAACAGTTGAAACACTGTTACCGATGAAATAGGTAACTGGACTGGTACCTACTTTTTGACGTAGCAAGAAAGACACCTGATTTTGAAAAGTGGTGATGCAGAATCATTTTTTTTTTTTTGAGCATGTTTTTGGCACTTTAATTTTTATTTATTTATTTATTTATTTTTTTCAGTGATGCTTTTTATGTAGATTTTTAATAGTGGTGGTGTATCATCACTAACGTTTTTTTAGGGGATTTATTTTGACACTATACATTTTCTAATGTCTTCTTCTTCCGTGAGATGTTAATTTTTATGCGCATTTTTGTACTTGTGTTTTAATATATATATATATATATATATATATATATATATATATATTTTTTTTTTTTTAAATAAAAAATTGTAATGATATCTTCACTTTTTCACATAGATAAAAAATGAAAAAAGGGTCAATATTATAAAGTTTATATTTTCTACAAGTTTATGTATTGCTAATTAACTTTCAATGCACATCAAATAATTGTCGCTAAAATACCAATATTTTGAACGATATGACAAAAAAATACAAATTTTCAATACAAACAGAATGCAAAAAATACACTTTTAGAGATTTTTTGTTGAAAAAAATATGTTAAGTAAACTAATTTTTGGGAAAACCTTAACAACAAAACTTAGGAAAATAGCATTTTTATTGAATTTTATGTCAAAAAATAATGGTAATCACATTTTTTTTGCAAAAAATAAGGATTATTCTCACAAAATATCAAAGTCTAAACATTACAAGTAAAACTGATTAATAGATCTCAAAAATGAGCTTTGTTTGCAAACATAACTTAAAGATCATCAAAAATATCAACTAATACATGTTCAACATCATCTAGAACATTATTTATGGCTTCTTCCACAACATTTTTTGCTTCATTTTTGTCATTGTCATATTCTAATGGATCTTTCATGTCTGCAAATCTTCCAAAGTGTCCCTTTCCAATCATTCCATAGAATGGTGGTTGAGGTTCCTTTGCTTTTTCTGCCACACGTGATTCATTAAAATCCACTTTCCTCAAACCAACTTCTTGCTTCGCATCTGGAAGGAATTAAAGAGTGTTAATTTTTTGTTGAATAAATTTGCATTGCGCTACGTCTTTCTCAATGGCAATGCAATTTCTTCATTTTGGTAGGCAACATGCTAGTGTTGTACCTAATCATCAAGCACAAAAGAAATAAGTAAGAAAATTAGTATAAAGACATAAAAAGTAAAAAATAAAATATTTAAATTTAAATTTGTATAATAAAACTTACATGAACCTAAGAATAGATCCAGAACACAATGTTCTTCATTTGACGGCGCCGCTCGAACTGCCTCTAGCCCCTAGCTGGGCAGAGGGCAATTCCAAGAATCGCACTCCACCTAGCTGAGGACCGGAGGCAGGCTGAATAGCCCTCGACGACACCACCCGGCCGGCCTCTGCCCAGCCGTGGGTGATTCTTTGAATCACCTTTCGCCCAGCCGGGAGTGATTCTCGGAATCGCCCTCCGCTTAGCCAAGGGTGATTCTCGGAATTGCCCTCCACTCAGCTGAGGGTGATTCTCGGAATCACCCTTCGCCCAGCGAGGGGCCAGAGGTAGGATGGGCATCCCTCAGTGGCGCCATCTAGCCGGCCCCCAGCTGGGCAGAGGGAGATTCTTGAAATAACCCTCCGACCGGCCAGGGGCCGGAGGGCGGCCAGGCGGCATTGTCGAGGGCTGCCTAGCCTACCTCCGGCCCTCGGCGAGGCGGAGGGCGATTCCGAGAATCGCCCTCCACCCCGTCATAGGTAGAAGGAAAACTGGGCAGCCCTCGACAACACCGCCCAGCCTGCCTCTGGCCCCCAACTAGGCAAAGGGAAATTCTGAGAATCACCCTCTTTTGGGGGGAGGGCGATTCTGGAAATCACCCTCCGCCCAGCCAGGGGCGATTCTCAGAATTTCCCTCTGCCTAGCCAGGGGATGGAGGTAGGCTGGGGAGCGCCTTCGAGTGCTGCCCAGCGTGCCTCTGGCCCCCGGCTAGGTGGAGGGCGATTCTTGGAATCACCCTCTACCCAAATAGGGGCTAGAGGCAGTTTGGGCAGCCCTTGATGGCGCCACTTGGCCAGCCTCCGGCGCTCGGCTGGGCAGAGAGAGATTCTCAAACTTGCCCCCGGATGGGTAGAGGAAGATTCTCGGAATCACCCTTCGCCCAGCTAAGGGCGATTATTGGAATCGCCCTCCACCTAGCCGGAGGTGATCCTTGAAATCGCCCTCCACCCAGCTGGGGGATGGAGGCAGGCCGGGCGGTGCCATCGAGGCTTGCCCAGCCTACCTCCAGCCCCTGATTAGGCGGAGAGTGATTCTTGGAATCGCACTCCGCCCAGTCGGGGGCCGGAGGCAGGCTGGGCAGCCCTCGATGGCGCCACCCGGCCAGCCTCCAGCCCCCGATTGGGCGGAGGGAGATTCTCGGAATCACCGTCCACCTAGTAGGGGGCCGGAGGTCGGCCGGGTGGTACCGTCAAGGGCTGTTGAGCCTGCCTCCGGCCCCCGGCTGGGTGGAGGGAGATTTTGAGAATCGCCCTCCACCCAGCTGCTGGTTGAAGATAGGCTGGGCAGCACTCGACAGCATCGCTCGGCCTGCCTCCGGTGCCCAGCTGGGCAGAGGGCGATTATGAGAATCACTCTTGGCTGGACGGAGGGTGAAAATCACCCTCCGCCCAGACGGAGGAGATTCTCGGAATCGCCCTCCACACAGCCGAGGGCCGGAGGCAGGCCGAGCAGCGTCGTTGAGGGCTGCCCAGCCTGCCTTCGGTCCCTAGCTGGGCAAAGGACAATTCTAAGAATCACCCTCCGCCCAGCCAGGGGCCGGAGGTAGGCTGGGCAACCCTCGAAGGTGTCACCTAGCCAGCCTCTAGCCCCCGGAGGGGCAGAGGGAGATTCTAGGAATCGCCATCCACCCAGTTGTGGGGCGAAGGCAGGTTAGGCAACCCTCGGCAGCGTCGCCTGGCCTGCCTCCAGCCCCCAGCTAGTCAGATGATGATTCCGAGAATCATCCTGGCTAGGTGGAGGGCGATTCTCGGAATCGCCCTCCGCCCAACCGGGGGTGATTCTCTGAATCACTCTCAACCTAGCTGGGAGTGATTCTCGGAATCGCCCTCTGCCTAATCGGGGGTGATTCTTGGAATCACTCTCCACCCAGCCGGGGGCCAGAGGCAGGCTGGGTAGTTCCGTCGAGGGCTACCCAGCCTGCCTCCGCCTAGCCGAGGGTCGGAGGCAAGCTGGGCAGCCTCAACGGTGTCGCTCAACCAGCCTCCAGCCCCCGGCTAGGTAGAGGGTGATTCCGAGAATCACCCTTCGCCCAACCGAGGGCCCAGACTGCCTCCAGCCCCCGGCTGGGCGAAGGGAAATTCCTAAAATCACCCTCCGCCTAACCGAGGGCGATTCTCAAAATCTCCCTTCGCCCAGCTAGGGGCCAGAGGCAGGCCGAGCAGTGTTGTCGAGGGTTACCTAGCTTACGTCCAGCCCCCGGTTGGGCGGAGGGTGATGCCAAGAATTTCCCTCAGCCCAGTGGGGACTCGAGGCAACTTGGGAAGCACTCAATGGCACCACCTGGCCAGCCTCTGGCCCCCGATTGGGCGGAGGGAGATTCTCGGAATCGCCCTCGGCCCGGCCGGGGGCTAGAGGCCAACTAGGTGGCACCATCGAGGGTTGCCCAACCTACCTCCAGCCCCTGACTGGGTGTAGGGTGGTTCCGAGAATCGCCCTCACCTAGCCGCAGGCTGGAGGTTGGCAGGGCAGCCCTCGACAGCGCTGCCCAACCTACCTCCAGCGCCCGGTTGGGCAGAGGGTGATTCTGAGAATCGACCCTGTCTGGGTGAAGGGTGATTCTCGGAATCGCCCTCCACCCAGCTGGGGTTGATTCTCATAATTACCCTCTGCCTAGCTGGGGGAAATTCTCGGAATCGCCCTCCACCAGTAGGGGCGGACGAGGTGACCTCAACGGTCTTGCTTCAAATGACCTCCTTCACACTTTGTTTGGGGCGGAGGTGATTCTATGGAGTCGCGAGAGGTTGGGTGGGTGGCGGCCGTTGTGAGGTTGCCCGGTGCCACTACCTCCGTCCTAAACGACTGACAAATTAATTTTTATTTTATTTTATTTTTTTCAAACATAATCTATATAAACAATTTTTTTATTTTTTTTAAACAAAAACTATTATAATAATAAAAAATGTATTGTTTAATATATATATATATATATATATATATATATATATATATATATATTCAATTAAAATTTTAAAATATAAAAAAACAATAAAAACAAATTAAAAAATAAACAAAAAAAATATACAAAAAATTTATTTAAAAAAAAAAAAATTAAAACAATTATTATTTAAAATATAAAAAAACAATAAATAAAAAAATTATAATATGTTTTAAAATTTAAACTAACATATCAAAGAAGATTTTAATTTTTAATTTTTATTTTCTTAAAACTAAAAAAATTATAATTTAAGATATAGAAAAAAAAATAAAAAAATTTTAAAAATATGTCTTAATTTATAAACAAACAAATATATGAATAACAATTTTTTCATTTACTTGTTCATTTTTAAAACAATTTTAAGTCATATAAATTCTCCATAATTTCATGGTTCAAGTATCTTGAAAACTTAAGATTTAAAAACTTGAGATTTACAACTTGTGATTAAGGTTTTTATGCGCTATGAAATTTTATCTTTAATGTTATGATTGAAAATAATTACAATTTTAGGGTTGTTTAGAGTTGAGATATTTTATGTTTAACAACATGGATAAAAATTGTTCGAAATGATAAGCCCTTCAGACATGATTTTGTTTATATTTAACATCATCTATCAAAAAATTTAGAATTTTACGATTTTTCAATGTCCTAATATGTTGTCTTTAATTCCATTGTTACAATGTGTCAAAAGTGTGACACAATGTTTTTTTTTGTTCTTCCATCATCAACTCGTTTTGTTTTGAGGGTGTTTTTTCAATCCTTTTTTCAAGAAAAAATTTCATTTTTAGCATAATTTTATAATTAGGTGAAATTTGACCTTGAGAAAAAAACAAATGCATTCTGGAATACACACTTTTTGTTTTTGGGGTGTTTTTTCATGTTTTTTGAGTCTTTTTGGGCTAGAGTCCCTGTTTTGAGGTAATAGTTCTTGTTTCATCGGTAACAATGTTTTGATTTGGAATGTCAAATTTGATCAAACGATGATGCCTTCTCTATTCATGGATATGATTAGAGATATGTGTAGCAATATTTTTCTTTAAGGATGTCACAAGGTGGGTTCTTGTTTCATAAGAAACATGAAACTGAAAATGTGTGAGAAACGCCATGGCTAGGGAATTGAAATCCTAAAAATTCCTGCGCGAGAGTTCGATGTACCACTTTGCAGCAGCACCCATGAACATTCTTTGAAAGATATGTAAACGGATGGAATCGTCGACCCATGAATTGGAGGAGCACCAAATATGGTACATCATAACATGCGTATGGGGGTCTTCCCTAGATTTGCCTTCAAACTTGGGGCAATCGCTCAAAATTTTGGTCGGAACTGGGAACTAATATGGATTGTGAAAAATTGGATCGTTGGTCAACTGTTAGACATAAGGAATTTCCAATGTCACAAGAAATGGAAATTGTGGACTGAAAGGCATGGTGTTGGGTCTTTGATACATGCCCATTTGTGGATGCCAACAAGGTTGGGAGTAATTTTGCCCACAAGGGTGCTACCCCCAAGGGTTTTTCTTGTAAGGATTGTAACATTGTTACTGTCCATAAGGGTTTAAACCTTGAGGATTTAAACCATATCCCAGTTGCTGACCCAAAATCAGATTTTGACCTGCAACAAACCACTCAGATCCAGGTTGACCATAGTTCCCAACATACGTATTTTGCGACTGCTGGAAGGTTTGGTATGGATTTCCCTAGGGTTGTCCTTGGGGTTTCCCCTGGGGTTGTCCCTAGGGTTGTTGGATCATACCCTAGGGTTTCTGAGGTTGACCAAGTTGTGCTCGAGGACCAGGTTGTACCTGATGACGAGGTTGTGCTTAAGGACTAGGTGGTGCTTGAGGACTAGGTTGTTCTTGAGGACTAGGTTGTGCCTGAGGACCAAGTTGTAGCTAAGGACCAGGTTGTACTTGAGGGATAGGTTGTACCTGAGGGCCTAGATGAACAAAGACCAGATTTGGTTGAATGGAGGGTTGTCCTTGCTGGAAAAAAGGCTGAGCCTACTCAAATTGGGGTTGGCATGGTTTACCAAAAGGTTCTCCCTAATGAAAACATAAAAATTGGCCTTGATGGACAAAGGGTTGATTAGGTTGTATGTAAGGCATTTCCTGTTGTACGAAAGGTTTCCCTTGTGGTCCATAAGGTCGATTTTGACCATATTTAAAACTATGTTGATAGATGTAACCACCCGACTGGATGCCAGGTTTCCCTTGAAATCCTTGAGGATTTACTGGTTGAGTTTGAAACTGTTGGGAACCATACATGAGATAATTTTGTTGGTTGAGACTCTACAAAAATTGCTGATAATGGTCATTTTGAGGCCCTACTGGGCTGGACGATCGAATAGGAGTAAGAATGCTGCCAGTGGCATGAGAGGAATTTAGAATGTAAGTTGAAGATCCACTTGCATATGGTCCAATAGTAGGTTGGGAGGCATTTGATAGGGTAGGACCTCCCCCATAAACAGAAGTTGAAGGAATCAACACTAGAGTACTGACATGAGGTACTCAAACACCTATGCAAATAGTTTGCCTTGCGGAAGTAGGCAGGACTATAGTTCGAGTAGGCATACAAACGATTACATTGGAAACACTCGGACAAGGGGCAGATACTCCAATATTCTTCCAAATAATATTTTAATAAAAAGTTGTATCACTTGAAATATTTGAGATCAGGTGTCTGTCGTGAAACTAGCTCCAAAAATAGAAGAAGAGAGATATCAACACCTTCAAAATAAGCCACTTCAAGGGGGAAACCTCCAATACATTACATGAATGAACAAATTCTTGGATGATACAAATTACAAAACCTCCTTTCTATATATAGGAGTCCATGGGGCCACAATGTAATCCTAGCTGACCTAACAATAATAATTTAAGGGCACAATAATAACAATATGGGGGTTACAGGGGTACAATAATAATAATAAGAGGGTTACACTAACAACAATAAGGGACTATACTAGTAATATAGGGACCTAACATGCCCCTCTCCTTCAAAAAAGTGTTGTCCTCAACGCTTGAGTAGCTCTGGGTGCTTCTATATAAAATTTTCATCCTCCCATGTAGAATCTTCAGTGGGTAAGTTCTTCCACTTGATGAGATACTCTAAAATTGATCGATTCCGTAGCTGTCGAGTTCTTGTTTCCGTGACCACTTCAGGTTCCAATATGATTTTTCCTTCCTCATCAAGTTCTGGCAATATTGTTTGAATTGGAATATTTTCACCTATAACCTTCTTTAAGCATGAAACATGGAAAATTGGATGCACTCATGAAGAAGCAGGAAGCTCCAATTTGTATGCCATAGTACCAATCTTTTGCAACACCTTGTAAGGACCATAGTACTTTGGCGATAATTTATTATCCTTCTTTTCTTGCTTGAGGGACATTTTTTTGTATGGTTTTAGCCGTAAAAATACCCAATCTCCTACATCAAAACTTCTCTCGCTGCGATGTTGATCTGCCTGTTGTTTCATTCGATTTTGTGCCAAATTCAGGTTATCCTTTAAGAGTTGGAGAACTTCTTGTTGATGCTCGATGTGATCTTCCACTTCTTGAAACTTTGAATTTTCTCTTAAATATGATGTGATGGATGGTGGATGATATCCATAAAGTGCCATAAATGGGGTCATTTTTGCTGCAGTATGGAAGGAAGTGTTATACCACCATTCCGCAAGAGGTAACCACTTGACCCATTGTGTTTGTTTATCAGATACAAAACAACGAAGATATCCTTCCAAACATTTATTTACTATCTCAGTTTGACCATCAGATTGAGGATGATAAGATGAGCTATGAGCTAATTGAGTACCCAAACAAGAAAATAAGTCCGTCCAAAAATTTCCAGTAAAAATGGGATCTCTGTCGCTCACAATAACCCTTGGGCTTCCATGTAGCTTTTGAATTCTGTCCATAAATGTAGTAGCAACTGTACTTGCTTTTAATGGATGAGATAATGCACAAAAGTGTGCATACTTGGTAAGTCTATCAACTACCACCATGATGACACTCTTTCCTTCGGACTTAGGTAAACCTGTGATAAAATCCATTGAAATCTCCTCCCAACATTGACTTGGAATAGATAAAGGTTGTAGAAGTCCTCGGGGTCTTAATTGTCTCAACTTTATTCTGCTGGAAAACCAAACATTCCGCCACAAACTTTTGAATATCAGATTTAAGGCCATCCCAAAAAAATTCTTTCTTCACCCTGTGGTAAGTTTTTAAAAATCCTGAGTGTCCTCCTAAAGGAGAAGTGTGCAATTCCAAAAGAATATTTTGTTTTAATTGGGAATTCTTACAAAGATATAAGCGATCTTTGTACCATAAGGAATCATTTTTCCAACTAAATGTATCAGATGTACTAGGATCTTGCTGCAACTTTTGAATGAGTGTCCACACTTCTTCATCCTTATTCCATTCATCTCTTGCTTCGGTTATCCAATCTGGTTGGATAATAGAAATGGCACAAAGCAATGCTTCCACCTCTTCATTCTTTCTTGAGAGTGCATCTGCAACAACATTTAGCTTCCCCTTTTTGTATATTATTTCAAAGTCATAACCCAACATCTTTGTGACCCATTTTTTCTGCTCTTCTGAAGATAGTCTTTGTTCCAAAAAGTGTTTAAGACTATCATGATCACTTTTTACCTTGAAGTGTCTTCCCATTAGGTAAGTTCTCCATTTCTTTAGTGCATGCAGTATTGCTAACATTTCCTTCTCATAAATAGGTTTCTGTAAATACTTTCCTTTGATTGGACGACTTTCAAAAGAAATGGGTCTTCCTTCTTGCACTAAAACAACACCAATTCCATTTCCTGAGGCATCACATTCCACAATAAAAGTTTTTGTGAAGTCTGGCGTAGCTAAGACTGGTGCTAGGCACATTGCCTCTTTAAGATGTTCAAAGGCCTTAGTTGCTTCAGGAGTCCATGAAAATGCATCTTTCTTCAATAATGTTGTTAGAGGTGCTGCTATTCTCCCATAATTCTTAATGAAATTGCTATAATACCCTGTTAACCCAAGAAATCCTCACAACTGCTTTATGGTTGTGGGGAATTTCCATTCCTTAATGGTTTTAATTTTGTTAGTGTCTACCTTAACACCCTCATGATATACAATATGACCCAGATATTCCACCTCTTGTACTCCAAAGAAAAATTTGGATGTTTTTGCATATAATTGTTTCTCCTGCAATAGTTTGAGCACCCTGTAAACATGTTGAACATGATCCTTCCAAGACCTACTGTAGATTAGTATATTATCAAAAAATACTAGCACAAATTTTCTAAGGAAGGGTTTGAAAATGGAATTCGTCAACCCTTGAAATGTATAAGGTGCATTGGTAAGGCCAAAAGGCATGACCACAAATTCATAATGACCCTCATGAGTTCGAAATGTTGTTTTCAAAATATCTTCAGTATTCATTCTAATTTGATGATATCCTGAACGAAGATCCAACTTGGTAAAATAAATTGCTCCATGTAATTCATCCAATAATTCATCAATCACAGGAATGGGAAATTTATCTTTAACGGTGAGCTTATTGAGCTCCCTATAATCCGGACACATGTGCCATGATCCATCCTTCTTGTGTACCAATAGTACAGGTGCAGAGAAAGAACTTTGACTAGGTTGAATTATACCTGCATCTAACATTTCTGCAATCATAGGTTGAATTTCGCTCTTTTGTACATAAGGATATCTTTAAGGCCTGATGTTTGGAGGAACACTTCCTGGAATTAAATGAATATCATGATCATGATCACGAATAGGTGGGAGTCCTTTGGGAGTTTCAAACACCTTGGAATGATTGTCCAATACTTTTTGGAGATCTGCAGAAATAGATGATTTTGATGTTGGAACTTCTAGTGAGAATAATTGTGAAATTATTCCTCGTTGTTCTTTCTTTAGAATATTTTTCATGAAATTAGAGCTTATTATATTTCCCGGCTTCCCTGCAATACCTAGTAATTCGACTTCCTTTCCTTTTGAAAAAAAATTCAAGAAAATTTCTTGAAAATTAAAAACTAATGTCCCCAAAGATTGTAACCATTGTACTCCTAGTACAACATCAGCACCTCCCATAGGAATGGAAAGAATTAAAATATTCAATACATATTCCCCCATGGTTAGCTTGATATTATGGCATTTTCCAGAGAAATTTATAGTTCCTCCATTTGCAACCATCACTTGAAATTCTGGTGCTAGGTATAGGAAACAATTCAATTCCTTGGCTACCTTACAATGAATAAAATTATGGGTGCTACCTGAATCAATCAACACTATTACCTTTTTCTTTTTGATATGACCTTCTATCTTGAGAGTTTGAGGATTTGTAATTCCTGCCAATGCATTACACGATATGGTCGGACTCATTTCTTCCACTTCTAGGGCCAGTTCCTGGTGTATATCCTCTTCTTTTGAAGATTCTTGTTCATTTTATTCTTCCTCTTCACAATCCATGTAAAATCATTTCTTCTCAGCACACTGATGACCTTTAGTGTATTTGCTATCACAGCTGTAGCAAATCCCTTTTTCTCTTTTTTTTTTCCAATTGTTGTGGTGTCAATCTTGTAGGTTGTGGAAATCTAGGAGTAGCAACACTTCCATCTTTATAGAAGTGAGTGATAGGCTTCCTTGACACCATGATTTTACACTCAATTTTTCTTGCCAACCTGAATGCCTTCTCCAATTAATCAGGTTCCGAAACGCGAACTTCATGTTGGTTGTTATCCTTTAAAGTACCTATGAAGAGATAAATCCTGTGTTCCTCTGGAATATCAGTTACCCTTATATTTAATTTTTGGAAGTCCTCAATGTGCTCCCTTACTGAAGACTTTTGTTTGAGATTTATCAATTGGCTAAAGAAAGTGTTGCTCTTTGTATCCTCATAATGTGCTATCATTTCCTCGGTAAAAATTGACCAAGTGAGAATTTTTTTACGGGAGCAAAGCCATCGATACCATACAAATGTATTTTGTTCTAAATGTAAAGTTGCAATGTGTACCTTTTGTGTGTTTTGCACATTATGGAGATCAAAATATTGCTTCATCTATAGTATCCATGTTACAGGATCCTTTCCATCAAACTTCCTCATATCCATTTTCGGAAGATGGTGGTTCTTCCCGCCAACATTAGGGTTTATGAAATCACGATTAACATTTATTTTGTTCTCATTATGAGTTTCCTCTACTACCTTTTCACCATTAGAAAACATTTCTTGTATCAACTTTGTCAGACCTTCCATGTCTACTTTTAGATCATTCTTCATGTTTTCCATTTTTTCATCGATCTTAGCTTCCATGTCATCCATCTTATATTCCATGCAAGCTTCCATGCCATCCATCTTAGCTTCCATGCCATTCTTCAAACCATCCATCTTAGATTCCACGCCTTTCTTCAAACCATCCGTCTTAGTTTCCATGCCTTTCTTCAAAGCTTCCATGTCATTTTTTATTGCTCTTTGTGAGAGCGAAATGTTTTGCACTTGCTCTTGTAATTTTGATATGTCATGTTGCCATTCTTCATCTTCATGAGTCATAGTAGAGCCTTCTAAAGGCTTAATGGGTGTTGAATTATTTTTAGGGGCAGTTTGAGAGTCCAATACTGATATCTATTCTACAATATGTCGTTGGAATCAATTCACCTTGATTCTTCAAATGAGACTTATGCAATTCGAAAAAAAAAAAAATACACACCTTTTACTTGCTTTTGAGGAGCTCGATATTGAAATTGACTTATCTCTATACTTGAAGATCCTAAATATTTGAAATTTGGCCTTGTAGTAGTCCTCTGAATCTTATTTCAAATGCCACAAGTCTGATTTGATTTGGGTTCTTCAAGAAAAAGTTATGTCCAATGTCCCACAATGACCTAATTATGGACTGGTTCTGTAGAGAAAAATTGTACGACTTTCCACGTGTCACTGTTTTCTCCTTTGGATCTAAACTTTATAGACAAGAAACTAAAGTTCATTTACTTCTAGTCACTTTTTACATAATTCCAATCCGATGCTCAGAGAGATTTTTATGAATAGTTTCCCACGATCACCTCTTTGGGATGAAATTAGGGAGTGTGAAAAATACCTAACTTCCACAGATCATATCTCCGAAAATATTGGGAACCAAGCTCTGAAATTTTGCGATGATGTTCCTCTGAATCTCATCTTCGTGCTCTAAAAATTTCCATTTCTGAACCTTCGTATAAAAAACGTTATAGTGAAAATTTGGTGATGACCATTTTAAGTGAAATTCAGGAGCCTGCAAAAATACATACCTTCCATAGATCATATCTCCGAACATATTGCAAACCAAGCTCTAAAATTTTGTGAGGATGTTGCTTAGGATTTTTTCTTTGCACCCTAAAAATTTCAGCTTCTGAACCTTCGTAGAAACAAAGTTATAGAAAAAATTCCACAATGACCTGTTTGGTGCAGTGAAACCCTAGAATCCAAAGCTCTGATACCAAATGTTGTGAAAATAGCTCAAAAAATAGAAGAAAAGAGATATCAACACCTTAGAAATAATCCAATTCGAGGGGGAAACCTCCAATACATTACATGAATGAACAATTCTTGGATGATACAAATTAAAAAACCTCCTTTCTATATATAAGAGTCCATGGGGCCACAATGTAATCCTAGCTGACCTAACAATAATAATTTAAGGGCACAATAATAATAATATGGGGGTTACAGGGGTTACACTAATAACAATAAGGGACTATACTAGTAATATAGGTACCTAACAGTGTCCCAACGAGGTGTAATTCTGCGGAATGTATGGCTAGGAGGAAGGCTAAGTCGTCACATAGGGAAAAACCTTGGGAGGGAATTGAGGTCCCTCATATGTAGTCTCATCTACACCACTGATGGTGCTTGAAACCTCCAGGCGGGATGAAAATTCTCGCTCAGAAGCCATCGGGAATAACTGACGGGCATCACTTCGAGATGGACATGGTGAATTCACAAATGGTACACTAGGTGTATCGTATGGACTATAGGGTTTTTTAGGGGAGAATTCAATAGGATCAAATAATAGATTCATAGGGTAGGCAACGTAGTCTACTGGCACATTAGGCGCAGATCGATAGGCGAGAGGTTGAATACTCAGAATGAGAGAGAAATCATCAGTTTGAGTCATATTCAAAGGTGGAGAATTAGAAGAGACAGGTGATAATGTCCCTTTGGAAGGAGTGGGTAGAGAGGAAACTAAACTTGGTGGTTCATCCATGATGATCTTATCTCAAAAATCAGAAGAGGAGAAAGATGATTAATTCAAGGCTTTAAACAGCATCTTTATAAAGAGATACTCATGATGAGGCCCATAAATATTCTAATAGGTAAGCCATGTGATTGTGGGTAATTAATTTTAGAAAAAAATGAAATAAATAAAAAAGGGTAAGCTAGGCAAAAAGGATTACTAGGTAGTTGTGAACTGCAATATACACGTTGGTGATAAAATTAAAGAGAACTAACCAAGGACTTAACGTACGACAAATAATCTCCCTGAATGCTGTGTTAAGTGTATCACATCTACAAGAAGGTCGAATCAGTTACCTATGGTAGGTTTGCAGCCTAGTGGTGTCTCCCAAAATATATGCGACGGTAAGTGGGAGTCCAAATCCGTAGTACTGTTGTCTGACGTGTAACCGTTCGATGAGAGCGTCCCAAAATATACTTTCCATACATCAAGATACTTCCATACGTGGGATGGGATATCACCCCTAGGTTGTAACGCAGACTGTTAGTGACAGCTCCTACGCTTAATGACGACGGAACACGTATCTATCCTAGACCTCTAAATGTGATTCGTTAGGTTCCAAATGATTGTTAGATTGATTGAATAAATTTTATGGTTGATATTCAATTATGTCTCAATTTCAATTCCCTACCAATGTCATTTGAACCCTTAAAATGCAGCTAAGTGAGAAAATAACCATTCATTTCGATGGATCCTACGTTAATTAAGGAGAGATAAATGCACACAATCAACCCAAAAAAAAAACAAATGCATAAAAAGACATTCACTTTTCTCTTCAAGTGAAAAATTTTAAAGCGAAGATTTTTTTTTACAATTTTCTTCCTTTCACTACATGCACTAAGAAGCGAATCGAAATGAAAATTTCATTTTCTAAAGTGAAATGAAACAAAAATATTTTTGTATTTTCCTTATAAGCACAACGTGAAATGTAGAATGTGGATTAATCAACAATTCTTTGAGTACTAATGGGATATCTTAAACATGCATACAAGAGACAAATATTTCAAAAATCGAAGAGAGATGTGAACCATTTTCTTCAAAACAAGGCACCGTTCATTCACACATTGATCAATCACTCAAAGAAAACAAACTTCTGCTGCAACACAAGAAATTTTAATCTATGCTTGACAGCGAATAGAAACTCAAATGCATTCAGAATTGGCACTTGAAAAAATACTATCTGTGAGAACCAACCGAGATAAAAACAATCAAACACTAAGCTTGAAAGGCATGACAAGACTTGATTCAATGAGAAGGCTAGAGGTCAGCAAATCAAGTAACCACTCAGATGGCCCGAGGACACCTAGAAACCCTAGGAAGAGAAGGATGCAACCAAATTTACAAGAAAGACAGCCAAGGGTATGAAACTTGAACCAGAAATGTCACTGAGCAGAGAAGAAATAGAGCTAATGAAATAAGCAAAAGCATTCAGAAGGATAAGACTCACTGGCTGATTAAAAGAAGGAAATCCTAAAAATTCATAAAAAAGGAATCAACACAACTGTTTAGGCCACAACCCATGTTGGAAAGGCAAAAGCACGACTATGTAAAATGCATAACGTGTTGATCGATGCGATTGTCAGAGCAATACCAGTGCCAATCAAGGAAAGGATTGAAAAATGAAATATTTTCCAAAATGACACTAGGCTTATCATTTCAACAGAGAGATAAAGGTCTGTAAGCAATTACAGGAGCTACAGAGAGAAGGAGATAAACCTTCGATGAAAATTGAAGACAAGACAAGAAATAAAAAAATTGACAATAGGAGGTTGAAAGGATAGCACTCCCCAGCAGAGTTGACAATTTTTTATGCTCATATCTGGGGATAGAGACGATCTGTCTAGCCCTATAGTGGGTCTAGTAACAACAGGGAACAACTAGAAACCTGCTTTCCTAGATTGTAAATGCATACAGATTGCGAATAGATAACATACCACAATCTTATGCTAATTCTCCTTCAAATCCTTTGGTCCTTTGCGTTCCGTGGTAAGATCCTCACCGCTATCAGCGCTTAGCTACCTGCACAAAGGATAAAAAAAAAACAAACATGAAAGCATAACATATATAATGCATATATAACCTACTTAGTTAATCAAGGAAAACTAAGAATCAAATCACACATTAAGACAAGAATGGAAAGCACAAACCAATCGTATTATATTAAAATAGAGAGGGGGATTTACAACTTGCGCCTTGACATTGCAGCTCTCCTTCGAGAGGTCCTGATCCAGGCACATCTCCAAAGCGCTCTTTCAACTTGATGTGAGGGAAAAATGTCTCATCTCTCGCTTGGTGTATATAGAAACAAAATGTGTCTCTGCTATTCTTCTATCTCGGTTCTAACTAGCAGAGCTATGGGAGATTTTCCATTATACAACAAAGGAGGCAGGAGCATGGATCCACTTTAGGTGGGAAAATGGGTTATCCCTTTGGCTAGTTCCACTTTTGTAGGAGAAAAGAGGCCAAAGCAAGGAGCTTTTCTCTATCCTCAAGAACAAGCAACCAGGTCTCCGCCACGAAGCTTCTAGATCTAGAAGCTTCACGTCCATTTTTAAAAAACTTTCTAGAAGGGAATTGGTGTGAGTATGAGCTTAATTCCAGTGATGATCGGTGCAACCCTAGACCAAAAAGGGGACACCAGCATGAGAAAGACAAGGAGGGGGAATGTTGTTCCATATAACTAGGTTTACAAGGAGCTGCTTCAGGAATGGACAAAAAAGAGTTTATTCAATGTGTTGGAGAGGACATGAAGGCATATTTTCATGATGGAAAATAGGCAAAGGGGTCACTGTTAAGGTTTTCTAGGATTAGGAATGGAGAGTGCAGGTGCAATGACAAATTGATGTGTAACAACAAGGGAGTGGTTAAAAGTGTAGGAACAATAAACCTATTAGGGTGTTGTAATGACTAGAACCACCCTTTAACATTTTGCTTATACTTTGATTATGGGGCCTAACCTTCTTCTCACAAGAGCGTATCTTGCACTGATATGAGGTATTCATGCTTTGATTTATATTTATCCTTTATATATATTTTTTTTCACTTACGTTTCTCTTAGCTAATATTTCTAAGTCACAAGCTATTATCATTTCTTAGTTGTGCACAATAGTTCTGGTCTTGCCTTCAGAAACTACGCAATCCATGAGGGAAGGCAACCTTGATGACTGGAATTTCAAAGTCATGAATGGGAGTCAACCTTGAGCTGAGAAATTGTGTAGTTAAGGGAGGCGGACCAAAACTAAGCCCAAAAACTATGCAATCCATAATTGAGCTCAGAAATTATGTAGTGCACTAAGCAGGAAAGTTTTTGAGTATTACTAGTTCTATGTTTCTATGGGAAATGGAAATATATTTTGTTGGGAAGAAGGAAAAATTTGTGGTTATTTACCTGGATGAAATAATAGTGTTCTAAAATTATGATGAAGAACATTTACAATATTTGCAGCAAAAATTTGAGAAATTCAAGAAATACAGCTTGTCCCTGAACACAAATAAGTCCCAATTTTTCCTCAGAGAAGCACAACGGTTAGGTCATATAGTTGCAAGAGAAGGAGTGAAAATTGACTGCAAAAGGGTAGCAACGATTATTACCATCCCTTTTCTAGGAAAAAAAAATGAGATACAGTTCTTCTTAGGAAGCATAAAATTCTTGAGGATGTTTGTGCCCAATTATGTTGAGATTGTGACAAAGATTAGAAACATGCTACAAAGGGAAAAAGAGGTAAAATGGATTGCAGTGGCAAGAGAATAAATTACAGGAATTAAGAGTTCCTATGAAGAGTCTTCAGTCTTGGCTAACCCAAAATATCAAAATCCATTTCTTATATTTTCTTTTGCGTCCCCTAACACTTTTGTAGTTGTCTTATTGCAGAAAAATGAAGAAGAGCATCAGGCCAGGAGGTAACTCTACAAAAATAGAATATGAATTTGATGGAGGGTGTGCATGAATTTATACATGGAGGTGAGATTGTTGGGATTCATTTCCCAATGTCTCTTAGACTTCCTTATTTCCTAATTTAGACTATTATACAATTTCACCCAATCTCGTAGGATTAGGTGCCAACATTCCCCCCCTTAAGCTAAAGGGATGTTGGTAAGTCCAAGCACTTTGGTGAAGATGTCTACAGTTTGCTCATTTGTGGAACAATGACGTAGATGGATAGTTTTGGCCTCAACATGATCTCGAATCAGGTGGTATTATGTATTGATGTGCTTCGCTCGATTATGGAACTTTGGGTTCTTGGCCAACTTTATTGGAGAAGTGTTGTCGATCATGAGTGGAGTTGAATGCATTTGTTTCATTTGCAAATATTCTAGGATTTTCCTGAGCCACACAATTTCCATTGTCGCTTCAGTTGTTGCCACCTATTCTGCCTCAGTTGTGGAATCTGTTGGAACTGACTGTTTTCGTGATCTTCAGGAGACAGCTCCTGATCCAAGACTCATGGTATAACCTGAAGTAGATACCCCTATTTCTTTGTCTCCATCAAAGTCTCAATCAAAGTATCTGATCAAGCTGAAGTCACCCACCTATGTATATTTGAGTCCAAAGTCTTGATTCCCCTTCAAGTACTTTAGAACTCTTTTTGCAGCAGACCAATGTCCTTCACAAGGATTTTGCATAAACCTGGAGAGGATTCCAACAGCAAATGAGATGTCTGGTCTAGTAGTAGTCAGGTAGATGAGACTTCCTACAAGTTGTCTATACTTCGTTGCATCCTCAAATTCCTTCCCTTCAATGGATGTGAGCTTCAAGTTTTGTTCCATTGGAGTGGTCAAAGGATTGCATTCATCCATGCCAAACTTGTTCAAAAGATCTCCAATGTACTTCTTTTGAGAAAGGAATATAAATTTAGGATGTTGAGTTACTTCAATACCAAGATAGTAGTGAACATAGCCCAAATCAGTCATTTCAAAACCTTTCTTCAATTCCTTCTTTATGGATGCAATATAACTCTCATTGTTCCCTGTCATCAAAAGATCATCTACATACACCACAAGATATACAATTGTTTTTCCAACTTTCTTAACAAACAAAGTTGCATCATCAAGATCAAAATGTTTGAAGTCAATTTTCAGAAGATGCTCAGTTAATTTCTCATACCAGGCTCGCGGTGCTTGCTTGAGGCCATACAAGGATTTTATAAGCTTGCATACTTTGTGTTCTTGGCCCTTCACAACAAATCCTTCTGGCTGGGACATAAAAACTTTCTCCTTTAGATCTCCATTCAAAAAGGCGGTCTTTACATCCATCTGATGGACTTTCCATCCCTTCTGAGCTGCTAGGGCAAAGAGCGTCCGAATGGTGGCCCATTTTGTTGTGGGAGCAAAAGTTTCTTCATAATCAACCCCTTCTTTCTGTGCAAAACCTTTTGCCACAAGCCTGGCTTTATGCTTGTCAAGTGAGCCATCTGCTTTGTACTTATTCTTGTAGACCCACTTACAACCAATTGGTTTGGTTCCCAAAGGAGGATCAACCAACTTCCAAGTGCCATTCTTTATCAAGGCATCATACTCCTTTTGCATCGCTTCATTCCATTCATCATGAGAAGCGGCTTCTTTGAAGGAAGTTGGTTCATGATCTGTAGACAAACTCAATTCATAGTTATAAGCAATATCCATATCAACAGGTGAATCAAAATTATCTACTTCACCTTCGTTTTGTCTAGAGGAACTTCTTGTTCCTATCTTTCCAACCTCATCGGGACGAACGTTTTCTAGTGTGTTTGTCAGCCATTTGGGGGGACCTTTCTGAGATGGCCCAGGCTGCTCATTTGACTGAGTTGGAATTGAATCAAGATTCAATCTCTCAATTCTATCAATCACATCGTTCAAGGTGTCATCCGTGGTTGGTTCTTCATGTGGGGGAGAGAGTGCTTCGGGAAATAATTCCACAGATTGATTCAGTATAGGAATCCCCCCTTCTAGATGTGGAATCTGATTATCAAATTCTTGAAAATACTTTGCATGTGTGAATCTATCCAAGCGATCAAGTTGCTGCTCAACAACATTGTTAGTCTTGGAAGATTCAAGGAATATGACATCTCTTGCTATTACAAACTTCTTATTAACTTCATCATAGAGACGATATCCTTTGGAGGTGTTCGAATACCCCAAGAAGATACATTTTCGACTTCTAGCACAAAGTTTATTCCTTTGTACCTTGGGTATCAAAGCATAACAGGTGGAACCAAAGACCTTGAAATGCTTTACCGAAGGAATGTGGCCATGCCACATTTCATAAGGAGTTTTGTTTCTGATTGAATTTGAAGGACACCTATTCTTTATGTATACAGCACATAGAACTACATCAGCCCAAAACATCAATTTTACATTCTTAAAAAACATCATGGAGCGAACCATATTTAAAATTGTCCTGTTCATTCTTTCAGCTACACCATTCTGTTGGGGATTATAGGGCACAATTGTTTGATGTTTGATCCCATGTTGGCGAAGATAGTTTTCAAATTCGTTTGAGGTGTATTCTTTTCCATTATCAGTGCGCAAAGAGCTAATATGAGTTTGTGCATCATTTTCAATCTATGCATGAAAATTCTTGAATGTTTGAAAAGCGTCAGATTTTTTCTTCAGTAAGTAAACTCAACACATTCTGGTGTAATCATCAATAAATGTCATCATATATTTATTTCCATTTGCAGAAGCAACATGCATGGGGCCACATAAATTTGAATGAATAAGCTCAAGTTGTCTATGTGCTTTGGAATGTGATTCATGAAATGACTGTTTGCTATGCTTTCCTAGAATACAAACATCACATTGCTTAAGTTTCCTAGGAATTGTAGGCAATCTAGTAACACCATTTTTCTTCAACAATCGAAGGCTGTCATAGTTTAAGTGTCCAAATCTAGCATGCCATAAAAGACTTGATGGGTATGTACCTCCATCATGATGAGAACTGAATGCAAAATTTTGTGCATGAGTAGAGGTACCTTGCAGCTTTAGAAGTCTTCCTTCTTCTATTCCCTCCATGACAAGTGAGCGATCTGATGCTTTTCTAACCTCAACCCTTCCATCAAACATGTGAATGGAGTGTACGTGATTAGTAGAAAATCATATAAGCAAAGGTGACATTATTTAATGTCAGGCAGAATGATTTACAAGGCTGAGAGACATTAGAGAATCTGAAAGTATTTAAAAATATCTAAGGTATGAGAAAAAAACAAATTGTGTACAATAAGGACTAGTCAAATGTGCCTTTGCACGCAAAATCCTTCGATAAACTCGCCTTTACTTGCCTTTTGACCCAAAAAGCACGCAATCCTGGGAGTGTCGGAAGTCACTTTATGGGACCACATGGCACACTCCAGGATAGTGATTCCACACTTGAAGCCACCTAAGGATAGCCACCCAAGCCTCCTTAGGACATCAAGGGAGCACACAATGGAATCACCCTCCTCTCTTGGGTCACTATCCACAATGTACCAAGAGAGGGAAGGAGGATTTGAAATCTCCTATAAAAGTCCACCAAGAGATGAGAAATAGGAGAGCACATTGTTATGCTGACCAGAATTTCCCCAAGCAATATTGGCACTGTGTGATCTGGAGCAGAGATAGAGGGGACTCAGTTGTTGGCCATCCAACAACTCCAGTCCACCATAGTAGATAGAGGGAGAATTTTCACCAAGGCAGCTCGGAAGTAAAGACATCCTTGCATCGGAACTTAGAACCCCTAGTTCTAAGGGCCCCTTGGCAAGTGGGTTAAATTTTCATCCTCATTTCCTAAAAACACTCAATAAGAGGGGACGTAAGTGCTGCCGTTTGAATTATTAAAGTTTTTTTACTCTATTTAGAGCTTTTTTGTTATTTTTTTTAGTTTTAGTTTAATTTTTATGTTTGAATATGCATGTTATTTCTCTATCTAGTATGTTTATGTTCTAGCATGTTCCACCAACTTGCTTGACTCCATTTATTTTCTGCCTGTGATCAATAAATTAAGAGGGAAAACCACACCCCTTAAGTTGGTGTGATTTCTTACATACGTGCACTAGACACAGTAATACGAGATTGGTGACTTCGCTAACTTTTATTTCCAAGTTTATGTGGTTGTGCCTTTTTTCAGAGACCTTCGTATTTGCTGTGGAGTTGGGCTGGAATTCTCCCCTTTCTCTCCTTCATTCCCTAGTTCATCCCAAGTGATAGAATGAAGCATAAGAGCTCCAAAAATCTACTCAGCAGGAAGTTGGCGTGTATTTTCCACAGACAGGCACGTCCCAAGGCACACGTTCAAAGCTGACCTACGTGCAGACATCGCGCCTGTTTCAGCCTTTTGCGCGTAAAATACAGAATGAGAATTTTTTTCCAATAATTCCACCTTTCGCTGCTTGTAAAGGTGTCTGGAAGCCCATAATACATCTGCCAGCATAGGTTGAGGTACCCCGCAGCTTGCTAAAACTCACTCTTAGCTACTTTTGGTAAGCTTGGTGTTAGTTTTATTTCAAGTTGATTTTTCAAAGTTACATACATAGTTTAAGTAGGGGGAAATTTACTTGCATTTCGAAAAAAATTATGTTTTGAAAATTTAGTTACCAAAACACCTAGATAATTAGCCAAAGTAAGTGGCCCAAGTCCAAGCATGCTTAGCTAGTTCTTTTTCTAGTGTAAAATTTATTAGTTTAGTTCAATTTTTGCACTAGGATTTTGGGACTAGGATCGAATTGTCGATAGAAAAGAAAGTAATATCTACTGCCTTTGCACCCTTTGATGATCCTAGGAAAGCATATGAACACTCTCTATTCACAACTCACCACCTCCCTATAGTTGATCACATAGATTAACTAGGAAAAATAGAAAGTGGCCCATATATGCACATGTTTTTCTTTTTAGCAAAGAATAATAGAGCATAGTTTAATAGGGGATTTTGAAAAGGATCATCGCATATCCACACGTTTGAACTATGTGCTTGTTCACCTTTTTCTCACACACAGCCACACACTAAGCAAAGCAAAGACACCTAAAACTAACTTAACAAAACTCACTAAATACTCCCCGCAGGGGCCACAAAAGAATTTATAGTCTAAGTTAGGATCAAGGGGGTAGGCATTCAATAAGCTGCCTTAATCATTATTCATCTTGAAACATAGAATTTGACTATTTAGGGAACTTTCAAATCCACCTATCAACCCATGGAAAAGAAAACTCAAGCGCGATAGAGACCCGATTCAGAGGGGGTTAGGCTTAGGCGTAGTGTGTATGGTATCAGTTAGGGCTACCTGTTCCGGGTGATACTTGGTACTGTTGGTTGAACTACCAAGAAGCCCAAGACTCGAACGCTCATGTGGGATGGTGGTTATTAGTCACCAAAAAGTAGGGCATTCTTTCCCTATAGGTGACGGTGCAGGAAAGCACTAGATCCTCTACCCTTACCTTGGTGGATTTTCTTCGGTTGACTAGGGGCGTCGCCAGCTCTTATGAGATGTTGTGCCAACATTCACAGGATATATTCTCAAGGCCCATTTATATTTGAGTCTGTGAGGATGATTAGGTCTTCTAGGATTTGAGTATCATACATAAACAACAAAAACCCATTTTTTTTTATTGACTGATCACATAGGATTAATCTAAAGGGAAAAATTATTTTCGCTTTGTTTTATGTATGCGCTCAGAATTTTTCTTTGATTGTAATCTCTATCCTCTCAAATATTTCCAAATCCATACCTTAGTCGATGCCAGAATGGACCCAACGGGACCTCGTCGATCTAGATGTCTTTTGGACCTCCCCCCATTACAGGGAGGGGTTCCAGGTCTTTCACCATTTAGGCGTCAAAGGCGAAACACAACCACCATTATTTGTTCATCCTTTATTGGGGAATATTTAGTTGGAAACCCTAGTAGGTCTCCCAATGCCACACCTGTGACCACCCCCACAGGTTCATCATACTCGACTCCTCCCACAACTCCTATCAGGCAGAGGAGTGCTACCCATTCGGGAAGCCAGTTGAACGCACAACAGGGTACGTCACATACACGCCCTATTCCTAACCAGAACATTGTGTTTTCACAAGTCGCAATGGCTACAACCTCGCAATCACCTTTTTTAGCTTCATTAAATCTACCAAATTTAACCAAGTTGACAAACAACCCCATTGCACACAACCCCATATGGCCTCCCATGTCCACGAAGCTCCCTTTGAACATTCCAAAGTTTGAAGAAAAGCAAGTGGAAGACCTCGGAAATCATGTTATGACTTTCTACTTGTGGTGTTCGTCAAATAACATCGTTGATGATACTATTCAACTAAGACTATTTCAACGCACTCTAACATGAGTAGCAGTGAAATGGTATGTGGAGCAACCCTCTGCTACACATGGAACCTTTAGTGCCCTCGCCACTGTGTTCCTGACCTATTTTCAATTACCCATCCACCACAATTCCGGAATGGAATTATTGACCCACTTTAGGCAAATCCCCACTGTCCATATCTCAGACCATCTCCGTGAATGGTGGCAGCGTCGTAGTTTGTGCAAATCCAAACTCGACGATCGAGTTCTATTATAATTGTTCCTGAAAACTCTCACCGCAGAGATTTCGAAAGATGTGGCACAAAAAAATCCCATATCCAAAGAGGACGCTATCAGTAAGTCCCAACAGCTCGAGCTGATCTATATGTAGTCAGGGTATATTTACAATATCCTACCGAAAGTCCCCCGCCTACAAAATTACAAAGAATTTCTAGGTGCGTCAAACTCTACAAATGGTTTAATTGGGTCATTGACCCAAAGTTACCCAGGAAACAGCATTTAAAACCCCGGTTACACATATGATTCTACCTAGAACGTACCACAACCCGGCTACCAAATTCATCACATGCCTCCACAAAATTTGACTAGTAGGGCGTCATCGTATCATCATTAGCACAGAGGATCCTATTCTTCAGCTCAGGGGACCCAGTACGCAGATAGACATACTAACATAAGAGCTTCCCCCCAAGAGCCATTTTCAAACCAAGGACCACATTATTCTCAATCCCCCGCACAAGACCCACCCATGCAAAATAATGCACAAGTAAACTTTGTGCAACCTTCCCAGAACCAACTGCTCTAATCATATAACCAAGATAACTATCCTCCTAACGTGGTTAAGAAAAAAGGAAAAAAAAGCCTAAAGGAAATCTTGGACAGGGGAGAAATAATAAGCAACACCCTCTGCGATCTCAGGATGGAGGAAACTTCAACCAAAATCAAAACCAAGAGCCAAGTAATTCAATATGTGGTGAGTACAGCCATTACACTCACCACTGTCCCAACCTCCATGAGCTGAAGAAGCTGCAGAGTAACTATGGACAACGAGGATCTACCCAACATCTAGCAGTCATGCAGGAACCCTTCCCCCATAAAGGGACAGTTAGCACGCAGCAACAAACTCTCGACGACTTTGGAAAGAGTAGCCACAAAATCCACATGACTAGCGAGGAAAAAAAATTTCAGACACGGAATCTAAATTAGGACACCCCACCAAACACCAACACGTCAGGGGCTAATACCAGTGCGGAAACATCACCTTTGACCATATCAAATATGTCTATTGAACCTTTTCCCAATATGGCTAAGGGACCAACTAGGCGAGCAAGAAGTTATTCCAAAGCAGCCCATAACTATAGCATTGTGGATTATCTAGCTCAATCCCCCGCTGCTATGTCATATTTGGAAGTATTACAGTCATGCCCAAAGCAACGGAAAGCTTTTCTTTCTGCATTAGGCACTATCAACCCTGCCGATACATGCCTAATGGCTTTTGATTTAGACAAAGCCACCCCTAAGCTTCCTTCAATGGTTGCCTTTCAGATACCAGTATCGGTCCAAAACATTACCATTCACGAATTTTTCATTGATGAGGGTGCATCCACATGCATCATGTCAAAGAAAGTTTGGCAGAAGTTAGGGTCTCCCGAGCTAAAGCCATTAGACATCACGCTTAGAGCATATGATGGTCGCACTTCAACCCCCGTCGGTCTCTACCAAAAAGTCCCGGTCTTCTTAGCTAGAAAGATGTTCCTTATAGACATTGAATTCTTGGATACCCACTTGGACTATAATATACTCCTTGGTCGAAGTTATATGTATGCCATGTCAGCTATAGCCTCCTCCGTCTTCTAAAAGATGATGTTCCCCCATGAGGACCGCATCGTTACTGTCGACCAATTGACACATACGAAAAGTGGCCCCTAAAAATTACCGATGCCATTTTATCCTATGTAGATACATATGCAGACACTCTTTCATGGTACCCAGAATATGGCCCCGGCCAGTTCAAACCGTCATCCATCCTAGGGTCATTCCTAGGAGATCCACCTGTCATACCTAAGTCATCACCTGATGTCACAGGAGCTCTGGTGTGCATGATGTCAACATCAAGCACTGAAGCTATCTAGTAAACAGAAATGAGAATCAATGATTCCAAGTCCTCAACCACGACAAACTCTCTATCCTACGCCACTTCCCAAACACCTTTCCTGTACCCCCTAGCTAGTTTCGTATCCCAGTAGGTTTTGGAAATAATGGTGTTACCAAACATATCTTTCACAATGCCAGTTTGGTACCTCTTTCCCCATACTAGGAAGGGAGCCACACACATCACTTCCATAGGGTTAAAGCCCCTAAATCCTGAGGAGGCCCCACCCATATAGGAAACTATCAAAAAAATCCCTGCAAAGGAAATTCCCATTGCAAAACAGATGATTACGACCAAGAAAACTGAGAGATGAAAGAGGGTGGAGACTCCCGCCATACAATGGGAATCACCTGGTTTCTCCATATGTGACATCGTAGGTCACCCTGCCCATATCTGCGCAGAGCTGGACAAACTAAAACCGCTCCTTGGCTCTAATGCAGACATCGCGACACCACGTTCCCGAAAAAAGGAACTTGCCACCAAAGGAAAAGGAAACACATTGTGTACCAATCACGCATGCAATATCTGCATCAATTATGGGCACTATACCCATCATTGTCTAGAAATCCCGTGATATAGGGATGCCTTACAGGCCATCGAACAATCCTATCAAGAGGATCCCTCCACCCAGTCATCTAGAGATGAACCTCATACCATCCTGTACCTGCAGGAGGAACGACAGTCACCAGAAAGACTCTTGTTCATATTTCCCCCTCCTATCATACGCTGTGTGTGATGAATGTGATCACTTCATCCAAGAATTCACAATCCTAGAAATCATCTATAGATGGTATCCCATAGAATGGGTTTATTACATTGGATTGCGAGCACCGGATTATGTTCTGACAACCACCTTATGGAAAATTACCACTATATCCCCTGTTTTCGATTAGCGCTTGCTAGTTTTCTCTCAACCATAGTCTGCCTCTCCCAAGAAGATGGTACTTACTCAGAATCTACAAATAGCTCGACAACCCAAGAAGATGTGATGAGCAAATCCATCCTCTTCCTATCAGCTAAAAAGCGAAAAATCAGGGAACCATTAGTTTCCCCCAACCGCTCTCTACAGATAAGACCAGCATGTGCGTTATGTAAAATGCCCAATAATGTGGTCACCACTTGCCCTGATTTAGCAGTGTTACAACGCTGGTACCCCGCCAGAACACAAACTGAACATGAAGGGACCCCCATATCTATGCTATTTTTTCGAGTATGTCAAGGCAATCACTGTGGACAACGTTTTACCTATATCCCGCAAGTTCATCCTCTCATTGATATGATTCATACAATAGAGAAGAAACAGAATGATATTGTCAAATGATATAGAAAGTACATCACCCACAGGCCAGCAACCCCATGCCCACATCGGTGTGATGGGAAAAATGGGATAGCGCACCAACCAAGCATGAACTGGGCCCAACCTAGGATAACATGTGGACTATGCGACCGGATTGACCACAGGTCAACCAGTGCAAATAACTGAAGCCCCTCGCAAACAATGTTCACACGGTCTCTTCTCTCCTGAAAAAACTTCTCTCTAACTAAGAGAAGATCACACGTACTTATTGCGAGATTTGTTCACACTTTCACCATACAATTAAATGTGAGAATCTCCCCAAGCTAAGAATGGCAAGAGCAATGTTAAGTCTACACTCCCCCAAAGAGTTAGACACACCCAAGGCAACAACATGGAAATGGAAGCAGAGGACCTCATCTTTTACCACTGATCCTTAACAAGCGTCCACATCTGGGACGGTGAGTAGTGTTGATTCCCATACAATCTACTCTGTTGGCACAGTGGTACCATGCACCATCTACACTGGCCAGAACCACGAACGAGAGGCATTCCCACTAATGGAAACATTTAGGCACCTCTACACCAGGCACAATTTAAACCACCAGGAAATTGACCATCCTAATGGGGGACTCAACCTTGTGCTCACGCAAACTCCCATCACGGAGATTCTTCCCCCAGCAAATGCCGAGGACACGATACACCATATACGATTCATATCATCATGTATTAGAACTATGACTCGAGTTGTCTTCTCATCTGCCATAGGTGTTGAGTCAGCTGCAACTACGAGAGTAGTTGTTCCTACGACAGTGTAGAACCAATCTATCTACAATTTGTCGACCGCATCTGGTTCCACCACATTAACGATGGAATCCTTCTTGTGTCTCTCAACCAGCTCTGTGAGGATTGAACCTATTCAGCATAACCTTGTGCGGGATCAATCCCCCTTAGGATCCCTATTTCATTCGGATGAGGACATCCTAGAGGTAATGAAGGAGCCAGATTATCCATGGGATGCAATGCATCACCGTTCACATTTTCTCCCCAAGCACACGTTCAGTCCTGACAAGACAAAAGAACAAGAGATCTATGAGATTGAATCAAAATATTTCCTCCCATCAGGAAAAGTCGATTGGTTCAAAATTCCCATCCTGGCGCCCAATGTGTTCGAGGAAGGAAATATGTCAAACATATGACCTACTGTCAAGGTGAACATATCCCAAAATCTTGCAAAGGTCGAAGAAATCTCATTGGGGGTAGCATGATCTCCAGAAGAAATAGCCTCTTATACCCAATTGCTACAAGAGTATCGATATATCTTCGCGTGGGACTACTCAGAAATGCCTGGGCTTAGTCCAACTATCGTAGAGCACCATATTGACACTTGGCCTAACATACCTCCAATGTGCCAGAAATAGCGTCAATTGCACCCATCAAAGGCAGAAGCAATCAAACGAGAAATCGATAAGCTTCACAAATCCGGGTTTATCTACCCCATTTCTTATACATCTTGGGTTTCCAACCCTGTTCCTGTCATGAAAAAACAAGGCACCATACGCATTTGCACCAATTTTCGGGATTTATACAAAGCTTGTCCCAAAGAAAATTATCCCACCCCATTCATCGACCAGGTAATCAATGCTTGTGCAGGACACGAGGCTCTCTCCTTCATGGATGGATTCTCTAGGTACAACCAAATTCAAATCAACGATACAGACCGGTACAAAACCATTTTCACCACCCCTTGGGGCACATTCACATACAAGGTAATGCCATTTGGCCTAAAGAACGTTGGAGCCACTTTCCAGAGGGCCATGAACTATATATTTCATGACTTGGAAGACCTTATCCTTGCCTATTGGACGACCTGACCGTCCGCTCCAAGAAGCTCATAGAACATCTTGACGATCTGCGATTGGTATTCCAACGATGACGTCAATACAACCTATGATTGAACCCCCTCAAGTGTGTCTTCTGCATTGTTAAGCCCCAAAGATTTCCTTTCCCTTCACCAAATTTCACTTCATTTCATTTGTCCCTTATCAATTACAGGCTTAAATGGTCAATAGGATTGGTTAAAGACACTTTAGGAATGCATACAATGACTGACTTGCTATATTTTCATGGTTTTGTTCTTGTAGTAATTTTTGACTAGACTCAACTACAGAATGCAGCCATTCTATAGCTGTTGGAACACCTAATCCCACATGGGTAGGTGTGGAATATGAAAAGTCACAATGGAGTCCAAGTGACCTTGGAATGTGAAACCAAGAGTCACACCATTGTATTATAAATGTACATCATGTATCATGGAAAAAATAAGAAAGCCTCACGCTTATCTTTCACTGTGTTGAGTCTTGTGTGTGTGTGCTCATCTCTCTCATACACCATGTGTGTGCTTCAACATGGTGTTTACCATGGTATCAGATCGGGCGATTGTTGGCCCTGCTCCAAATTGAGTGAGCCATTTGTGTTTATGGCCTGTGTATATCTGCAAAATCGTTGGCATTTTTGCAGCATTTAGAGAGTTTCTGCAGCAGAGTTTTTGCCGCATTCAGAAGTGTTTTGGAGAAAGAGCAGCATTCAGAAAATTTGCCCCATTCAGAGGTGTTTTGAAGAGGAGCAGCATTCAGTGATTCTGCAGCATTCAAAAATCTGCTTTGAAGAAGAAGAAGCATTCAGAAATTGGTTTTGAAGGAAAGGCAGCACTGCCCATCTGAAGGTTTTCATTCTCATTTTTCCTACAATTTCTATTAATTTTTGCATTGAAGAGTTGCTGGAAAACTATGTTTAAAGAGGGTTTCTGAAGTAGAAGTTTCTGGCTTTTTAATGGAAAAGAATTTTGAGTTTTTCTGCTGCTGAGCTATTAGAAAAATTCTGGGTTTTTTCTTGTTGAAATAATTTGAAGTACGCAATTACGTTTCTAAAACAACTGGAAAAATTCTCTACTTTGCCTTCATTTCTGCATTTTGTCTATTCTGCTATGTATTCAAAAGAAAGCTCTGCTGCTGTTTTAGAGTTACTATCTTTTCTCCTCTGCTGTTTAAAAAAAAAAAAAAAACATAAAAATTAAAAAAAAAAAAAAAAATCTCTGCAAGCCCTTCACGGCTTTTACGCCCCCCTCACTCTGCAAATTCATATGCTATACACTCACCCCCTCACACCGCTCTGCTGCCCCCTCCCTACGCTAACCCCTTCTCCCCGCGGCATTCCCCTATCCTATTCACTCTCCCTATCGCTCAACCTACGCACCAGCTCATACTCTGCACTCACGCGCCGTTCTGACCTCTCCCCCTCACACTTACCCTACCCTGCTCTAAACTCACGCCGCTCCCTTACCACTTACGCTCCTTTCTATTCCTACGCGAAACCTACGACATTCTACCCTCTCCACACCACACCCCATCTCCTCACTGCGCAATCAAACGCTCCAGGCGCTCATCCAGCCCTACGCGGCCCCTTCTGCGCCTGGCGCCGTTCTTTTGTCTTCCGAACGTTTCCCTCAATCCTTTGGCCGCTCGGCCTTTCCCGCCCACAGCCTTTGGGCTTCCCATCACAATTCAACTTTTGTTTTTATGAAGCCCTCTCCCTCCATTAATAAAAGCCCCCCTCTCATTTTAATTTTTAATCCCTCCATTTTTTAATAATCCCCTTATCACTCCTTTTAATATTCGACCCTTTTTTAAAAATCACTCCCCTTTTTAATTATCAATTCCTTTTTAATTTTAATATACTTTCCCTTATTTTAATACCCCCCTCCCCTCTCATATAATTCACTCCTCATTCCCATTAATTTAATTCCCCTTTCCATTTTTAATAATTCCCATTCCCTTTTTAATTATTTCCCTTTCCCTGTGTAATCTAAATAATTATTTTTTAGTATAATTTTCAATTAATTAAAAAAAAAAAAAAAAAAAAGCGAGAGAGAGAGAGAGGAGAGAGAGAAGATTTGAGCAATGAGAAAAAAGAGGAATGACATGTGAGCGAAATTGAAGAAAAATGGACTATATTTAGAAAATGAAAGCATAGAAAATTCTGGATTTGACATTGACATAAAGAAGGTGATTTTCTGGAGAATTTTACATTTGAAGACAAGTTTGCCATCATTGAAAATAGCTCTTTGAAGAAAAATTTCAGCTGCCTTAAAGGCCTCTTGCATAGTGTTTTCAGCTGCACATTTACACATATTTTGCAGAGATTTTGTATTGAACTCACATTGTGAGTGAATTTCCCTCTTCATTCATAGTTGGAATCAGTGTATTTGTGTTGAAAATTTGTTGATTGCCCTCCATCATTTGAGGAGCACACTTTGTACTTTGAGAATTTCTTGAGTCATTTGTATTTGTTGTTGAAACACATTGTAAACGGGTGCATTCTCGGTTGAAGCCGACACCCTTTCATTTTTTGAGCCTAAGTTGTTGAAATGGCTAAAATAAATGAGGCATTAGTGTTGTTGAATAGCCTCATTCATTCCAATGTTGATGATATGATAAAAATGAGCAAGGATGCTCTTTGTAAATTCAGATTTGTTTACAAGATGCACAAGAAAAGATTGAGTTTTTGCAGTTGGAAACTCAGCTTCAGCAAGAAAAAATTCAGCAAAAGAGTCACCATTCTAAACCTGTTTCTGTTCAGAACATTGTGAAGGACTCTCATCAGAAGAAAGAAGATAAAGTTCCAGTTGATTCCCATTCAGTTCCTTGTACTAGAGCAGGTGTACATGCAGATGCAGTAGTTCAACCTGCACTTCTCAAGCCCATCATCAAACCTTGGGAAGAGCTTGTCCACAACAAGCATCGAACTGGTCTTGGATATGACAAGGATGTGACCTTTCATATTCCAAACTACACCAAGCCAATCATATTTCAAAGTGATGGATTCCTATATGACAGTTCACCTGCAGCTGTTCCAGATCCTGCTCCACTTCCACAACAGATTGAGAAATGCCAACACTGTGATCGAGTTGGCCATATGAAAGATCACTGTTTTGATCTTCATCCATGCGAAACAACGTAGTCGCACACTCATTCTTCGGACGGATGCTTCAGAAACAATATCTGCAAGAACTAAAATTCATCTTGGATGGATCGCTTCTTGCTTGATAGACATCGACGAAGAAGATGTTTACGACATGTTAGAACTTGTTCACGGATATTGAGCAAACTTGCGGTTGAGTTTTCGCCATCATCTCACCTTGTCCCTGACAGGGGGGAAATGGTGGTCATGTACAAGCTTCGACGACAGATCAAGCGAGCCTGAGCCACAATCTCTCATTCCATGTTCAGAGTTGTAGCCAGAGTTCAAGCGAGCTTGAGCCACAATTCGTCATTCCGGATTTAGAGATGTAGCCAGAGACACTGATGCCCATGAGCATGCCTTCGGTTGATGGATAACCTAAAACCATCATTTTCGGTTGGTGGATAACCTAAAACCATCATTTTTGGTTGGTGGATAACCTAAAACCATCATCTTTGGTTGGTGGACAACCTAAAACAACCACAAGTAGTAGACCTCCCTTCTCTTAGGTCGAAGGTCACCCTTTTTTATGAGGGACAATTCCTCTAGCAGAAGCTTTCAGCTTCTTCCCAGTTTTGGAAGAGTTCCGGGAACTGCAACAAGTTTGCGTTCCAGTGTTTGTGGTCATCCTAAAACCACCTCTTTTTTCCAACATTTCAGAGAGTTGATTCAGCCCAAGTGCTGCCATGTATACTTTTCAGATTTGTATTACAACTCTTTTCTTGGACTCACACATACCCCTTCGGATTAAGGGGGGATGTTGGAACACCTAATCCTACATGGGTAGGTGTCGAATATGAAAAGTCACAATGGAGTCCAAGTGACCTTGGAATATGAAACCAAGAGTCACACCATTGTACTATAAATGTACATCTTTGTATAATGAAAAATAAGAAAGCCTCACGCTTATCTTTTATTGTGTGTTGAGTCTTTTGTGTGTGTGTGCTCATCTTCCTCATACACCATGTGTGTGCTTCAACATGGTGTTTAACAATAGCTAGTCGCCTATTCCGCAACTATCTTCATGTTCTCATAGGTTACATGTGTCACTTTAGAGAAAAACGCATATGGTTGAATTCCACAACGCTCCCACATCATCTATTGCTCTCTCCGAAGTCTGAGCAAGAATCTACAGGTGGTTATTCACGTGGAAGAGATCAAAGCTAAGAAGCAGATTCCTACTAGGACAGGGACTCTACAGATGTCTCCAGCAAAGTACGAGGCTTCCATAAGTGTTCTAATTTGATTTTGATTGAAAAAAACACTTGTTCCTATTTATTCTCAAGGGTAGTTATGTATTTATTTTATAAGAATGACTCGGGAGACCGAGGGACAGTTAGCTAGATTGATGTTTTGTTGCTAGATCTCAAAAGACCGTAATACTCTGTTTTTGAAATAATTTTCCTTTAATGAAAGAAGCACTGCTTTATTGCAAGATCTGAGGCAATATTGAGGAGATTTGTATGCTAATCCGGTGGTAGAGGGCCCTTACTGCCCGAGAAGCTTTGTGCACATTGTTTAGATAAGTAACTTTAGCCTTGTTGCATTCCTAGTTTAAGCAATTTTCTGAACTTTGTGTTTTATACTCACTTGCGTTGGATGCTACAGTCTAGTCTTGTTCTTACGAATTATTCCAAAATATCAATAATATTGAATGAGATATAACTGTATTATTTTAGGAAATATTTTCCTTTTTCTGAACTTTACGTTTTTGTGCTCAATTACATCAATTGTTACAGCTAGACTTGTTCTTCCGAATTGTTCCAAAATATCACTAATACTGAACGAGATAAGGTTGTAATATTTTAGAGATTAGTTGCATTATAGTGTAGTTGTAATACTCTGGAGATTAATGGCGCGCTAGTTCAGTTTCTGCTCACTGTATTTCAAGTTGGATTAATGGCACTCTAGTTCAGTTTCTGTTCACTGTATTTCAAGTTAGGATAATGGCATTCTAGGACAGTGGTGGTCACTGTATTTCAAATTTGAATAATTTCATTTTAGTTCATCTTTATCTATTGTATTTTTAGTTTTATTAGTCAGTTGTATGCTAGTTTTGTTCCATTAGACTTCAAGGCCTTCATTATTTACAAACTACTCTTGTTATTAATCTCTTCCAACACATCATCATATGGACATGAATTAGTGATATCAGTTCAAGGCCTTGACTGTTCTGCAGTCTCTTATAATTTTACAAATAGCCTTTTCCAAAACTATTCCAAAAGATTTCTAACTTTCGAATGAGGCTTAGTAGTGACAATTTGAGTTGCAAAATGGATTAATTTCAGTGTCATAGAATAATTTAGAGTAGAGTTCCTTACTATGCTACAAATAATCTTTTCCAATTGTGTTCGAATAAATTTCTAACCATGGATGAGATTTTTGTGATATTGTAAGTCATTTTTTACTTAGAAGAACCTCATTGCATTAAAATTATCCTTTTCTCAAGATATTCCAACATATTTCTAATGAATGAATGGGACTAAGTTCATGTTATGAGTTACGGAGTTCATGTTATGAGTTATTAAGTTCATGTTATGAGTTATTTAGTTCTTGCTATGAGTTATTTTTCTTGTTAAAGTATTGCATTTTCTGTTCTCAAGTTCCATACATAATTTAGAATAGGTTTTGCTCTGTTTTAGTGTGACCAACAACTTCTCTTTGCCAAAAATTAGTTCTTTTTCTCTTAGAATAAAAACACAAAACCAAAAAAATTGGAAAAACACTAAACACAACGTAGTGAGAAACAAATACCTAGGCACATATAGTGTACTTCACTTCAACAGTTTACTAGTCCTGGTTGACAATTTATGACCTCAATTTAGGAACACTAAGTTGAGCAGACATTTTGGTGTCGTTGCCAGGGAAATGTAACTAGGTATCCTTGTTTCTTACCTCCCAAAAACAATGATATGCGTAGAGAAAGAGGCTCAAGGGGTAGATTCATAAGAAGCAGAAGCTTGATTCGTAGAACACCACTTGTTTCACCAAGACCAAGAGCCAGCACACCTTCAACTCAAACCCACATTCCATCCTTTACTGATCCTAGACTTCCAGAGGACTTAAGATCAGATATTCCATTAGAAATACCTTCCACTTTATCCACTGAACCTGTCTTAGAAGAAGATTCTGAGACCGCTGTTGGGGACATAAATTTTTCAACTTCTACAGAAGAATAAACTATGGTAGAAGAAGGGGGAGGAGGAGTTTTTAATGGAGAACACACACTATTTGGAGGGGATAGAGGTAGAGGTAGAGGAGAAGGAGGTAGAGGTGCATAAGGAGAAGGAGGCAGAGGAAGAGGTAGAAGAGAAATGGGAAGCTATTTTGGGTTTCCTATAGTAGATGAAGAAACCAATGCAACTATGAAAAACATTTCACCCTCTGTCCTTCCAAAATTTTATGGACTTAAAACTGGAGATCCTGAAACCTTCCTATTTGAATTTGAAGTCCTATGTAGAACCTATGAATACTTACAAGATGCTCAAAAAGTTAAACTATTCCATTCAACAGTGAAAGGAGCAGCATTAAAATGGTTTATGAGTTTGATCAACAGTTCTATTAGGACATGGGAAGACATGAAACAAGCATTTATAGAGAGGTATTTGGATTACTGTATGCCAGTCAACCATAAGGAGTAAGAGTTTAAAATGTTACAAAAAGAGGATGAAAATTTGGAAGATTTGTTGGAGAGGTTTAACTATAACATCAAGAGGGAAAAAATGGAAAAATTAGATCAAGACACTTTGAAAGCTCTCTTATTGAAGAAAATTAGGGATGAATGGTTAGATATCCTTAACATGATGGGAAAAGGGGATATATATCAGCTCACATTACCTGAAATAGCTGAATTATGTATCAAACTTTCAAGAGGGAAATCTAAAACTATAAAAGGACCAAGAGACCCTGCTCTTGCAAGGGCAAGTAAATCTTCTTCTGGGACAGTAAGTAGGGTAGAAATAGGACATATGCTTGATGAATTCAAATCTGATATCTTGGGGAATCTTAGTGAACAAATAGACACCCTTAAGTTACAAAACAAGAAGAAAACTGAATCTGATGCCTTAGCAATCTTTTGTCCCAAATGTAGAAAGAAGCATGCCTTGAGAGAGTGCCCTTTGGATGCAAAAGTAGTAGAGAACTATGTAATTTGTTCAGAAAAACATGATACCAAGAGTTGTCCTTCACTTCCTGGTCTTAAAGCCGTCTTTCAGGAAGAAACTCCTACAAATTCCACAGAATCTCTCATTTTTTTCTCTAGGAGACCTTGGCAAGGACCTCAAACAGAAGGATTCCATGATCAGCTGTATAATCAACGCCTACCAAATTGGAATTCTTAGCAGCAACCTTGGCCCCAATTTCAAAATCAATCTCAAAATTGGGCACAAGGAGCACAAAATCCCTATGGAAGATACTCTCAGTACTATCAGTATGCACCACCCTATCCACCATATTCACATTTCCCTCCTCAAAAAAATCCTCAAAAAAATCCTCAAAATCCACAACATCACAATCAACCACTTCCATTACCATTTCCTCAGAAAACAAATCAGTTGCCTGCCCAATCTATACCAAACCCCAACAATAAAAATCCTCAGAACACATACATGATAGAAGGCCAACAGTTTCCAACTTATTTGATCACTCCTTTATACCTTAGTGATGTTCAACTTAGGTCTGGAAGAATACTTGAAAAGAGAAAAACTTCTATAATCATACAAGAGCAAGACAATTCTGAGGAAGATTCTCTACGGATAGATAAAATTCTTGAAGAGAACACATCTTTCCAAGACCCAAACATTGAAAAATCAAAACAAAAAGAACCAATAATTTCAACTGCTATATTAGAGCAGCCATCAACATCCACTTCTACACCTCCCTTTCCAGAAAGATTACAAATTGATAGGGGTGTAGAAAAACAAATTATGGTGCCTAATTATGATTTCCTAGATGAGCTGAGAAATTTTTGTATTAAGATCCCATTATTGCAAGCTATCAAGGAAATTTCAATCTTAGAAAAGACAATAAAGGAGTTGAGCATGAAGAAAACAGGAAAAAGAATAAGAGAGATAAAGAAAATTCAACTGGCAGGAAAAATTGTAGATATCATGATGGGTAAGATTGCTATTCCAAAGTATCTAGAAATAGGAAATCCAGTTGTTAAAATAAACATCAATGGAATTGAAATTCAAAACACACTTATTGATTTAGGAGCAGCAATCAATATCATGAGTAGACAAATCATGGATAAACTGAAACTTCCTAATCTTCTTTTTACACCCACATTATTACAATTAGCATATAGATCTGTGATCAAACCCGATGGGGTAATAGAAGACATTCCAGTGTCCCTATATTCTTGGGAGTATCATGTGGATTTTATGATCCTAACTCCTAAGAATAATCTAGGAGGGCATCCTATTATATTAGGAAGACCTTGGTTAGCTACAACTGATGCTTTCATTAGTTGTAGATCCGGTGATATGTACATCTCTGATGGCAGTTCAACCAAGAAATTTACCTTGTATCCTCCAGCAAAAACAATTACAGAATTGGATGATACTCAATGGATAGAGGATGAAGAATACTTACAACCTCTCTTCACAATTTCAGAAATTAGTGAAGATAGCCAGATTATGAATACCTTAGAAAACTTTGAATCCTCTTCGGAATACAAACATGAAAATTTTCAAGAAGAATCCCACATTGAGTTTTTATCATCAAGACAGATGTCTCTCTATTCCATGGATAAATTTGGCAGCTCTACAATTGAGATATTTCCAAGCAAAACTTTAAACATAAACAAGAACCTAGAGAAATCTCAACAAGTAGAGCTAGTCAAGATATTACAGAGACATTCTTCTGCATATGCATGGGAGTACACTGATATGAAAGGGATAAGCCCCAAGACTTGCACTCATCACATATATATAGAGGAAAATTGTAAACCAATCAGACAACCTCAAATACGGATGAATCCAAATCTTAGGGAAATTGTTAAAGAAGAATTGCAGAAATTGTTAAATGTTAACTTTATCTATCCCATTTCAGATAGTCAGTGGGTTTCTCCTTTGGTAATTGTGTCAAAGAAAAATGGTAAATGGAGGGTATGTATTGACTACCGAGAATTAAACAAAGCTACTCTTAAAGATCATTTTCCCCTACCTTTCATAGATCAGGTATTAGATACATTAGCTGGCAAAAATTACTTCTCATTTTTAGATGGGTTTGGTGGTTATAATCAAATCCAAGTAGCACTTGAAGATCAAGAGAAAACCACATTTACCTGTCCTTGGGGTACCTATGCTTACCGAGTATTGCCATTTGGATTATGCAATGCACCTGCAACATTTCAAAGGGTAGTACTAGGAATTTTTTCAGATCTAATACATGATTGTGTAGAGGTATATATGGATGATTTCACAGTTTATGGAAACACATTTGAAGAAGCTTTAGAAAACATGGAAAAAGTGTTAAAGAGATGTAAAGAAGAAAATCTTTCACTAAGTCATGAGAAGTGTTTTATGATGTTTACTGAAGGAATTGTTTTAGGACATCACATTTCAGGGGATGGGATTAGAGTTGATGAGTCAAAATTTGAAGTCATATCTAACTTATCTATTCCAAGTTGTCAAAAATATGTTAGGAGTTTTCTCGGATTTACAGGATATTATCGAAGGTTTATAGAAAACTTCACCAAGATAGAATCTCCACTTTTCAAATTACTTACCAAGGATTGTGAATTCAAGTGGAATTCCAATTGCCAGTTAGTCTTTGAGACCCTGAAAACAAAAATCTCTGAAGCACCTTTTTTAAGGGGCCCTAACTGGAAGTTACCTTTTCATATTTCAACAGATGCCTCAGATACAACTCTAGGAGCAATATTTGGACAAAAAGACCTGATTCCTTATGCCATCTATTATACAAGTAAAAATTTGACTCCTTCAGAGTTAAATTATACTATAACTGAAAAAGAGTTTTTAGCTCTTGTTCATGCCATAAACAAATTCAGACACTATATAACACGCTATGAAACTTTTTTTCACACAGATCACTCTGCAATTAGATATCTAATGAATAAATCAATTACTAATGGAAGAGTCATAAGATGGTTATTGCTTTTACAAGAATTCAACATTGCCATTCTAGATAGGCCTGGAAAACAAAACACAGAGCTGATTTCCTATCTAGACTCCAAAACATCAGATGCAATACCCCAGTTGAAGATCAATTCCATGATGAATATCTTTTTCCAATTTCTACTCAAACTCCTTGGTTTGCTGACATTTCTAATTATTTAGTTTCAGGGAAATTTCCTTGAATAATGAATGCAAAAGAGACAAAAGAAAGATAATTTATGATAGTGAAAAATATTCATGGGTTGCTAATGAGTTATACAAAACAGGTCCAGATTTTATCATTAGGAGATGTGTTCGGGAAGATGAGATGCCTGAGATCCTCAAGTCATGTCATGATGAACCTTGTGGCGGACACTTTGCTGATAAAAGGACAACTTATAAGATCCTTCATTTAGGATATTATTGGCCATCCCTTTTTAAATATGCTAAAGAGTATGTCAAAAGGTGTGACAGTTGCCAAAGGGTAGGGAAACCTTCTCCTTCAGGTGAGATGCCATTGTAGCCTCAGGTACATATTGAACCTTTTGAAAAATGGGCTTTAGATTTTGTAGGACCTATTAGTCTTCCATCGAGACAAAAGAAATATATATTATTTTTCACTGATTATGTTACCAAATGGGTAGAGGCCAAGCCATTACTTTCTGCCACTGAAGCATCTGTAGTTAATTTTTTTTTTGAGGATATTTTTACTCGTTTTGGTGTCCCAAGGGAAATTGTTACAGATCAAGGAGCTCAATTTACATCAAAGCTAGTGGAACAAATGATGGAGAGGTAAAAAATCAGACACATAAAATCTACTCCCTATCATCCACAAGAAAATGGTCAAGTGGAATCTACCAATAAAGTCATTAAAGGGATCCTAACAAAGATTGTCCATTTACATAGAAGAGATTGGGCAGATAGGCTTCCTGAAGCTTTGTGGACATATAGAACTACATGGAGAAGCACAACAGACCATACTCCTTATGAACTTGTTTATGGAAAACAAGTTTTTTTTCCCATAGAGTTTCAGATTCAAACTTTTAAAATGGCAGTTCAGCTAGGACTTGATCTAACAGAGGCACAAAAGCACAGATTGGAGCAGATTAATGAATTGGATGAGATCAGACAAGATGCAGTTCAGAAAACAAGTATAGTCCAACATCAAAGGACTAGATGGCATGATAATTACATCAAGGAAAAGAAGTTCAAAGAAGGTGACTGGGCTCTCTTGTTTGATTCAAAGTTCAAGGATTTTCAAGGTAAATTCCAAACACATTGGCTTGGGCCATATGAAATTATAAGAACTTTTGACAATGGAGCAATAAAAATCGGGACAATAGATGAAGATAAGGTCACTTTTCTTGTAAATGGTCATAGATTGAAGCTGTATCATAAGCCACTTTCAAGAGAATAATTTGTCAAGAGATTCCAGGAAAACAGTGATGTGAAGTTAATGAAGAAGAATTTTTCTTCTTCATCAACTTAGTTGAATTTTCTGAATTAAAAAGCATAAAAATAAATAAAAATAAAAATAAAAATAAAGTATAAACATGAAAACTAATCACTGATTAGCATGTTTATACAGAAAAGATAAAGTTAAAATCAGAATCCTTCTAACACTTTAGCTTTTCAAATTTGTTTTTTTTTTCTACAAGCAGTCATTACAAAATCATAAGTTTCACTCCATCATGTCTCACTTCATTCATATTTCATTCGCTCCATTCATTCATATTTCATTCATTCCATTCATCCATACTTCATTCACTCCATTCCATGGTCCATTTCATTTCCATCTCAGATTTCTAAATTTGATCTCTTTCTGCAGATTGAGTGTTACAAATCATGAGTTGTAGACCACCTTTTATGTTTCATTCCATTTCACAATTGTGATTAATTTCATTCCATTAAATTTCACTTCACTCCTGATCCATTTCACTATATTTCATGATCCATTTCATACAACATTCCATTCCATGTTTCAAAGTTCCTACAAGTACATTCTGCAGCCAGTTAGACATTCTGCAGCCAGATATCCAGAAGGCAACTATCCAGTAATCATTTGATCAGCAGCAAATTGATCCTGCACACCTATGACAACAAGCAAAATCAAAGGAGTTATGAAGACTTAAGAATCAATGATTTTCAAAGGAGGACAAAGCATATCAAAACCACAAAAAATTAAAGGAAAGGAAAAGGTAAAGTTGTAAAATTATTATGATGACAGAATATGAAAGTTATAGTATAGTTAGGTCATGTATGATTCAAAAATTTGTTTTAATTATTAGTGTTGATCATGCCTATTAAACCTATCATAAAAAATTTGGACACAATCCCTTCCACTCCGCCATTTCAAATCATCATTTAAAACTTAACGGTTAAAGTACTGAAGTGACCTATTCGGTCATGTTAGTAGCTGAAGTATTCAGTGATGATTTTTAATTTCTCACGAAATGTTTCCACGGTCTTTTCTCCCATGATGGCTCTCAAACTCATTAATTCATGTAAATCACCCTCACCACATTTCACTCATTCTATAACATCTCCATATCATCCTTCTGTAGCTAATTCCTACTACATAAACAGAGAAAGCACCTTTGGGGTAAAAACAACTCTTTAACAGCCATTTTGACCATGGATAGAAGAGCAGTAAATTAAAGGTTGAGAAGAGAAGCCATGGGTCTCATAGTAAGATTCGAACCAGTTGGAACCAAGTACTTAGAGGGTTACCCACAAATTAGAGAAATGCTACAGTAGGCTGGGTGGTTACAATTTTTGGAAAAATTCAATGGTTTTCATAAAGAGGTAACTAAAACATTTGCATGGTCCTTCAATGGAGCAGAAGTCGAAATAGGAGATGTTAAATTCACTATTACAGAATTTTTTATTGCAGAAGCAGCGGAATTACCTAGGCAAGGAGAACGGTGGTTCAAAAATAGGGAATTTCATAATGAGGCATGGAGGCAAATGCTCAAAACACCAGGTATGGATGTTTCCATTTTTAAGAAGGGCATTCCTAGCTCAGCACTCAAGAATAAATGGCAGAATATTTTGCTCATTTTGCAAAAGTTTATAACTTGTGAAGGAAGGTTTGGTACCCTCTATGTTTATCATATTCGGTTAATGATGCATTTCTTAGATGAAGAAATAAATTTAATATTTTTCCTACTTCATAGTCTGAAGAGAATGGCCTCTAATGTACAAAATAGGGTTCAATTCCTGGAAACCACTTTGTACCACCACAGCCTAGTTAAAATCCTAATTGAACATCATTTGAGAAAAGTGGGAGACAATTGGGATGAGTTTCTAGTGAGGAATCACTTTGAAGAACCCAAGGAACCTCCATTTGAAGGCAAGCTTACAAGAAGAAGTAGGAGAAGGAAAATTTCCGAAGCTGTTGAAACTAAAACTGGTGATTCTATACAAGAGGACATTGAGGAGATAATTTCTGAGAAATTGACTGAAATTAGGAAACAACTTAAAAATGAGAAGATGATAAGAAGGTATGCCAAGGAGAGAGGTGAAGGACCATCTCAACCAAGACGAAGCCACAGACTTAGAGGTATATTGAAGAAAATAGGGATTAGAAAAACGAGAATCATAAACATTGAGGATGAAGAGACACCAACTGCTAGATCACCTGAGTACCAATATGAAGAGGATCTTGATGAGGAAACTCCAGAGATAGACCCAGCTCAAAAACAAATTTATAATTATATTGAGACATTAGAGAAGAGAGCCTCAGAAAGTAGAGATAGAACTCCTAGCCCACCAAAATCTTCAATTGATGTACTAAGAAGAGACAAATATGAGTTAGAAGTACTCAATAGGCATATCAAGAATGAGAATGACATTTTAAGGGAGCAGGTTAAGCTGAAAAGTGATATGAATACAAATCTCTCTCTGCAAATGGAAAAGTTGTACAAGGCTAGTGAGAAATTGAAGAAGAAAAACAAAAAGTTGAGCAGGGCACTTATAAATTTGAGCTTCAAGTTGGTCATAAAGAAGCCTAGGAGGCCATTAACTATCAGGAAAAACAGAAGAAGGAGCCTATATTTCCTAGTAGAAGTTTCAAAATATATGAGTTGATTTCATGAGGACATGCAAAAACTTTGTAGTGGGGGTATGTTGAGCCCCAAAGATGTCCTTTCCCTTCACCAAATTTCACTTCATTTCCTTTGTCCCTTATCAATTACAGGCTTAAATGGTCAATAGGATTGGTTAAAGACACTTTAGGAATGTATACAATGACTGACTTGCTATATTTTCATGGTTTTGTTGTTGTAGTAATTTTTGACTAGACGCAACTACAAAATGCAGCCATTCTGTAACTAGTCGCCTATTCCGTAGCTATCTTCATGTTCTCATAGGTTACAAGTGTCACTTCAGAGAAAAATGCATATGGTTGAATTCCACAACGCTCCCACATCATTTATTGCTCTCTATGAAGTCTGAGCAAGAATCTATAGGTGGTTATGCACGTGGAAGAGATCAAAGCTAAGAAGCAGATTCCTACCAGGACAGGGACTCTACAGATGTCTCCAGCAAAGTATGAGGCTTCCAAAAGAGTTATAATTTGATTTTTATTGAAAAAGACACTTGTTCCTGTTTATTCTCAAGGGTAGTTATGTATTTCTTTTATAAGAATGACTCGGGAGACCGAGGGACAGTTAACTAGATTGATGTTTTGTTGCTAGATCTCAAAAGACCGTAATACTCAGTTTTTGAAATACTTTTCCTTTAATGAAATAAGCACCACTTTATTGCAATATTTGAGGCAATATTGAAGAGATTTGTATGCTAATCCGGTGGTAGAGGGCCCCTACTGCCCGAGAACCTTTGTGCACATTGTTTAGATAAGTAACTTTAGCCTTGTTGCATTCCTAGTTTAAGAAATTTTCTGAACTTTGTGTTTTATGCTCACTTGCATTGGATGCTACAGTCTAGTCTTGTTCTTACGAATTATTCCAAAATATCACTAATATTGAATGAGATATAATTGTAGTATTTTAGGAATTAGTTTCCTTTTTCTAAACTTTAAGTTTTTGTGCTCAATTACATCAATTGTTATAGCTAGACTTGTTCTTCCGAATTGTTCAAAAATATCACTAATACTGAATGAGATAAGGCTATAATATTTTAGAGATTAGTTGCATTATATTGTAGTTGTAATACTTCGGAGATTAATGGCGTGCTAGTTCAGTTTTTGCTCACTGTATTTCAAGTTGGATTAATGGCACTCTAGTTTAGTTTCTGTTCACTATATTTCAAGTTAGGATAATGGCATTCTAGTATAGTTGTGTTCACTGTATTTCAAATTTGAATGATTTCATTTTAGTTCAGCTTTATCTATTGTATTTTTAGTTTTATTAGTCAGTTGTATGCTAGTTTTGTTCCATTATACTTCAAGGCCTTCATTATTTACAAACTACTCTTGTTATTAATCTCTTCCAACACATCATCATATGGACAGGAATTAGTGATATCAGTTCAAGGCCTTGACTGTTTTGCAATCTCTTATAATTTTACAAATATCCTTTTCCAAAACTATTCCAAAAGATTTCTAACTTTCGAATGAGGCTTAGTAGTGACAATTTGAGTTGCAGAATGGATTAATTTCAGTGTCATATGTTAATTTAGAGTAGAGTTCATTACTATGCTACAAATAATCTTTTCCAATTGTGTTCCAATAAATTTCTAACCATGGATGAGATTTTTGTGATATTGTAAGTCATTGTTTACTTAGAAGAACCTCATTGAATTAAACTTAGCCTTTTCTCAAGATATTCCAACATATTTCTAATGAATGAATGGGACTGAGTTCATGTTATGAGTTACTGAGTTCATGTTATGAGTTATTGAGTTCATGTTATGAGTTATTTAGTTCTTGATATGAGTTATTTTTCTTGTTAAAGTATTGCATTTTCTGTTCTCAAGTGCCATACATAATTTAGAATAGGTTTTGCTCTGTTTTAGTGTGACCAACAACTTCTCTTTGCCAAAACTTAGTTATTTTCCTCTTAGAATAAAAACACAAAACCAAAAACATTGGAAAAACACTAAACACAACTTACTGAGAAACAAATACCTAGGCACATATAGTGCACTTCACTTCAACAGTTTACTAGCCCTGGTTGACAATTTATGACCTCAATTTAGGAACACTAAGTTGAGCAGACATGCATCACAAAAGGTAGAATATTATGTTTCATTGTGTCCTAGAAATGGATTTGCGTAAACCTTTTCAAGGTCTAAGCCATCAAAGAGGTACCTCCACCTCGAACCCTCTGGCAACTACAAAGCCTGCAGGGGAAGGCCAATTTTCTGAGGTGCTTCGTCCCAAATTATGCCACTTGCACTTAAGAGTTCCTATGCCTCCTCCGCTAGGACATCCCATTTCAAATGGGATGATCACGCCCAAAAATAATTCAACGTGCTGAAAGAAAGATTATCTTCAGCACCACTCATCAGTCCCCCAGACTATAACAAATATTACATCCTGTATCTATCAGCCTCCGAGTCCGCCTTGGCTGATGTTTTGATCTAGGAAGGCTCGGATGGTAAGGAGAAAGTAATTTATTACGTCAGTAAAACCTTAGCGGGCCCAACATTAAGATATGAACCTGAAGAAAAGACTGCCCTAGCATCAATACATGCAATCTAGAAGCTTTGCCACAACATCATCTTAAAAACCACTACGGTCATCACGGATATTAATCCCATCAAATATCTACTTACATGCCACCTAATGAACCATAAGTACGCCTACTGGATAGTCATTCTCCAAGAATACAACTTATAGTTTCTCTCCCCCAAAAGAAAAAATGTGCTTTAGCAGAGTTCATTACGGACCTCCCAAGAGATACTAAAGGATCACCAGTAAACGGTTCACTACCAGACGAACATCTCTTCTTCATAGCAACTGACGAGCCTTGGTACAGAGACATTCTCCTCTTCCTACAAACTCAAAATTTCAGACCTCATCTCACTCGAGATGACCGTCGACACATATGCCATCAAGCCCCTCGATATCTCCTCATGAGCGATGTTTTGTACCGATGGGGCATCGACACCATTTTACATCGATGTCTCACCAATGACCAAGTGGAACAAGCCCTCAATGACTACTATAGAGGTGCTTGCAACAGCCACCTATCTGGAATGGCCACCACCAAAAAAGTCCTACGGGCAGGATATTTTTTTCCCTCCCTGTTTTGTGATTGCATTAGAGCAGTCAAGAGATGCGAGCGATGTGAGCACTTAGCTCATAAGGAAATAGCCCCTCCTACTCCTCTGCACCTTGTCATCTTCATCGACCACTTTTTTAAATGGATAATTGGCTTCATGAATTGCAACCCCGCATCGTCTGGAAATCATAAATATATCATAGTGATTGTCGATTATTTCACCAAGTGGGTAGAGGCCATGCCCACATATGACAACACCATAGAAATCGCCACTCGATTTTTGTTTAACGACGTGATTTCCCAGTTCGACGTTCCCAAAGAGTTAGTCTCTGACCATTGGAAACACTTCAAGAATGAAGTTTTCGAGGATCTATCTCACCATCTCAGATTCACCCACGAATTCGCTTCACCATACTACCCCCAATCCAACAGACAGGTAGAAGCTGTAAACAAAGTCCTAAAACGATGTTACAACGCATGGTATATAACCATAAAACCAACTAGCACCATATGCTCTTGTCTTCCCTGTGGGCATATCGCACAGCTATCAAGACATCCACTAGTTTCACTCCCTTCCACTTGGTATACGGGGTGAAAGCTATGATTCCCATAGAACATGAGACCCTGAATTTTCATGCAGCCATCGAACTCCTCGATGATACCCAACCTGTAGAACAATTCCTAGTACAACTAGAGCTCATTGATAAAAGCTGACGACTGTCGCTTCAACATAATGAGGCCCACAAGAAACGGTAAAAGAATCATTCAACCGCCACATCAACCCTCTCTCATTAACCGAGGGAGAACTAGTCCTCTGCTATGATGTCACAAAAGAATCCCTAGGGCCAAGAAGGTTCAAAAACTTGTGGAAATGACCCTACATTGTAAAATTTTACCTCCTCAAGGGGGAATACATCTTGTCGGAACTAGATGAGACATACCTCAACAACCCCATCAATGGCCTTTACCTCAAGAAATTCTATCCATAAGGGCCAAGCAGGCCCTACCCTAGAGTCAATATTCACAAATCCAACCGTTTTAAAATTTTTGACCAAAAGACTTGTTACAAAACGTGCTTAAGTGTCACAATGGATTACCAACCCGAACCTTACTTTGGATTTGCCGATGGAGGATCATGATGATCTCAAAGTTTAGGAGCAGCCGCCTGGGTCATCTATCACCCAGACCAATCACCACTCTACCCCAATGGACTGTGCATCGGTTCAACAACAAAAAATTAGGTAGAATATGATGCCATTATTGGACTTATGTGTGACACCCTCTATTAAGGCATACGCCATATACATATCTACCTCGATTTATAGTTAGTAGTATCGAATTTAAACCAAACATTTGAGGTATGAGATTCACATATTTTTAGAAAATATTTGCGTGCAAAAAGATTAAGCAGATAATTTGACTACATTACATTCACACATGTACAAAGGAGTCAAAACCAAATAGATGATCGCATAGCTAAAAATATTATAAACTGGAATGCATCTTGAATAAACCATCATACATAAAAAATAAAAACATATACATCCATTAGCATAACATAATCCATAAGCAGAAGCAAGGGGCACACCATGTAGAGCCACAAATAATATCTCGCATATATATCAAAATGTATGTGTCTAAGTATAAAAAATAGTATCTGTAACCCATCGGTCAACCCAAAAAGATACACATATAAGTCGTCCAAAATATGGGAAGCATCCTCATAATGGGTGCTTTCCCTGTGTACATAATAACTCTAGGGTGGTGCTCCACCAGGCATAGCACTTGGACCCACTTCCGCTCTTGGTACCACTACTGGAGCCGTCGTCAACACTGAGTCTGCCATCCGACGTAAAACTGGTCGATAGTCCCTCTCTCCGGTCATCAAGGTCTCAAGCCATACCTCCTCGAGGTCATCTAAAAAGCCTCAAGATGACATCCCCTGGGTCAAGTGATCCATTCGATCCTAGGAATTCTCTAGAACTGACACCCGTGTGGTAGCTCAGCAACGCGAACCTCTACCGCATCCACACAAGCCTCCGCTGCATCGGCACGAGCTCGCTCACCCGCAGTCTCGGCAGCAGTCGAGATGTTGCCCTCCGCTAAAGGGCCGGCCTCACCACCGATTCCCCCACCCTGAGGCTCTATAGGAACTCCTCCCATCACCCCACCAGCTCCCTAATATCTCCTAAGAGGATCATGGCCAACCAACCGATCTACAGGGTGGCCAACCTCTCCAACATTTGCAAGAGTAACCAAAACTATGTCAGTATCATCATAGAAACATATATAGACATAAATAATCAAATAAATGCAGAAAACATAAAGTCATACCTGTTGGCCCCCAAGCATAACTATGAGGGAGACCCATCTCTGGATCCCCCAAATAATCCATCCCTGCATATGGGAATAGAAGAAAAATTTGAGGATTAGCCTCAAACCAAGCCTTAGTAGTGGTGTTCTAGTAATGCCCCACCCTACCACCACCTCCTCGAGGCATCACAGGGGCCCACCTCCTCATGCGAGGCTCCCATGGCCCTCCAGAAAGCACCACCACCACTGATCTCAGCAACACCACCCACTCGTACATGATGCTGCATAAAATACTAGCATAGGAAAAAAACTTCAATCCATCTCGGATCTTGTAAAGCTATGCCAGCATCCCGTCATAGCAGAAATGGGAAAAGTAGAAAAAGTGTTCGACCCTCAGCCGGTGGAAGACACCAGCCTGTGAGCCCGATGCCCGATGTGGAGAAAACAACCCTACCATTCGCACAATAGCCATGAGAGCATATCGCTCAGCCAAATATATCACCGATGCAATAGCTATGCATCCCTTCATAAGGGGCACCCTGCCGCAGTGACGCAACCGGAACGGCTCAAAATCCACCCTCACAGAAGGGAGTGGGTACCACAACACCTCACCTTGAGGCAGCAACCCGATAGAAATGTAAATATACATCTCAGTATAGATATCAAGGTCACACCTATGTAGCACAAATACCTTGCGCCTCTTGTTCCAATGCTAGACCAGTTAACGTAGGAGTCGGTCCTGTGACTGAAGAAGGTTGTCCTTCACAAATTTTAGGAGACCCCATTGTGCCAACTATTGGCACACCTGACTGTCCGCACCTAAAGAAGTATAGAGCTCAGGCCAATCCTTCTCCTTCCACAACATCCTGTCATCCAAACAGGAGCACATCAGCAGCATAAAAACATAAAAATGGGAAAAATTTCCAAAAATTTGGACAAAAACTGCCCTGACCTTTTGCACGCATGCCCTTATGACATGTGTGTGGAAGATGCACCTGTATTTCTCACAGACGCATAGAACATGCACCCAAGGTTGAGGAAAGCATGCATAAGGCGCACAAACCCCTAATTTTATGCACAAAAGGCGTGCTCTTACCCTGATTGCCCATGAAATCCAGGTTAAAACTGGCTCAGAATCCGTACAAACTAGTATTGTACGGTCCTCGGCACCCTGAGACTAAAAAATTAAAATACAGGACGTCATGGAGTTTACTTGGGAATGATATCGCTAATCCCTAGTGCTCAGGCTGATCGCAACAACAAGAACTGCTTTGCAGCAGCCTCCGACCTCTCAATACTCAATAGACACATGAATTGAATTAGGACCATATTCACCTATATATCACCCTTTTCAAAAAATTTAGAGGACCATAATGAGAGCTCAAAAATCCTGATCATCAGACTGAAAGCAGCACTGTGATCAGCACTCCATAATGCACAAAGGTGATGCCACACATTCGCACCCCCAAAAAAATAAATTTTCAACGCCAACAGATATGCCCTCTCTCATCTTCTTTTAAAAAAAATCACATTTCTTTCAATAATATTTGATAAAGAAGATGCTTTCACTTGGGGTAGTTTTTTTTGTAGGTAAAATGCAAACCACCCACAACTCCATCCACTGAAAGTTCTAGAGAAATTATCATTCTACCCCTAGCATTATAGAGTCCCAGAAAAAACTCTGCATATCCTGACATCATTTCTCCATCATAAATCATCCATAGGTTCCACACATCTGATCGTGTTTATAATCACCTCGTTGCTCAGTAGAGCCTCCCTTCCATGGTGCTCGTCACCCAAAGTAGACCATATATCACAAACAATAGTGACGACATGGGCATACCATTGTAGTCCGGGAAGCACCTCATTCCCATTCACTCATCGTGCATAAGGTAAAATTTTACCATATGAAATGAAACCCCTTTCCTGGACAACTAGGTTTTACAGGCAGATCAAAAGTGCACTGTTGCACCTCGCATTTGGCACACCATGCCTCCATCAGCATAATCCCATCTGCAATAATTTTTCATCCACTTCATCAACCTCACACATGAGACTAACCAATGGGGCCCCCAACCTCAGCAAAACACCTTCCTCACATCATCAGTGAGCAAACACTTTCATGTTTTGGGGCACCCATCTCTATGTTTTGTACAAACCAAACCCTATTATTTTATTCTTTTGGTAAGTGTACAAAGACCAAAAATGGTGCACTATGTTCCCCACTCACTCATTAATTTTTTTTCCCATGGCAACAGTCCCTGACCACCCTTGGTCGGAGTATACCACCATCATGCAAAAGCCACTATGACATTCATGACCATTTTATACCCACCCTGGAAGTCCTACCGACTCTAGGGATTTCCCCATTAGAAATAGTTATGTCTTCCACCAAGCTTATTTTAATACTCCGACCTTGGGCCACTAAATCCCCATCATCAGTTTCCAATCACCCCTTGCCACCATTCCTATGTTAAACCCATCACATCCAGGATCCTGATCCTTCGTATCAGCTACCCCCTCATTTGGTTGAGGCTTCCTTTTTGTCGACTTCAACACCTCTTTTACAAAAAGGAAGCGGCACCTTGGATCGCCCCTCTCCATAAAAGGGGCATCCTTGGTTCGCACCGTGGGAGACATCATTGCACACAGATGTCATCAATCCTCCTGACATTCGAGTACAACACAAGCTTCCATGTCAAGATGTTATTGTATATAACAACCATTTCACTTTGATCAAATTCGTCAAAGACTCGTGCCTTCATAAGCATCTTTGTCAGCAATTCTTACACAGGAGGTCCCGGTCAACACCTATGCATACAATGCACATTTATATGCCATACCAAGTTTACGCATATGGATACCACATTCCACCTATTGTCAAAGAAAAAACGCCCTTAAGGGTGTCAACAGTCGTTGTCATCAACCAGCAGATCACTACCATATCAGTGACATAGATAGAATATGCATCTGTCAAATAGATTGGTTTAACTAGCCAAAGCATTACAAGCATGGGACATGCCCGCCTCGTGAAAATTTGTATATATTGTATTATACCATTGCTTACAGGGGTCCCACAGGACAGGTTCATTATTTTACCTGGTTCAAGGTGTCTCCAATTTCGAGCTACACGTAGTTCTCTCTCTCTTTATGCATAGTATAAAAAAAATAAACTATAATGTATCTTGGCTATACAATTCTTCCTAGACCTCACACATTAGGGGAAAATTGTTATCACTAGAAAATCGTACAAGAAAATATAATATTATTTAATATTAAGTAGAACAATTTATAGGGCTAAGAGACATTAGAGAATATGAAAGTATTTAAAAATCTCTAAGTTCTAAGGAAAAATCAAATTGCGTACAAGAGGACTAGTCAAATGTTCTTTTGTGTGAAAAATCCTTCGATAAACACGCCCTTCCATGCCTTTGACCCAAAAAGCACGCAATCCTAGGAGTGGTGGAAGTCACTTTCTGGGACCACATGGCACACTCCAAGACATTGATTCCACACTTGAAGCTGCCTAAGGACAGCCACCCAAGCCTCCTTAGAACATCAAGGGAGCACAAAATGGAATAAATGTGGCACACAATGGAATCACCCTCCTCTCTTGGGTCACTATCCACAATGTACTAAGAGAAGGAAGGAGTATTTTAATTCTCCTATAAAAGCCCACCAAGAGATGAGAAACTGGAGAGCACATTGTTATGCTGGCCAGAATTTCCCCAAGCAATACCAAGAGCATGTGATCTAAAGAAAAGATAGAAGGGACTTAGTTGTTGGCCATCCAACAACTCCAGTCCACCATAGTAGAGAGAGGGAGACTTTGCACCAAGGAAGCTCAGAAGTAAAGACATCCTTGCATCGATACTTAGAACCCCTAGTTCTAAGGGCCCCATGGCAAGTGGGTTAACGTTTCATCCTCATTCCTACCAGAACTTAATAAGAGGGTACGTAAGTGCCACCATTTGGATTATTGATGTTTTTGTACTCTTTTTAGAGCTTGTGTGTTATTAGTTTTAGTTTTAGTTTAATTTCTATTTTTGAATATGCATGCTATTTATCTATCTAGTATGTTTACGTTCTAGAATATTCCACTAACTTGATTGACTCCATATATTTTCTGCCTGTGACCAATAACTTAAGAGGGAAAACCATACCCCTTAAGTTGGTGTGTTTTTGTACATACGTGCACCAAACACACTAACACAGTGTCATTGCTGGCAGATGTGGACAAAGGACAACAAGTTTCTCCTCAACTCACGGAGGTATAGAACATCGTGTAGAAGATGATATAGAACACCATAAAACTTAAGCTTGATTGGGTCAAGCCTTGATGGCTTGAGTTTAGATTTATCTGTGAAGTATACTACTCCATCAACCTTTTCAGTAAATTCTTCAAAAAATATTTTCTAAAGGTCATGTGATATGTTGCTCTTGAATCTAGCAACCAATAATTTCTCCAAGAAGTAAATGAAACATCAAACAAGTCTTCATTTACTCCATTGCTACTGTTAGCCCCCCTATAAATTTTTGATAAAGCAAAGCAAGGGGCTGAATTTGTTTTTGAGCCCCCAAGGAATGCATCTCCCCGAAGACACATCATCCTTGAGGTCTCCTATGCCTTTTCCTTTGATAAATTTCCCTCTGCAGAACTCTCCATGTTGCCCCTCTCTTCCCCTACGCAAAATCCCCTTTCCATCCCAATTTTTCCCCAAATTCCCCTTTGGATCCTACCCTTACCCTTGGTTTCCTCAAAATTCCCCTCTGTCTCTCTATCGTTACCCTCCTCAGGCTTCAGAATACATTAAAAGGGTTAAAAACCCACTTTGAAACGTTATATCAAGCCTAGCCCCTCTTCTGCTGGCCCCCGCACCTTTCCTTCCACGTGATCATAGTGCTGGAACCACCCACCAGTCCACAAGGGCGCTTATCTCAGCGGGTTATTGGGAGTAGTTATAACCGTTGATCTTAGTAGGACGGACGGCGATTGCTACCCCCACAGCAACCACCGTTAAAACCATCCATCACCGATCCTCGCATCTTGACCGTCCGTTCCCCGCAGATCTAACGGTTCATATTTTACCCGCCTGTGGACCCCACCCGCGTGCACTATTCAGAAACAACCCAGTTTTCATTGCACTGCTAATGGGGGTCGGGTGGTTTTTCCTCATTGCCCATCGATTCCATACACCTTCTGCCGCGTGTCCCTGCGTATGGCTCTGAAACTGCCCTCCATCGTGCATTAACTTTTGACTCAAGACTTCGCGTGATATCGTTGAGAACCGTTAGATCTGGAGCAGCCCATCTAACGGCTGTCACTCCACCGAGATGCTCGTGATTTAACCCTCAGCCACCGTACCCCTGACCCACTATTCGTCGTCCTCCGCTGTGTTTCCCATCGTCGATCTCCCGTGAGATCTGACGGTCCAGATTGGTTTTCTCGCCACTGTTGACTATTCTGCTGCCAACCGGTTCCGCCACGTCACCTCCACGTGTCCACCGTACAGCCTCCCCCCAGTTTCGTATATTTGTTCATAGGTCGGGTTTATTAAGGTTTTCATTTATTTTTCCTCCACGCCACCTCTCGACTGTAATCCATGTCGTTTTCACCACACTATGGGTCTTCCACGATGTTTTTCCATCTGCGCAGTCTGTGTAGTCAATCTAACCATCCCGTTGCATCCACCACCCTCATTGTTTTCTTAACATGTTTTCATATTGTGCAGGGTTTCCAGAGAGGCGAAAAGCTGCGATGATTCATAGGAATCATTTTGAGCGGCGCATTGAGCAGGCAGAATTAAAACTGAAGCCTGTACTGCAGGGAAATGTCAAGAGAGGTGGCGACAGTATAAATTCCATCGAAGGACGAAGTTTGAAACTTTGCAGACTCTATCCCGTGCCATTAATGCCCAGATCTTATAGAATCGAGACATTTATGAAGCCGTGGAGGAAAAACCAGCTTACAATCAAGGATTCCAGCATTCGGCATTGAGTGTTTTGAGTTTTAATACAACATTTTAGAGGCAAAGCACCAGATCAGTGATCCCACAGATCATGCAAAGGTACAACACACAAAAATCAATGCATATCAGGGGTTTATGCAGTAGCAGAATGTTTTTCCCTCCATGAAGGATAGAGCGCCCATACAGTATTCAATCCATGTCGTGTTCTGGAGAGATTTCCTACCCTGAAACAACCCCAGTACCATCAGAGCATTTACTTCATCAGTATGGCAGATTTCTTTATCATTTCTTTTGTTGTTGATTATTCACCAATAGCACCACACAGTACTGTAGTCATAACACCAAAGATTAATGCACAGGATCTATATAGAATGGGCTTCGACCCTCTTTCTTTTCAGAAGTTTAATACTGCATTTAGTTCTCCACCTAGCTCCTCTACTCCTCCGGAGCTATAAATTTATGAGGAACTCATTGTAATGGTTTTTGATCAGTTATCAGAGAACTACAAGTAGTTTCTTTTGAGACACAGTCTTTGTGTAAAGATTGCAAGATAGGTTGAAAGATATTTTTTTAGACTGAGTATTCAGCTATTGGCAATATTGTACTTGATTGGTATTGTTATTTAATATGACAAGCACATTTATTTGGATCCTGATCTGAAGCAGCGGTGATGTTTTCCTATCTCTGTGTTTACATTCATTTCATTTCGTTTCTACTGGCTTGCATTAGAATATTGGCATAGGATTTACGCTTGTTAGGTACCCTATGTTTCTGCTCTCCTTGCCATTTATGTTTCTCTTCTGAATGTATTATATAACGAATGTTTTCACTTGGTTTAACGAGTGTAGTGGATGATATTGCCTGCTCTCTGATGTATGAATTAAATGAATTCAGTTCTTAAATGTTTCTTGTTATAGATTTAGTTGGAAGATTTGGGAACACTGGGGATTGGTGTTAGCCCTGTCCACTAGGATCCTTGTATGACCTACTGATCTGTAACTTTGTGCTCTGAAATATGTGTTATCTCCTCCCTCCTACTTTCCATATCACAAAATCATCTTGAAGATCCTAAGTTTCAGATGACTAGCCCAAATGAAAGCCTGCCCATTGATTAGCAAGCAAATCCTTTCCTGACTCCATTGCCCAATGGTTTTTAATATTTCCTGGAATGTTTCACCTCTGCCTTATCCCTCTTTGCTCATCTTGGTCTTACATTGAATCCTTCTTTCCTGATAACCAGCAACCAAAACAAACAATCAAACAAACAAACCTGTGCCTATAACTAGCCTAACATCTTAAACTTTGAGCTTCATAAACATAAACCTTTTCTCAAACTAGAGAGATCCCTCTCTGGACCCAGGAGGGCTAGATCCTGAGGTCTGAAAGTGGTTCTGATGTTGTCTCATCTTTTGGTCTTGCCAATCTGGCCAAAATATGGGAACCCCAACAGCTATAATATGCTACAACATAATGAGAGGATTCAGGTGCTTTACCTTTGTCTCTGTCATGAGATTTACCTTTTTATTTATTTCTTTGTAGCTCAATTTTATCCCAAGACAACTTACATGTAGATGCATCATTCCAATATTTATTGCAATGTATGCAATGAAGATCCTATTTTTCAGTTTGAGTTTGTCTACCCCACCTTCCTATAAAATTCCTTCTTACTCTTGCTCTTCAGCCACCCCTTCCTCTGGAATAATATTGAGCATGCTTCTTATCTGTATGTGTGAAACATACAACCTCTTCAAAAGACAGAGGGGTTGTCATCTTTCCAAAAGTCTTCTATCTTTCTGCAAACTTTTTCTCAAGAGAATCAAAGGTGATTTTCATGAGGTTTCCACTTGCTTGCAATGACTCAAGGTAATGTGACTAAGTGGGATACAATGCCTTAACATAAGCTATGAGAGGTATGTCAACTTCTACACTAATATTTTTAATGTCATGCATGATAGATATTACTTCTGATGCTAAAGAAAGAGGGTCATTAATTTTCAATTCAAGGATGAACAACTTAATCATTAATTGAAAATTTTCAAGTTCTGAATGTGAGTCATAGAGTTCTTTTAATTTTCTCAAGGCTTCGTAAGCATTTGAAAACGGTTTAATATGGTGACTCACCTCTTCATTACAGAAGTTGCAATCAAGGCATAGGCCTTGCAATTCTTGTTTTCCAAAATGGAATTCTCCTTATCTGAGGTGGGAATTGTCGATGGATTTTCTACTTCTCCTTCAAAAATTCTTGTCCACATATCATTAAAATTGAGAGTGTGTTTGATTTTCCAAGAGCATTCAGGATAGTTCTCCTTGCTAGAGAGAAAAAATCCCATAATAGATATGAGAGAATGCATTATGACTCTTTGGGAAAAAAAAATTCTAGAGGGAAAAAAAACTCATTCTGGTATAAAATATACTTTACTGCAAAAAACTAAATTATTGAGTGAATATGCAAACTGATATAAGAAAAGTAATTTCTGTAGAAGAAACCAGTTCTAGAAAAAAAAATTGTGTGAATTTGTTTTTTTGTGTGGTGGTTAGACCTGGGGAAGTTTGACCTCAGGAAGGTCGGACATGGGGGAGGTGTGTTATGGGGAGGTGAAAGTGGGGAGGGGAACTCGGTGAGCATGATGTTGTGGTGACGGGGATGGGCTGCGGTGAGGGGGACAAGGATAGGGGAGAAAGCGGGGATGGGAGGGATGTGAGGGGGGAGGGGGGGGTGAGCAGGGACAGGATGCAGTGAAGGGGACGATGGAGAGAGCGTGGATGGGAGGGTTGTGGGGGGGGGGGGGGTGAGATGTGAAAATATAGAAATGAGGGGGCTGGGGGATGGAGGAGAGAGCAAGGATGGGAGGGCTATGAGGGGGGAGGGTTGTGAGGGGACAAGATGCAGTGAGGGGGACGAGGGACGAGGGAGAGCTTGGGGATGGGAGGGATGTGATAGGGGAGGGGGGTGAGTGGGGATGGGAGAGTGATGAGGGATATTGGGGATGAGGGAGAGAGTAGGGATGGGAGGGTTGTGATGGGGGAGGGCTGTGAGGGGGGACGGGGAGTGAGCAGAGATGGGAGCGATGTGGGGGGGGAGGGGGAGAGTGATGAGGGAGGAGGGGGGTGAGTGCGGATGGGAGAACAAGACCACGTTGAGAGGCGAGGGGGATGGGGAAGGTGAGGGGGATGAGGGAGCGAGACTGTAGAAGATTCGTGGGTAAGATGAGGGGGGAGGGGGAGTGAAAGGTGATGTGATGGACTGCACAGGTGAGCAGAATACAACAAATCAACTAGGCGAAAATCAACAGGTAGCCCAGCTACAACAAAAAATAATAGCAAATTAATAATTCTGGCAGGATTTTGGGAGAATGACAAAGGTGACAGTCTGAAAAAATTGTAGAGCCAGTTTTGCAGAATGGTGGAGGGAGTTACAAGAGCAAGGAAGCCAAAAATGGATTTGGATCTGATACCATGTCAGGCCATGAGGTAACTCCACAAAAATAGAATATGAATTTGATGGAGGGTGTGCATGAATTTATACATGGAGGTGAGACTATTGGGATTCATTTCCCAATGTCTCTTACACTTCCTTATTTCCTAATTTACACTATTATAAATTTCACCCAATCTCTTAGGATTAGTTGTCAACAAAGAGAAATAAAAACTAGTTGCATTTTTCAACCAAGTGCTAAGGGATGCATAATTGAAATATGATGTCTTGGAAAATCATGTCTAAGCTTTGGTCAAGGCCTTGAAGGCTTTCCATAATTATATTTTGCAATCTAGAATAATTTCATATGTTCCTACAACAACAGTAAAGGAGATTCTCCCACAAGGAGACAATGAGGGAAAAAGAGTCAACTGGATAGCCAAAATTTAGGAATATGGCATGGACATCAAGCCCACAAAATTGGTGAAGGGTCAGGGATTGATTAAGATTTTGTCAGAAGCAAGCTTCCATGCATTGGGTATAAAATCATTGGCTGAAAATTTAGAATAAAAAAGGTTGTAAAAGCAAGAGGATGAAAAGAGAAAAGTATAAAAAATTGCAATGTAATATTGTATTTATGATTGGTACAAGTCTATTGTATATTATTTTCTATTTCTAGAATTCCCACCTAAGATTGGTAGGACTAGGTATAAAGCTCTGAGGTTGCAAGCAAAAAAGAATGTCATTTTTTATGGCCAATTGTATTGGAAAGACCCTGTTGGAGTCCTACTACTTCTTTTTGTTGAAAATGAAGTGTCCAGGGTAATAGAGGATTTCCATGGCTATATATGTGGAGGTCACTACAACTGGAAAAAAACATCTCAGAAGATTTTGAACGTTGGCTTCTATTGCTTAGTCTATTTGGTGATGTGCATGATTTAGTGAAATATTCCTAAGAGTATGAAATATTCAGTGAAAAATAGAAACTATTGCCCCTTCTTTTAATTCTTGTTTTTGTGGAGGATCCATTTAGATAATGTGGGCTAGATTTCATTGAGGAAATTCGTCCACCATCTAGTGGAAAACAAAAACGGATTCTTACAAAAAAAAACTACTTCACTAAGTAAGTATAGGTTGTCCCTCAGAGGAATGCAACTAATATAGTGGTCATTATGTTCAGGGAGAAGAAAATTTTATCCAGATTCAGTTATCCAAGGAAAATAATTAATGATATTTATCAAGTGTTTAAGTATGCCAAGTTTATTAGCTTTTGTGAGGGAAATAATACCATATTAGGAAATTACACCACTTATTATCCACATATAATTGGGATGACATAATCATCCAACAAGACTTTGGTCATAAATCTCAAGAAGACCATAACACAAAATTATAGGAGCTGGGATTCTCAACTCAAGTTTTCACTGTGGGCTGACAGAGTAACCACTAAGCGGTCGACTAGAAAGTATCCATTTGAGTTGATGTTTGGGGATTCAACACTTTTTCTTACATTAGGGGAATTTTGAGGTCTAAAATGGGCCTCCTAAGAAAAATGTACTGCAAAAATAAACTTTATAACAACCAATAGGATTCAAGATGATGATGTCAACCATGGGGGATGATTTACCATTTTTTAAATAAAAGGGTAAAAATATTAAAAAATAATAAAATAATAAAACTACTTTTTCAACTCGTATTTTCAACTTATCTCCCAAACTTTTTACTCAAATTTCGAGTGGGAGTACTCGTTGGATGCAAAATTTAATTCCTCATCCAAGGAGTACCCATGTTGCATACTTTTGATGAACTCTACTACACAAAAAAATGAGAAATACATAAAAAACGTGATTGTAATCACGTTTTTTTATGTATTTCTCATTTTTCGTGTAGTAGGACCCATCGAAAGTATGTAACATGGGTACTCCTTGGATGGGGAATTAAATTTTGCATCCAACGAGTACTCCTGCTCGAAATTTGAGTAAAAACTTTAGGAGATAAGTTTAAAATATGAGTTGAAAAAGTAGTTTTTTCATTTTTCCCTCTAAAATTTGATGATGTCATCAAATCTTATTTGATTTTTTCTACTATTATTTTATAATTTCCTTAGGAGGCCCATTTTAGACCTCAAAATTCCCCTAATGCCCAATTGGCCATTCTTGTGGCAAAACTCATCCAAGATGCAGAAGAAGAGCTTTATCCATTGAAGAGGATAGACCAATTGGTTGAATTGCAGGAGAGAAGAGAACACGTGTCTCAAAATTTTATGAAGTGATAGGACAAGATGAGGGCTATGTTCGATCAAAAGGCTAGGGACAAACATTTTCTACCAGGTGACCTTCTAATTGTTAATTTTCCATAGGGATACATTGGTCTTTGCTTTGATAGTTTCATTTCTTCATTAACACAATAAGTTCACCCCATTATATCATTATTCATATTTACACAATTAACCATCAACATATGCAACAACGTAGGAAAAAAAAGGACATCATCATCTATGTGGTGGAACATAAAGAAACTTAGGAAGGAAAGCATGCACATGTATAGACACCATGATTGGTACAAGATCAGGACAAAACCCGCTATGGGGAAAACCCTTGCAAATTATTCTTCTTAGATCGTCATCAAATGATTCAACAAACAAGAGTACAATGATCCATTGATATATATATATATATATATATATATATATATATATATATATATATATATATGTATGTATGTATGTATGTATGTATGTATGTATGTATGTATGTTCATTATGAAGTAAACAACAACTAGCATATGCATAATATAACCATAAACATACTTCTGTTGAAGGATCCTGATTATAAGAATTGTAATGTACTGTCACTTCCTGTCGAATATTGTTGAATACTTTTGTCATTGAGTTGAAACTTTATAGAACTGTAGATTCATATTTGAGAGCCTGATATGCAGTGGAAATATATAGAACATATCTATAGATCTGTAGATCTACACCAATAAGAAACATGGATCCAATAGATCACTGAAGTCAACTATAATCAACATTCAAATTCTATATCTCAATCCAAGATGCTATCAAAGACTGATCACAAGCATCTGTGACTAAGTGGATGATGTATGGAATCACTGCGCAGGCAACTAGGGTGCTTAGAAATCCCTTAGCTACACCCATAGCACTTTGTGCCTTCCAGGGAAAATTTTAAGGATGGAAATTTATCTTAAAGATTAGAGACCTTGATGAATCTTACTAATCCATAATATGCAAACTATAAAATTCTTGGTGATATTTTAGTAAAATCATTCAAACTTCTAATGATTTTATAGTCTCTATAAAATTTTGGCGATTTTTAAGGTAGAACATTTTTTTCTTATAAAATTTGGGCGAATCATTTTTAGGAAAAAATGGGAATTGGTGAATGTTTTTTTTGGAAAAAGCATGGAAAATTATCCCATCTACGAATATTAGCCCCTAAAATTTTCCCTGCTGCCTGTAGCTATGGGTCCCTGGTCGCAGGCATAACACACTGTGCCTATGGCTATGGTCTAGATCAACCTGATCTGGCCCTAAAGCCTTAATCGATATAGTTCCATTTTGTGCCTACGGATATGACACATTGGTTGTATGTATAAAACATTGTGCCCATGGCTAGAGCCTGGTTTTGTCAGTTCTGGGCTTATGCCTAGAATAAAAAAATCTTAATTTTTGTGCGAGCTTCGAACCTATGATTTCGGACCCTACGTGAACTCTTTTCGTCAAACCTGTGTGAGCCAAAACATAATGGGTGAACCAAAAAAAAAGAATGCAAATAGAAGATATCTTGAGAAAGGGTAAGAATGAGCTTGAGGTCACTTCTATTTATAGATTTCGAGTGGGTCCACTTGGGGTTAAGGCTTAATTAACTAATTCCACATGTGCTTCGGCTGACCCATTCCATTACAAATTATTAAATAAAATAATTTAAAATTTAACTTCTGCTTAAATAATTTGGGCGATCTATAGTTCGATTATGGTGCTCTCGAAAAAAGGAACCTAAAGCAATTATGATCTTGACCATCTGAGCTATTCAGAGTGGAATTTGATAGTAGTTTCACAATTTTAACACTCCCTCTCGAGCTAGAGAAAATTATACTTGCGAATATATGTTCATCAATCAATCTGCCATTCTAGTATCTTTATGCATCATCGTGTATCTTCACTGATCATATTTATCATGTATTCCTCATGTTGTGATCCTTCATCATTACAAATAATCAATGAACTTCTCATACTTATTCCAAATTATCTCTTTATTGTTGCTTCTCCTATGTTGAACGTTCTTGGATATAGAAGAAGAAGGATTTGTCACCAGAGGGGAGCTTAGGCTACCACCCTTAATCCATCATGATACTATTCATAATATTTTCCAGTGGGAAACTACCCGAAATCTCAATGATGACTCGAGAGCATATCATAAAGGAGAACATCTCGACCTGTAATCACATGAGGGAGTGTATCTCGACCCAGAATCTCATGGGGGAGCTATATATGTACAAACCCATATTGAGCAATAGGATATAAAAACATGCAAGGGAGACCATCTCAACCCTGGGATTACATTGGGGAGCTTAATATCAACCCGTAACTACATAGGGTTATCTCAACTCATCCTATTTCATATTGATCTTCCCATCAATGATTATTAATAGTCATGTGGTAGAACACCTACATCATAATCAACTTGGTTTGTACACCCCAAGTACACTCTCAAGTCATTGACCAAATGAGGAGCAATATTTCCAACAAGGTCTGGTTGTGGGTACGATGCCAACTTGCAGTATACTCTACAAATACCAAACAGAGAATCAACATTCTTCAACTCTATGAATATTGGGGAGGGACATATCTAACCCTATGGGTAATAGATATGGGTGACACCCTATTGTCTAGATTTCCCTCAACCCCAAGAGCCCTACATCTCAATTCCTCACCTTGGGAGCTCAGTCAGGAAGGAAGAGTTGGCACAGTATCCTCAATCAATGCCACTATCATCATAATTAAATATGGTATCTATTTGTATGACTAGTAGTTGATTCCTATTCATATGGGACATCAAGTAAAATATGATTTTGTGACATAAATAATCATATAAAATCACAAATGGATACCATAATCATCCTCCCTCTCAAGGAGGTATCAATCACAGGCCTAAGTTTGTCTTGAATAACTACATTGTCTCAATGAATGGATAAATCTCAGTCCAATATATATATATATATATATATATATATATATATATATATATATATATATCTATATATTTGGAATTATCTGTCATCACAATGTATCCATGTCTTATCTAGATCGTGCTCAGACAAATCTCTAAGGAGCTTCTACATCCCGCCTCAGGGCTACCCATGCTAGAAATATCATATCCAACCTCAATCGTGCTATGAAACTTTCATCTAAGATATCATGGAAAATCTCATATTAAGGAAACATCCAAATTTTCTCAAAAATAATAATCCTATACATCATCAATACATTCAAGCGACTACATATCATAGGAGAACTATCTCAACCTTTAAAAGTAGAACGTATGATGCCGGTATTTCAAAGAATGTTCCATGGAAATTATAAATGAAGCAACTCAATCATGAATTTAATCATGTTATATACACATCATATATATATGAATTCTAAAATTGGAACATCAATGCTTCAATTAACTATCATATGCCATGAAAAGTTCAACAACATTTGAAATTTAAATCAGAGTGTCCAAGGATTTACATTTCCGTTACACGAAGACACTTTTCAATAGATTTGAAACATGGGATTTCTTTCCCAAATTTGAGAATTCGATTCAACATGCCATGATACATCATTTTGATATTTAGAAGACATCTACCTCTTACTTAGCTTGTATGAGGATCTTCACCTGTCAAGGGTGGACCATTAGTATGTAAAATCAAAGCCATAATCAAAATCAAGGCCATACCTTCGAACTCATCATCCTGACTTCATCAGATAACTATCAAATATGGAAAAATTTGAATTGGAGAGCTTGCATAATGAAACACTCTTTGCAAGAATAATACCTTACCAAGCTAACATAATCAAACTTACATAAATCAATATTATCTCAAAAAAGTCAACTCATCATATTTTAGAAGTGAGACAAAAACTATTATCAAATAGATTGATGTCAAAGTATCAATTCTTTCAACTAGGTGACAGGTAGAGCTCATATCAAGTCTTGAATTCATTTACTATCAAGCCATAAAGTATGTCATTTAACATGCCATTACAAACTATTTCCATCACTATATTCAAGTGCATACAACAAGGTTAATTCATGAAGGTTCCATCTTCATACTTAATCACTACCATTGTGCTAGGAGCAAGGAGGCCAATACGAAACCATAATTATGAAAACTCACATAATGCACTAAAGGTCACTATGTCCGCATAAAATTGTCATCAAGAAAAATAAAAAATCAAAAAATCAAGTTCAAATAGAGAGATATATAATCCAAAGACATGTATCAATCATCAATTCAAATTTATAAAACATCACATCAAAGTTACAAACACAACTCATCTATATCAACTAGTCAAAACATGTAGCACAAACTTCAAACATAATGACATATTCATATGAATGTCTCAGTCACCTTCAAACAAAAGTTCAATTCAAATATAAAAACTTTTCATGCTGATAGATCTTAATGATATCTGCAACATATCTGCAAAACTGACATCTTCGAGATGACCATCTCATTTCATTCCTAATCCTTTATTTACATGGATCAAAAATTTAACCCAACAACTTTAGAAATCAGTTTACTATGGTAGGACATGTCAAAGATTCCTTGATTCAGAATATAGATTTATTTCGAGTACAAAAATTCAATTTTGTGTCTATGATGATTTGTCACATTTATGGGTCTTTCTTTGTGCGAGTGAGGCTCATATCTCTGTTGTAGATCAAGATACCCATGAATCATAGTAGAAAATGTAATTTCATTTTCATTCATGTCATCAACCTACCTTCATTGGATTCATGCAACAATATATCTATTATATCATAAACACATATATATCATGATCATCAACATCATGTCATCAATATTTCATCAAGGGGTGGGCTTGAAAGATCATGGGAGCAAGCATATGTGACAACACAATCTTATGAGCACAATAACAACACTTCAAGTTAGGGGATTTAATTTCACCATATGCCATAACCACTGGTAATAGGATATCTAGAACATCAGTCTCATAGATATTCCTCTATCATCATGGTCACCAATACCATGCTTATTATGATCAATAGGATAAATTTAGGTTATTCAATAATCCAACATAGTGTTAATCTATTTTTCCATGAGCTTTCATCATGCTTATCATAAGAATTATCAATACCATATCAATGAGGTAAAATTATATAAAAAAATCAACTTGTCTTATGCATATCAAGAGTCAAGAGTATCATTTAATAAACTCAGAATAAAAAAAAAAAAAAAAAAATAGATGTTAGGGAAACATTAGGTTATGCCACCATATCCAAGATCAAGAATAAGTAGCCTCGCAGAATAAAAATGATCGTCATGATCAAATATTCAATACCATGTGAAATATTTCATCATAATAAACATAAATCACTTTCATATGCATGCATGAGCCATTTTCAAAGAAGACAATATCAACATACCATAGGGATTACCTAGCCATCCAATGTTATAACTGAAACATTACATTAAAACAACATACCATGCATACCTTGTAGTATTCAAATGCTTGTGCACCTTCACATAGGAAATTTGTCGAATTTTTCATCAGGTGCCCCTTTAAATTTTATATATATATATTTTCTTTCTTGTATCTCAAATGATACTCAATAGGGATCCACTTATCATATATCATCAAGAATGTTAGAAACATCCAGGTATTCAAAATGTACATGCATGAGGTATAAGCAATTATAAAAACAACAATCATAATAGTTATATCGAAAAGTATAAAAAAGAGTAAAGCAACAAGTCAAGGAATATTTATCTTGAATGAGAGATGATCCTCTCCCTATTGAACCAACCTTCAAAAGACATGTAATATACCTTTTCAGGAAATGCAGCAATATCTCCAATGAGGAGGCTGTATAAGGAAACTAGTGCAAGAATAACGCAGTCCAGGGCTTGGATCCTCTAAAATATGTTGTATGTAGCTTAAATATAGAATGGAATTAGAAAAAAATAACTCTAGCTACATTAAACAAATCTCCCCAACTCAATTGTGCTAAAAAGCATCACAACCCCAATACATCATAAAATAGAAATGCCGGAGGTAGCAACAGAGTTATTATTATTATGAAAACTATAGTAATAGATGGAATACCATATATATGGAGCTTCCATTCATTATAAGATTATAAATGAGAGGATTGACCTCTTTTACAACACATTGGGACTCCCCGGCAAGGGTTTCTGGCAAAATAACAACACAAGATACAACACCGCAGAAAATAACGATTTACCCAACAAATATGTATTGAGAAATATCTAATATTCTCAAAAAAGGACACACAATGCAAGAATTGGTTCAAGGCCTTCCTCAATAGAACTCCTGGAGTGGAAATCACCTCCTCCTCTTCCGAAATAAGCACAAATAGATAGATACAACCCCAGCTACTACAACTATTGTAGAAATAACGCACTCACTGGAAGTGACTGCTCTTTCAAGGTTAGAGGATGGATTTCCTCAAGATAGTTGATGAGAATGGAATTCAAGACCTCCTCCTTAGATATCCCAATCTGCTACAACAATGGTGAAACTAGAATTCCCACATGAGAACTCTTGCACTAAACAGTGCTGCAACTCTGGCTAAACAACTGAAGCTTGCAATCAGTCATAGGACTAAAACAAGAAGTATGAATGAATGAATTATTTTTCTGCTATAACTTCCTTTTTATCCCAAGTGAGCTCCTCCATCCCGGGCCCCACTCATTGGTGATGTATCTTCTTTGAGAAGTTCCTCCTTCAAAATTGCGCTGCCCTAGTGGCTTTCCCTCCCTTGTGACAGCGTTGTTGACTTGGTCAACCATAGATAGCTCCTCGATTTTGCTCCTCTTCACACTCAAGAGGATTTATTTTATCCTCCTACCTCAATCCCCTTTCACATTGGGATATATCTATTGTGTTTCTTACTTCTTATTTCAAAAATGGACCAATTATAATGTTCCAAGTAGTAATGGCTAATTGGGAACATTACAGTCCTCCCCGCCCAAAATTTGCTTGCCCAAAAGCAACAGTAAAGAAGGATGCCGCAAGATCTTCTCTCCCTCCCAAGTGGCATCCTCGTCTGGTAGATTCCTCCATTGAATCAAATATTCTTTGATGACCCTGTTTCTCAACTTCCTCTCCCTTGTGTCTAAGATTGTTTCTGGCTGCAATATCAAATGACCCTCATCATCAATAGGAGGAAGTTCCATGTTGGCAACTAAATTCCTCCCAATGGCCTTCTTGAGGCAAGATACATGGAAGATATTGTGGATATTTCTCCCCTTAGGAAGGTCCAACTCATATGCCACCTTGCCGATACATTTGTTCACCTTGTACAGCCCACAGAACCGTGGTTTGAGCTTTTCAGCTCCCTTTTTTGTGAGTGTGGGATGTTTGTAAGGCTGAAGGCGTAGGTAGACAAGATCTCCCACCTCAAACTATCTCTCTATCCGACCACGGTCTGCATACATCTTCTGCTGGTTCTTAGCAGTAGCAATGTTATCTTTGAGTGCCCTGAGTATGTCCTAGTTCTCTTGAATCCAATCCCTTGCCCTTTGAGCTTTACTTGCCCCAAACATAACATCATTAAATGAAAGTGCTTCATATCCATACAAGGCTCGGAATGGAGTCATGCCAATAGAGAGGTGGTGAGTAGTGTTGTAACAATACTCCCCCAAGTGGAGCAAACGCAACCAAGCTTTCTACTGCCCTGCCACATAGTTCCTCAAGTAGCCTTCTAGCCACTTGTTCACTATCTTAGTCTGCCCATCAGTTTGGGGGTGATAGCTAGTGCTGGGGGTCAAATTAGTCCCCACTAATCAGAAAATTTCCTACCAAAAGCCACCCATGAAGAGGCTGTCCTGATCACTCATTATGGTCCTAGGGAGACCATGGAGTCTAAATACATCTCTAATGAAGAGCTCAGCTACCTGTGAAGAAGTATAATGTGCATAAATGGCAAAGAAATGATAGTACTTTTTTAGTCTATCAACAACAACAAAGATACAATCCTTACCCTGCACTGTCGGTAAGCTGGTGATGAAGTCCATAGAGATCCTTTCCCACTTCCCATCTGGAATGGGTAGGGGCTGCAATAATCCAGCAGGATAAGTGTGCTCTCCCTTATTCTGTTGGAAAGTGGTGCATTCCTTGACATGCCGGAGCACATCCTCCTTGAGACCCTTCCATTAGAATCTCTCCTTGATAGATCTGTAAGTTTTTGTGAAACCTTGATGCGTGACAAGTGGTGAATCATGTGAGGCCAATAAGATCTTCTCCTTGAGATTAGAATTCTTAGCCAAGTAGATCTGATCCTTGTAATAGATAACCTCATCCATCACTCTAAATCTCTCATCCGATACCACCCCATCAAGTATCCCACATGCAAAGTCATCTTTGGAGTACTCAACTAAAAGTTGAGCCTTCCAATCTGCATCCATGCCCCTCAAGGACAGCGTTGTAGGCCTCCTGGAAAGTGCATAAGCTACTATATTTCTCTTCCCCTTGACATATTCTATGTCAAAGTCATAGGCCTAGATTTTTCTCACCCACTTCTATTTTCTTTCCTAAAGCTGCCTCTATTCAAGAAAGAATATAAGGTTGTTGTGATCAGTCTTCACCTTGAACTTATTCTCCACCCAATATTGCCGGAATTTGGCTAATGCATGCATGATAGCCAAATTTTTTTTATCATAGATGGAGTATAGCCTCTCATGAGGGAGCAGATTTCTGCTCTCAAAGGCTATAGGATGCCCTCGTTGCATCAAGACTGCCCCAATACCTTCACCTGATGCATCACATTCTAGCACAAAAGGTTGAGAAAAGTCAGGTAAAACCAAAACAGGACAACTACTCATTACCTCTTTGAGCTTTTCAAAAGCTCTCTACACTATAGGTTTCCAATGGAAATCTCCCTTCTTTGTCAAGTCTGTAAGTGGTGCTGCTAATTGTGAAAGCCTTTTCACAAACTTCCAGTAATAAGTGCAAATGCCCACAAACCCTCTGAGCTCTATAACATTCCTAGGTTCAGGCCAATCTCTGATAGCTTGAATCTTCTCTTCAAGTACCCTCACTCCATCCACTCCTATGATATGCCCCAAATAAAACATCTATGTGAGGCCAAATTCACATTTGGAGAGCTTGGCATAGAATTTTTTCTCCTTGAGGATATGTAAGACTGTCGCAATATGCTGCAAGTGCTCCTCCCAAGAGTGGCTGTAGATCAGAATATCATCAAGGAAGACCAATAAAAAATTTCGCAAGAGACCCCAGAAGATATGGTTCATACAGGATTGGAAAGTTGCTAGAACATTAGTCAATCCAAAGGGCATTACCAGAAACTCAAGATGCCCATAGTGACACCTGAATGCTGTCTTGGGGATATCTTGCTCCCTCACCTTAATTTGATGGTACCCAGACCTCAAATCAGTCTTGGAGAAATATTTGGATCCCCTCAGCTCATCCATGAGTTCATCGATCCTGGGCATAGGGTACCTGTTCTTCAAATTATTCTTGTTCAAGGCCCTATAATCAATGCATATCCTCAATGCGCCATATTTCTTCTTCACCAAAACCACCGAAGAAGCAAAAGGACTAGTACTAGGCCGGATGTGCCCTAGTGCTAGCAGCTCTTGGATAGCTCTTTCAATCTCATCCCTATAGGCCTTGGGATGTCTATAAGGAATGGTGATAACTGCTTGGACCCCTTGTTCCAACTCAATGGTGTGTTCAAACCCTCAGTCAAGAGGTCTCCACGGTGGGATATCCCAAAATACTGTAGAATACCGGTCCAAAAGAGATTGAACATCTGGATGCATTGGTGAGTCCTTTCCCTTCACCTCAGATATATGCAGCTCCACTACCCATGCAACATCTCCTCTACGCAGATCTTCATTCATCCTATGTGCTGAAACAACCTGAGGGGGATATGTGTTCATACCCTTGATCTTTTATTGCTAGCCATCCTTCCCTCTAGTCCATTTCATCTCCAAAGTCCTCCAGTCAGTGGTAACTCTCCCAAGAGTGACTTGTTAGCCACCTATAAATTTCTGTCATATCAGATGGTGGCTAAACGTTTTTAGATAGCCTTCAAGAAACAATTCCATGATTAGAATTGCTGATACTTGAAGAATTTTGATAATGTCCTATCCTTGGTTAAATATTCACTACTGTTTCCATTCAGAACTCAGAAATCCTGCTGATTCCTAAAGCCAAAGTACTGCTGCTAAAACCCTTTTTCTTTTCCTTCCCCTCAAGCTAACCTCCTCTTCTATTCCTCCATTTCCCTTGAAAACCCCTCAACTTCATGATTCCTCCTTTTCCTTCATTTAAATTCATTTCCTAAAGGTCTAAGACTCACTCTTAGCCTTGTCGGAACCCTCATTTCCCTTTAAAAACCATAGAAAACGCACATTTTCTATGCGTTGGACTTAAGCCACTCAGGCTAAGCCCCTACCCCTTTTTTCTCCATGTGCCCAAGCACCGGAACCAAACGCTGTGATCATTGGGTGCTTACTCATTTTTCTCCGCCCGAAGCACCAAAAAACCTTTGAAAATCATGAAAATTGGGTTTTAATTAAATCTCAAAGTTTTTCGCCCGCGAAAATTATGAAATAATCTTGACCGTCGATCTGCTCCACAGATCGGACGGTCCGGCACACGACTTATCGAGTGGACCCCCCGGCCATATGTCACTTCTAAAATCCACCTGGTTTTTCCGCATCGCCTTCGTGCGAAAGGTGGTTTTAACCCAACAGCCAACGATTCCATACGATGGCTGCCACACGTCCTCTGTACTTTTTCAAAACCGCCGCATAAATTCAGTCCCCCGCACGTTATCCATCAGACCATAACCGCCCAGCGGAATTGATGATAGTCGTCTGATCTGGGCCCGCTGATCCAACGGTTGATGATCGCCCAAGATGCCCGACCTTTAACCAAAGCGCCCGCTCGATAACCAAGCCGTCGCGCGGTGGGAAATCAATCTCCCCCATCGATCCCTGCAGATCAACGGTCCCCATTCAATTTACCGATTCCATTGCGCGGTCAACATTTTTCCTCCGCGAACTTTCCAAATCGCTCCCAACCGTTGATCACAGCACGATCAACGGCTCTGATCGCCCCACTCCCCCGCACACCTTCTGATGCAGATTTCCATATAAACGCAGGATTTTATAATTTTGTTTGTATTTTGCAGGTTTTAAAATTCTTTTTCCATGTCTGAAGAAGATTCAAAGGACGAGGGTGACGACTCCCGTTCTTTCGATTTAACAAAGGAAATTGACCACAGGATATAGGACTGTGTTGTCAAAAAGGTTTCATGAGCCGTTGATGCAGCATGCCATCAGAAGCCTAATCTCCCAGCCTAAAACACAGTTTAAAAGGAAAACCTAAAAGTGTTTATCGGATATAATGCCTCCACTGCCATATCTGAGGAAAATTGATTCCTCAACCACCACAGCGCCACCTGTGCCTCAAAGGATTCAATCAGGAGCTGGATTTATTGATCAGGATCAGATTGTTGCCTCGACACAGCCAAAGAAGTCACTTCTGCCAGGGCCTTCAATGCAAAGAATATCTGTGGAGTTACTTCGGACTACCTGTACCTCGAAGGTCAAAAAATAATCCTACCCAGCTTAAATCATGAGTGTAAATCAATTAATACAGTGAACACCTCTTCTGTTTCTTCATTGAGCATCCCAAGGGCCAATGGGCCATTTAAATCCTGTATTAATTGTAATTGAGATATTTTTCAGATCTCACCTCCTCATATTTCTATATATACCACAGCAGATATGAGTGAGGGGTGGGTTGGTTGTTGGTTGTTGTTTGATCACAAGTTGTAACATTGAAACTCTCGAAAATAAATATACAAGTTTGTTGAAGTTGAAAAACAAATTGAAGTCTTGGATGTCTTGATGATGCTGTTGCATCCCTGTTCCTGAGAAGGCTCTATCACTGGATTCATGAGCTTGGTTGTTGGTGAATTATTCTAACTGTTTAATGTTTTCTCCTGTTTTCATTATGTTTCATAATCTCTTACTACAGTAGGCTGAAAGTTTTAGGCTAAGAAATGACTCCTGGAAGCACCTTAGACCTGTTTACCCTTCACTGTTTTATGTTTTCTTCTGCTGAAGTATTTTAGAGGCTTTAAACCTTCTCTTTAGTCTTCATGCTTGTTTATTTCCTTGATAGCTCAAATAGTTGGTTTCAACATGATTTATGGTTCTCCCTGCTTGTCTGCCATCACTTGAAAGTTGTTATTGAAGTCTCCCTTTGAAGTACCATTGTCTTAAGTTAATCAAAGAGGTCAGTTTTGATCTTACCCTTTGCCCCTGCTTGAACAGTTGTTTTGAAGGTCTTTATAGTAGTAAGCATAGATGTTATTTAGGTGTTCCCTCTTCTATAACTGCTATTATCAGTGAATCTTGTATGTTTTCTAAGTCATTTAAAATAAAATCTTTGAGGAAATAGGGTGTTCCCCGAATCTTAGATTTCATTTTGAAAGTTGTCTCGAAGTCATTATTTTCTTAAAGAATGTTTGTAGAATTTATGGTTAGCCCTGTCTATCAAATATCTCTTTATTGTTAAGTTATGTTCTTCAAGTTCCCTTTGTTGAGAATTAAGCTTCTCTTTCCAAAACATTAATGTCCATCTCATTCCAAAACAAAGGATCCTGTGGCCAAGTTAGATTTTCCCTTTGATATCCCATATCCCTTGAAGAGTTTTTCATGACCTTATTTAGACTCCATTGTTCAATGAACCAGATATTTCCTCTTTCTCTCTATCTTTCCTAGACCTTTCATATTTTGCTGTATCAACTCAACCCAAAAAAACAAACATCTGCACTTAATAACTAGTCTAAAATCCATAATCAAAGCAAACAAGATAAACCTTTGTAAACAAATATTTGAGAGATCCCTCTCTGAGAACAAGAGGACTAGATCCTGGAACTCTAAAGATTGGTTCTAATGTTGCCTTGTCTTTTGATTTTCCAAACTGTCAAAACACGAGAGACCAACATAATGGCGATCACAGTGGGACCTACTGAGAATTATAGGTTTCAAAACCTTTCTTAAAACCTTTAGGTCCAGTATAACATAAATAAATTTCTTCAAGCACTGCCTAACATAATGGCAATCATGATAGGACTTGATTGAATCAGTGACAAACTAAGCAACCCTTAGGATTCCTTTTAATCCTTATCAAACCTTGAAGGAACCAGTTACCAAGCCATAATAGAAACTCTGTTTGTTTGAACACCTTAGCTAAGTGTAAAATCAGACTTAGAACACTATCTTAACCTATAAAACCAAAATAAACTCAGAAAAACCCAAAAATATTTCAAGTTTGGCTTCATAATAAACATGGTAGTGGACCATAGAACCTTTTACCTCCTCACGAGCTAAAAACTTCCACTTCATAGTGAAACACTCATTCCCACATATCACTTACCTTTGATGTGTTTTACCTTGTACTCTTAGACAGAGTCTGGAAAGGGCCAGATAGCCTCTAGATTTCATCCTCTTTTAGAGGTGATATATCTGGTGAATGCCCTCCCAGTCAATCTCTCGTTAGAGTTTTTTCTGTTTCGGGATATCCTTAAAAAAGGATGTTTCACAAGCACTGTGGTGGACAGTGTACCTCTTTGAAAAAACTCTAAAATTTCCACCTGGCAACTCCACAATCCTGAGCAGACCTTAAGACTCCGTTGGAAAGAACCCTTACCATTATAACATTTTCCAAGTCCAGCTAGAGGAATGTAGGATCAAAATTTGTGTAAACAGATCAGTTAACCTCTCAAATATTGTCATACTTGGTTGAACTTTTCTTGTTATTTTGGGTCTGAAAACACACCATAGTGGCTTCTAGAAGTATCTACACTAGAGCCCATCCTGACCCCAACCCACCTGAGATAGTTGATGACCCAGAACGAATCCTTTGGAAGTCTCCTAAGATTAAATTATCAACTGTTTTCAGATCACCCCCAAGAGCTAAATCAGTTCCTGAAAAAATTTCAGCTCTACAACACTCACAAGCTGACTTGGTTAATCCATTTAGGACTAGGTCATTTAGTGAGTTAGAACAACTAGATTCTGAGTCTTCACTATCATCTCCTGAAACAAGTGAACATCTTGGCAGCAGAGAAACAACACCTCCTGATTTACATTTTCTTCACATCCTAAGTGTCTCTCATCCAAGATCAGCTCAACAGTCTACTCCTGGTCCATCCACTTCTACTCACCCTTCATCCACGGTTCAAACCACTTCACTCCAGCCCACTCCACCTCTTATCAATCCTCCGCTTGTTAATCCACCCCCACCACATATCATGGCAGCATGGTATGCTCCCTTAGCCCTTACTGTACCACTAGTCAATCTTCCACAGGACTATCAGTCCAAAATTCCATCATATGATGCTAATAATGCTACAACTGCATCACAACATGTGGATAAGATGAATGACTATTTTGACCGAAATGAAATTGCTGATGATTCTGTCAAACTTAGATTATTTGCTCAGAGCTTAGGGGGAGAAGTAAGAAAATGGTTTAAAGGTTTAGCCCCCCGTAGTATTAACGATCTCCAAGCCTTCCATCAAACATTCCTAAACAAATGGGAAGTAAAGAAGAATCCTCTCCAAGTCCTTGTTGATTACAACAATCTCCATAGGAATCCTAGGGAAAGTGTACAAGCATACTGTACTAGATTTAACAGTGTATATAATGCACTTTCCCCAGAACTAAAACCTCCACAAGGCTCAGCCTTAAACAAGTTTCCTGAAGGATTTGACTCTGACATGACTTATTCACTGAGAGAAAGAGATTTTGCAACTCTTGAAGATATGCAAAGGGGTGCTCTTTCTATGGAAGTCAACTTAATAGAAAAGAGAGAAAGAATGAAAACTGAAAAGAGAGTATCTTTCAGAGAGGAATCCCCTCCCTCTACTTCAAGCCCAAAAATGGAGAGAATGTTGGAAGAAATGATGAAAGAGATGAACATAATTAAGAAAGCACAAGCAAATCAAAACCAGACTGCGCTTCAAAGCAATCAAAACAGAAATAGAAATCAGAATTATAGAAGAGATAACAATCAAGATAAGCAAAAAGAAAGTGACCAACAAATTAGACCTCCCTTTCAACATAACTATGTAGATCAATATGAGGAAGACAGGGAGTTGGAAAGGTTGGAAGAATCACATGTAAACTTGATTGGATCAGACAGTGGCGATGATGTTTTCCTCACTAAGGAAGAACAAGGTTTCTTCTCTAATAATCAGAATACGAACACCTATGAAGATTCTGATGACTATAGATTGGGTTTTGAAAATGCAATCATGGAGGTACACAAACAGTATAATCTTAGGAGAAAGGGAAGTGTAGAAAATCCAAAAGATAAGAATACTAGCACTGTTGTCAAGAGAAAAGCAGAAAACCAGCCCAAGAAGACAGAAGAAAAAACCAACATTTCGGCCAAAAAACCAGATTTAAATAAAGACAAGGGAATCCAGCCAAATGTTGAACAAAGCACCCTTAGCACTTCAGCTAGTGGTCCTAGTAAAACTATTCCTATCACTAGTTCAAGCAAGGTTCGGCAAATCAAAGCTGCTGAAAAGAATTCAATTGAAAAAATAGATGTAAATATTAACAAGTCAATTATTCCTTTCAGCCTTGAGGGAGAGATTGCTAAGATAAAAATTACCATCCCCCTAGCTGAACTAGTAACCCAAGAAGTGTATAAAAACCAAGTTTTGAAAGCTTTAAACTTAGGAAGTGATACTGACACCTTAAACTTGATAGATGAAAAACCTGAGTTGTTGTTTGGACCAGAGGTTGAAGGAAAATATCAAGAAGGACCATTTCCTCCCTTCTATGTTAGTTTGAACATACACGATAAAATTCTACACAACGCCATGTTATATTCTGGAGCTTCACACAATCTAATGCCCAAAGTAGTAATGGAAAGTCTAGGCTTAGAGATTACTAAACCATACAGAGATTTGTATTCTTTTGACTCAAGCAGAGTCAAATGTTTGGGTTTAATAAAAGATTTATGTGTTAACTTAACGCAGATCCCCGCCAAGAATCTAGTAATGGATGTAGTTGTAGCTGACATTCCCCCTAAGTATGGCATGCTCTTATCAAGATCATGGGGAGCCAAACTTCAGGGAAGCCTTCAAATGGATATGTCTTATGCCACCATCCCTGTTTTTAACCAAAAGAGAAGACTATACAGAGAATCCCACATGAAGTACATGGTGAGTAACATGGACAAACCAAACAACACTCCAATATATTCTATTCAATCAAGTTTAGACTCCTTTATCTTGTGTAACAAAGATGAAATTACCCAACAAGGTAAAGAAAACATGGACCCAATCAATTCACCAGAACAATCCAATCTTACCTCGAATCAACTTAAAAATATTGACAATCAACAACAACAAGAAAATGAAAATGAGTCAAACATACTCTGGACAGTAAATTTCGATGGATCCTGCAATAAAACTAGTGCATGGGCAGGTGTCTGGATTCAGAACACAAATCAGAGTTTTTCATACAAATTAGATTTCCCATGCACTATCAACATCGCTGAGTACGAAGCCCTCCTCCTAGGTTTACAATTGCTCAAACAGTTAAAAGCCCAAAGGATATCTATCTTAGGAGATTCTGAACTTATCATCAAACAACTCAAAGGAGAATACTCAACCAAGAATCCAAGGCTTAGGGAATATCGAAATGCTTCCCTGGACCTACTAAAAACTTTCGAAAAATACGAACTCATTTTCATTCCTAGAGCACTGAATCATCTAGCAAATGAACTTGCCTTCATGGCCAGTAATTGCCAAGTACCTAAAATAAATGAACAACTCAGTATAAAGGTGAAACACAGACCTGCTGTACCTGATAACGAAGATCACTGGTAGGTGTTTGAATATGAAAAACACATAGATGATTTCTTGAAATCAGAAAATGATTTCAGCATACCAACACTAGAAACCAGCCATGAAGAAAACTGTTTGTATATTGAACAAATCCCAGAGGTTGAAATGTTATATTCTGCTAATATAAATCATTGCGAAAATCTATTTCAAGCAGAGGTAGTGAACAATGAAGACCAAGAAGACTTGGAAGTCTTACAATACAAAAATGATAAGATCCCAAGAGGTCTCACACCTCTAGAACACCTGTTTGATCTCAACGATGTAGCTAAAGAACCAAGAATGGAGCCTGTGGAAAAAAATATAGAAGAGCATAACATAGGCAGTCTAGCAAAACCTAAGATGATCAAGCTATCTAGCACCGTCCCAGCTCACATAAAATTGAAATACATAGAGCTTTTCAAAGAATTTAAAGATGTGTTTTCTTGGGAATACAAAGACTTAAAATCATATGATACCAGCATCATCCAGCATAAAATACCCTTGAAGGAAAATCAAAAGCCTTTCAAGCAAAAACTAAGGAGAATAAATCCTCTTTTACTACCTTTAGTTAAGGTATAAATTGAGAAAATGTATAATGCTGGGATCATAGTACCCATTAGATTTTCAGAATGGGTATCAAACTTAGTTTCTGTTAGAAAGAAAACCGGGGAAATCAGGCTCTGTATTGACTTCAGAAATTTAAACAGAGCCTTTTTAATGGACAACTACCCCTTTCCCAAAATGGACCATATACTTCAAAGAGTAGTTGGGTCAAGAAGAATATCCCTTTTAGATGGTTTCTCGGGTTACAATCAGGTGTTAGTATTCCCAAGTGATCAAATCAAAACTGCTTTTACCACACCTTGGGGCACCTTTATGTATGTCAAAATGCCTTTCGGATTAATGAACGCATGGGCCACCTTCCAAAGGGCCATGGACATAGCCTTCTCTGAAGATATTGTCTATTTTATAATTATTTACCTTGATGACATAACTGTTTTCTCGAAAACTGATGAAGAACATTTGATTCACCTAAGAAAGGTTTTTGAGAAATGTAGGACATTTGGCTTATCACTGAATCCCAAGAAGACCCTCTTTGGTGTCCAAGAAGGGAAACTTCTTGTTCATATAATTTCAAAAGAAGGAATCAAAATAGACCCTACAAGGATAGATGGCATATTGCAAATTAGCCATCCTAGAAGCCTCAAAGAATTGCAATCCTTCATTGGAAAGATAAATTTTTTGAGAAGGTTTATTCCCAACCTTGCTGAGCTATTAAAACACATTACAAATATGCTTAAGAAAAACGTGGGTGTAAAATGGACTTTACCAGCTAAACAATCATTTGAACTGGTCAAACAAGCTCTTACCCAAACACCAGTCCTGATTAGTCCTGATTTTACCAAAGACTTTTATATTTTTTCTTTCGCATCTGAACATACAATAGTTGCAGTCTTGCTTCAGAAAAATGATTTAGGAAAAGAACAACCAATATCCTTCTTTAGTAAGGCCTTAAGAGACTCTCCTCTCAATTATAACATCATGGAGAAGCAAGTTTTAGCATTAGTGAAAGCTTTAAAAGACTTTAGGGTCTACATCTTACACTCTCACATAATTTCTTTTTTTCCACATACTGTTGTCAAGGATATTCTAAGTCAGGACCCTGATGGTAAAAGGGGAAAGTGGATTGCAACTATTCTTGAATATGACTTAGAAATTAGGCCCACCAAACTAGTAAAAGGGCAAGGATTAGCAAAACTTATGGCTGAGTCTAAATTCCAAGCACTAGACATGAATATGGTAGATGTGTTGGAAGAAATAGAAGAGTCTGATGCTCCTTTTATTGAAGAAACATTTCTAAAATCTCCTTGGTATGCTGATATTGTTTATGTGCTTTTATATTTAAATACCCCTCCTTCTTTATCTAAAACTAAGGCTATATTATTGAAACAAAAAGCTTTGAGTTTTTGCATATTAGATGGAGTATTATATTGGAAAAATGCTGTTGGAATTTTGCTTAAATGTTTGCTTGAAGATGACGCAGGAAAAATCATGCATGAATTGCACGATGGTGAATGTGGAGGACACCTCTACTGGAAGGCCACAACAAAAAAAATTCTCATATCAGGTTACTATTGGCCTACCCCTTTCCCAGACACTCAGAAGCTGGTCATGTCTTGCCATAAGTGTCAAATCTTTGATGGCAAGAGAAAGCTACTTCCCTTACCCCTACATCCTATCGGAGTTGAGGCACCTTTTCAACAATGGGGGCTGGACTTCATTGGAGAAATTCATCCATCTTCCTCAGCTCAACATAAGTGGATCCTCAAAGCCACTGACTTCTTCACCAAATGGATAGAAACTATACCTACCAGGAATGCTAATGACTCTGTCATTATCAAGTTTCTTGAAACCCATATCCTATCCAGATTTGGTTGTCCCAGAAAAATCATAACAGACAATGTTGCTGTTTTCAAATCCAAAACGATGGTTGATTTCTGTCACAAATACCATATAACCTTGGGCCATTCCACTGCTTACTATCCCCAAGGGAATGGATTAGCTGAATCCTTCAACAAGAGTCTCATTAATATCATTAAAAAGTTGTTGGAAGAAAATAGAAAATCATGGCACAATAAGCTGGTTCATGCCTTATGGCCTGATAGACTAACCACAAAGAAATCAATAAATATGTCCCCCTATCAGTTAGTTTATGGCATGGATGCAGTCTTCCCTACCTCATTAGGAGTTCCGGTCATGAAGCTCCTTCAATACGTACAGGTTGAAGAAAATGATATGCAAAGGAGGATCAACCAAACAATCCATTTGCAGTAGACCAGAGAAGAGGTTTATGAAAGAACACAGTTAGTCCAAGAAAATATGAAGAAGCAATTTGATAAAAGGACTAAGGCAAACAACTTCCAGGTCGGAAGTGTTGTTCTTAAATGGGATTCAAGGGGAGAAGACAAGGCGAAACATGGCACGTTTGAGAACTTGTGGAAAGGGCCATATGTTATTCATGCTGAGAGGGGTAATAATACATTTTTCTTGAAAGAAATGAATGGAGAAGACCTATATGGAGGTCCTGTCAATGCCGAGATGCTCAAGCATTACTTCTGCCAAGAATCTTAAGTTTCAAATAATTTGTGTTTTACCATTGTAGATATCATAGCCTAACCATTGCATTCAAAGTTAGAAGAAAATCAAAATACAAAAACAATAGAAAGAAAGAAAAGAGGGCAGTTTGTTAAAAACAAGAAAGGCAAAGCCCCATGCCCAAAAAGAGAAACAAATCTGAAAGTGTGAAAGCTTAAATGCCACTCCTGATAACCACACTTCTAATTAGTCAAACAACAAACAACCTAATCTTGACTAGTTAGTTTTAAATTTTCTGCTGATAGGGTAGTGAATTTGGTTTGCCAAACTATTTAATCTTGGCTTGTCAGTAGATAGATTAGGATAGAAATTAAAGGTTCAAACAAATTCAAAATCTGAACCAAAGTCTCCAAAGAGAGATGACTCAAAACTGTTTCATTTTCTGAGTCATGAAAGAGGAAAACTAGTTCTAATTTGCCCAAAATCTGAATCAGTTATCAAAGAAGAGACAGCTCAAACAAAAGAAAAAATAGAGCTGTGAAGAAAAGAGAAGGCCATGATGAGAAACTTTCAGATCTCAAACCTTCCTTTCTTATTTTAATTTTCTGCAAATAATAATCTATGTGCAGCTTGTTTTTATGCCATAGATCACAGCAAGTTAAAAAGCTTAATCTTGACTTGACTGTTTTTGAATTTATGTTATAGAATTTAGAGAATGGAAGTCTATTGGACAGCCTAATCCCAACAGACAGTAGATTAGGTAGAGAATCATATGGATCCAAATGTTTAATCTGGATCCATGAATAAATAAGGAGTAGAGTTAGATTAGTTTTTATGCTTTCAAAAGAATAAAATTTTGTAAGAGAGTTTGCCAATCCAAGTGCACTCTGATGAAGAGAAAATGTTAGATCAGTAGGATTGGGTAGGTAGAAAGTTTTTTGATAAGAGTTCCATTATTTTCCAAAGATTGACAATTGGTTTCCAGAGCAAAGAAAGATCTTTCAAAGCAGAATAAAAAGCCCAATGGATGAGGCAACTGATCAGACTCCCAGAGAATACAAGTCTACAGTTCTTGATGCCTTCAAAAAAGACACCATCCCCAAGTGGAGCCACTGTTAGCCACCCATAAATTTTTGTCATATCAGATGGTGGCTAAATGATGTTGGATAGCCTTCAAGAAAAAATTCCATGATTAAAATTGCTGATACTTGAAGACTTTTGATAATGTCCTATCCTTGGTTAAATATTCACTACTGTTTCCATTCAGAACTCAGAAATCCTGCTGATTCCTAAAGCCAAAGTACTACTGCTAAAACCCTTTTTCTTTTCCTTCCCCTGAAGCTAACCTCCTCTTCTATTCCTCCATTTCCCTTCAAAACCCCTCAACTTCATGATTCCTCCTTTTCCTTCATTTAAATTCATTTCCTAAAGGTCTAAGACTCACTCTTGGCCTTGCCGGAACCCTCATTTCCCTTTAGAAACCATAGAAAACACACATTTTCTATGCGCTGGACTTAACCCCCTCAGGCTAAGCCCCTACCCCTTTTTTCTCCATGCTCCCAAGCGCTAGAACCAAATGCTATGATCATTGGGAGCTTACTCATTTTTCTCCGCCCGAAGCACCAAAAAACCTTTGAAAATCATGAAAATTGGGTTTTAATTAAATCTCAAAGTTTTCCGCCCGCGAAAATTATGAAATAATCTTGACCGTCGATCTGCTCCACAGATCGGACGGTGCGGCACACGACTTATCGAGTGGACCCCCCGACCATACGTCACTTCTCAAATCCACCTAGTTTTTCTGCACCGCCTTCGTGCGAAAGGTGGTTTTAACCCAACAGCCAGTGATTCCATACGATGGCTGCCATGCGTCCTCTGTAATTTTTCAAAACCGCCGCATAAAGTCAGTCCCCCATGCGTTATCCGTCAGACCATAACCGCCCAGCGGAATCGATGATAGCCGTCCGATCTGGGCCTGCTGATCCAACGGTTGATGACCACCCAAGATGCCCGACCTTTAACCAAAGCGCCCGCTCCATAACCAAGCCGTCGCGCGGTGGGAAATCAATCTCCCCCGTCGATCTCTGCAGATCGACGGTCCCCAATCAATTTCCTGATTCCATTGCGCGGTCAACCTTTTTCCTCTGCGGACTTTCCAAATCGCTCCCGACCGTTGATCACAGCACGATCAACGGCTCCGATCGCGCCACTCCCCCGCACACCTTCCGATGCAAATTTCCATATAAACGCAGGATTTTATAATTTTGTTTGTATATAGTAGGTTTTAAAATTCTTTTGCCATGTCTGAAGAAGATTCGAAGGACGAGGGTGACGACTCCCGTTCTTTCGATTTAACAAAGGAAATTGACCACAGGATATAGGACTGTGTTGTCAACAAGGTTTCATGAGCAGTTGATGCAGCATGCCCCTGTCAAACCTCGAAAACATCGAAAAAACCCAGAAAAAGAGTATTAGAAAGAAGAAATGGATCAGAGCGGGAGTTTAATGGATAGATTGGAAGGGATTACGGCTAAGACGGCCATCAGAAGCCTAATCTCCCAGCCTAAAACACAGTTTAAAAGGAAAACCTAAAAGTGTTTATCAGACATAATGCCTCCACCGCCATATCTGAGGCAAATTGATTCCTCAACCACCACAGCGCCACCTGTGCCTCAAAGGATTCAATCAGGAGATGGATTTATTGATCAGTATTAGATTGTTGCCTCGACACAGCCAAAGAAGTCACTTCCACCAGGGCCTTTAATGCAAAGAATATCTGCGGAGTTACTTCGGACTACCTGTGCCTCAAAGGTCAACAAATACTCCTACCCAGCTTAAATCATGAGTGTAAATCAATTAATACAGTGAACACCTCTTCTGTTTCTTCATTGAGCATCCCAAGGGCCAATGGGCCATTTAAATCCTGTATTAATTGTAATTGAGATCTTTTTCAGATCTCACCTCCTCATCTTTCTATATATACTACAACAGAGATGAGTGAGGGGTGGGTTGGTTGTTGGTTGTTGTTTGATCACAAGTTGTAACATTGAAACTCTCGGAAATAAATATACAAGTTTGTTGAAGTTGAAAAACAAATTGAAGTCTTGGATGTCTTGATGATGCTGTTGCATCCCTGTTCCTGAGAAGGCTCTATCACTGGATTCATGAGCTTGGTTGTTGGTGAAGTATTCTAACTGTTTAATGTTTTCTCCTTTTTTCATTATGTTTCATAATCTCTTACTACAGTAGGCTGAAAGTTTTAGGCTAAGAAATGACTCCTGGAAGCACCTTAGACCTGTTCACCCTTCACTGTTTTATGTTTTCTTCTGCTGAAGTATTTTAGAGGCTTTAAACCTTCTCTTTAGTCTTCATTCTTGTTTATTTCCTTAATAGCTCAAATAGTTGGTTTTAGCATGATTTATGGTTCTCCCTGCTTGTCTGCCATCACTTGAAAGTTTTTATTGAAGTCTCCCTTTGAAGTACCATTGTCTTAAGTTAATCAAAGAGGCCAGTTTTGATCTTACCCTTTGCCCCTGCTTGAATAGTTGTTTTGAAGGTCTTTATAGTTTTAAGCATAGATTTTATTTAGGTGTCCCCTCTTCTATGACTGCAATTATCAGTGAATCTTCTATGTTTTCTAAGTCCTTTAAAATAAAATCTTTGAGGAAATAGGGTGTTCCCCGAATCTTAGATTTCATTTTGAAAGTTGTCTCGAAGTCATTATTTGCTTAAAGAATGTTTGTAGAATTTATGGTTAGCCCTGTCTATCAAATATCTCTTTATTGTTAAGTTATGTTCTTCAAGTTCCCTTTGTTGAGAATTAAGCTTCTCTTTCCAAAACATTAATGTCCATCTCATTCCAAAATAAAGGATCCTGTGGCCAAGTTAGATTTTCCCTTTGATATCCCATATCCCTTGAAGAGTTTGTCATGACCTTATTTTGACTCCATTGCCCAATGAACCAGATATTTCCTCTTTCTGTCTATCTTTCCTAGACCTTTCATATTCTCCTGTATCAACTCAACCCAACCAAACAAACATCTGCACTTAATAACTAGTCTAAAATCCATAATCAAAGCAAACAAGATAAACCTTTGCAAACAAATATTTGAGAGATCCCTCTCTGATAACAGGAGGACTAGATCCTGGAACTCTAGAGATTGGTTCTGATTTTGCCTTGTCTTTTGATTTGCCAAACTGTCAAAACACGGGAGACCAACATGACTAACCACTGGACTCCCAATATGACATTGGTGTCTGGAATATCTACCACAGAGAAGTGGTCTGTCAAGGTATAGGTACCCATAGTAATGGTCAGCACTGGAACATACTTGGCACATTGCAGAGTCATGGCTCCTGGGACCAAAACTGAAAATACCTCAAAATCCTCCATGGGAATCCCTCTCTTGTGTACCAGTCGTGCATAAATAAAATTATGAGTGGCTCCAATATCTATCAATATAGAAACTCTTTTCCCCATGATGGTGCCTCTCACTCTTAACATTAGATACTTTGGGACCCCTCTTAATGTTGCAAAAACTCCTCCTTTTGGAGAAATGTCTTTCATAAGTCTTATAGCATTGGCATCCTTCTGGGAGAAGGTCTTGATAGGATGGGCTTCACCTACAACACATTTATCCTCCAATTCTTGAACAGGGATTGTCTCCCTTGGCCTTGAGTGGGTCTTCTGTTGTAAAAAGGTTCTTGCCCTGGGGAAGATGTGTTGTAGATCTCTAGCTTTCTCCATAATTTCAAGGAGTGTAGTTGGTTTGGTAGAGTTGACCAACCCTTGTAATGGTTCAGCCATCCCATTCAAAAACATGCATACCTTCCTGCTCATAGTGAGGCTAGATACCATCACTGAAAGCTGCAAGTACTCAGCAATATAATCCTCAAGATCTCCTTCCTTCTTGAGCTTGGTTATCTTGGCAAAGTGTGATTTCAGATCCCTTAGATCAAACCTCTCCACTATATTCTTGGTGAAAGTTGAGTAGGAAGTGATATGATTATGCAAAAGTGTGGTAAATCCATGAAACCACTAATCTTGAGCTTCCCCTTCCAGGTGTAATGCAGCTATCTTGATAGCTTCTATCTTAGAAACCTTGTAGAGCTGGAAGTATGTGTCCAGCTTCTCTACCCATGCTTTTGTTGGGAAATTAGGTGTCCCATCAAATGTAGGCAAGAAGAACCCTACCATAATTCACTGTAGGGCTGATCCCTGCATCAATTTATCCTCCCTTTGATGAGGATCATTTCTCCTTCCATCCTTGATCCGAAAAAACTCCTGAAAACTCAGGTGCTCCTTGAACCTTTGAGACTGGAGCTCATATTCTTCAAAAAATTCCCCTAGAGAACCCTCCTTATACCCTTCAGTTAAAAATAAAGGCATGGTGGAGCATTGTGATGTAGTTGAATGTCCCATGCCATTTGCAGTGCTGGTGCTTGCCTTATGGCAAAACCCTAAAGAGTCTTCTTCCTGCCTCATCTCCCTGAGATCCCTTGCAGTTTTCTACGGGGTTTGAAGTATGAGCCTTGAGATTTCTTCCTTCTCCATGTTGAAGATAAATCTCCCCCTCAAAAGTTGAGCCAACAGCAGATCTCTGATACCACTGTAATATTCCTTTTCAGGAAATGCAACAATATATCCAATGAGGACGTTGTATAAGGAAACCAATGCAAGAATAACACAGTCTAGGGCTTGGATCCTCCAAAATATGATGTATGTAGCTTAAATATAGAATGGAATCATAAAAAATAACTCTAGCTACATTAAACAGATCTCCCCAACTCAAATGTGCTAAAAAGCATCACAACCCCAATACATCATAAAATAGAAATGCCGGAGGCAACAACAACGTTATTATTTTATGAAAACTACAGTAATAGATGGAATAAAATATATCTATATCTTTCATTCATTATAAGATCAGAAATGAGAGGATTGACCTCTTTTACAACACATTGGGACTCCCCGGCAAGGGTTTCCGACAATATAACAACACAAGATACAACACTATAGAAAATAACGATGTACCCAGCAACTCTGTATTGATAAATATCTGATATGCTCAAAAAAGGACACACAATGCAAGAATTTGTTCAAGGCCTTCCTCAATAGAACTCCTGGAGTGGAAATCACCTCCTCCTCTTCCGAAATAAGCACAAATAGATAGATACAACCCCAGCTACTGCAGCTATTGCAGAAATAACACACTCACTGGAAGTGACTGCACTGTCAAGGTTAGAGGATGCCTTTCCTCAAGATAGTTGATGAGAGTGGAATTCAAGAACTCCTCCTTAGATCTCCCAATCTGCTACAACAATGGTGAAACTAGAATTCCCGCATGAGAACTCTTGCACTAAACAGTGCTGCAACTCTGGCTAAACAACTGAAGCTTGTAATCAGTGATTGGACTGAAACAAGAAGTATGAATGAATGAATTATTTTGCTGCTATTCCTTCCTTTTTATCCCAAGTGAGCTCCTCCATCCTGTGCCCCATTCATTGGTGATGTAGCTTCTTTGAGAAGTTCCTCCTTCAAAAATGCATTTCCGTAGTGGATTTCCATCCCTTGTGACATTGCTATTGACTTGGTAAACCATAGCTAGCTCCTTGCTTTTGATCATCTTCACACTCAAGAGGCTTTATTTTATCCTCCTACCTCAATCCCCTTTCACACTGGGATAGATTTTATTGTGTTTCTTACTTATTATTTCAAAAATGGAGCAATTATAATGTTCCAAGTAACAATGGCTAATTAGGAACATTACAAGCCATCCTTAGACCACATAAAGGTGTTTCCTTCAATAAACTTTATCAAAAACCAAGTAATCTAGGGACTATCCCATTGATGCCTTCGTCAAATCGATCCCAAGTGTGTGAGGATATTCATAGAGACCATTCTCGGGTTTCATACACCAAATCTCAAGTCGTTACCATAGATCAATGTTTCTCTCAAACCATCACCATCAAACCCTTATGCACTAACTACCTAGGGATTTTTCCGTACCATATAATTCTTTTAGGTCTCTAGCATCCTCTTCTTTAATCCATTAAAAAGTGTCTCCATGGGGGTGATATCCATGGATTTTCTTTAGCCCATCTTTGATACCATGTTAATTTTCCAGATGGCTACATTCATATTTTCTTGGATAGATGCATTTCTTCATTAACACAATAAGTTCACCCCATTATATAATTATTCATATTTAAACATTTAACCATCAACATATGCAACTATGGACGAAGAAAAATGACATCATCATCTATGAAGCGTAATATAAAGAGACATAAGAAGAAAAACATGCAAACATATAGACACCAGGATTGATTTGAGACTAGGGAAAACCCTTCAGCAGGGAAAAACCTTGCAAATTATTCTTCTTAGATCATCATCAAATGATTCAACAAACAAGAGTATCATGATACATTGATTCATATCTTCATAATGTAGTAAAAAACAACTAGAATATGCATAATATAACCATAAACATACTTTTTCTAAAGGATCCTGATTCTGAGAACTATAATGTACTGTCACTGCCTATAGAATACTATTGAACATTGTTTTCACTAAGTGGAAAGTTAACAGAACTGTAGATGCATCTTTGAGAGCCTGATCTACAACATAAATATATATAATAAATCTACAAATATGCAGATCTACACCTTTAAGAAAAATGGATCCAATATATCACTGAAGCCAACTAAAATCAACTATAGAATTCTAGATCTAAATGCATGATGCTATAAAAGAATGATCACAAGCATTTTTGACTAAGTGGATGATGTCTGGAAGAAATGCGTGAGAAACTGGGGTTGATCCAACTTAGATCTACTCAGAAATCCCTTAGCCATAACCTTAGTTGTCTCTGCCTACTGCTATGGGCCCCTGACTATAGGCATAACACACTATGCCCACGACTATGGCCCGGATCAACCCGATTTTTCCCTAAAGCCTCAACAACTATATTTCCATTCTGTGCATGTGGATATGACACCCTGGACATAGGAATAACAGACTGTGCTCATAAGTAGAGCCTGGCTTTTACAGTTTTGTGTCTACGGCTAGAAAATAAAACCCTAATTTTTGTGAGAGCTTCGGACTTGTGATTTCAGACCCTGCGCGAACTCCTTCCATTGAACATCTGAGAGCCAAAACATAATGGACACACCAAAATAAATAATGAAAATATAAGATCGCTTGAGAAAATGTAATAATGAGCTTAAGGTTGCTTCTATATATAAATTTCTAGTGGGCCCACTTTGGCTTAAGGCCGACTTAACCAATATGACATGTGCTTAGGTTGTCCCACTCCATTACACGTTATTAATTAAAATAATTCAAAATTTAACATTTTTTTAACCGATCGGGGCGATCTACAGGTCGATTTCGGTCCTGTCGAAAAGAGGAATATAATGCAATTATGATCTTGACCAATTAAGATTTTCAAAGTGTAATTTGACCGTAGTTGCATAATTTTTACAGTACTGAGATGGGATGTGAGGAAACAAAACAAAGTAAAACATGGAAAATTTGATCCTTTGTGACTTGGGCCTTTCAAAATTGTTGAAGTTAAAGGTAACAACACATTCTTGCTGGAAAACCTAGATGGTTAAGTGTTTTAGCTGACTATAAATGGGCAGTACCTCAAACACTATTTTCAACACTTAATACACCTTCCCACCTCCATTATAAATATCGTTTATATAGGTTTTAACCCTGTACAGAAATTATCTACAAACGAATCTTAAAACATAAAATAAACAATAGTGAGAGCATAAAACATAAAACAAATAAACAGAAAGATTTTCCCATAGATCTCAAATCAGGACGACCAGATTTATTTTTCATTATATTCCTTTTAGTGTTACAAAACATATATATACATGCCAGAGCATACATAAATCCCAACCCATTAACCCTAGATTAGAACATAACCATAGTTCCCTTGACCGGATCTACAAAATACTAGTGGCCGAAAACCATCATGCCCCAAAACCATGTGCAAACCCATGCACAAAACCATGGGTGGGTCCACCCACCGAAAATAAGGGTCCAAAAACGGTTTCATGGGCCGCTGCCCCGGACCCCAAACAGTGGGGGGGCTGTCGCCCCCCCTGTGACCCCCCTGCGGCGCCCGACGCAACGTACAGGGGAAGCTATCACCCCTCCATGTGACTAGTCATGGAAATAATATAACACATACCCAACATTCTCCCACTTGTTGTTTTATTTCCACAGGGGTCGACATGAGAGATTAATCATTAGCCCAGCTCTGCAACACCCATTGCTTCTCTACACCAACAAAACTTCTGAGTGCTCACAGACTTCGTCAATGCATCTGCAACATTCTTCAAAGTGTCCACCTTTACCAACAACAGCCCTTTAGCCTCAACCATATCTCTCCCAAAGTGATATTGAACATCAATGTGCTTTGTCTTTGAAATATAGGAAAGGTTCTTAGCCAAGAAAATTTCACTTTGGCTATCACAATCTATTCTTATAGCTTGCTGCACCAACCCTATATTTGAACACAATCTCTGCAACCAAACTGCTTCCTTGCTTGCATGAGTGGCTGCCATGTATTCTGCCTCTGTAGTTGAAAGAGCCACTACAGAATGTCTTTTACTCATCCCAATGACTGTACCTCAAAATAGGGTAAACACATACCTACTTGTAGATCTCCTTTGGTCTAGATATCCAGCCCAGTCTACATAAAAAAAACCAAAGATGTCCAAAACTTTGTCCATTCCTGGTCTTCTGTGGTAGCACAAGCCATAATCACTAGTGCCATGCAAATATCTGAAAACCCGCTTCACTGCTGTCCAATTCTCCTTCCATGGGTTTGACATAAACTTGCTCAATACTCCCACTGCATGTGAAATGTCTGGTCTAGTAAATACCATTGCATACATCAGGCTACCCACTACACTTTCATATGGAACACATGACATATCATCCTCTTCTTCTTGTGTCTTGGGACACTGTTCAATAGACAAATTTACACCTACAGGAATCAGAACATTCTCCGCTTTATTATCATGCATATTGAACCTCTGCAATATAGTCTCGACATACTTATTCTAGTTTAACCAAAGCTTCGTCTTTGCCCGATCTCTCTTAATTTCCATGCCCAAAATATAGTTTTCAACACCAATATCCTTCATGTTGAATTTGGAGAAAAGTTGGGTCTTCAAATCTTGGATAATTTCTTTGTCATTTCTAATCAACAACATATCATCCACATACAAGACCAAAGAAATAACACGGTCACCAATCAAATTAAAATAAACACAGTGATCCTCCTTTCTTCCAGTGAAGCCAAGTCCCTGTATATAGGTATCAAATTTCTGATACCACATCCTTGGCGATTGTTTTAACCCATACAAATACTTCTTTAACCTGCATACCAGTTATTTTATCCCCTTCACCATAAAGCCTTCAGGTTGTTTCAGGTAGATCTCCTCTTCCAGACCCCCCTGAAGAAATGATGTCTTCACATCCATCTGTTCTACCTCAAAATCAAATGCAATAGCAACAGATAAAAGTAATCTAATAGAAGTAACTTTTTCAACAGGAGAAAAAATATCACCAAAATCAATTCCTGGCACTTGGGAATAACCTTTTTCTACCAACCGAGCTTTGTATTTCTCCACCTTGCCTTCTACATTCATATTCTTATTAAACACCCATTTTCTCTCGATGGGCTTCCTTCCAACTGGCAACTCCAACAGATCTCATGCCTCATTTTTATGCAAGGATGCCATTTCATCAACCATGGTCTCCTTCTAGAGTTTTATATCCTCTGAATCTACTGCCTCGATTACGGTTCTAGGATCATCATCAGTTATAGTTAAAGAAAAATTTGAACAGAAATCAGATGGACTATACCTTTCTGGTTGTCTTCTTTCCTGAAATGATCTTCTCACAACTGGAGTTTGTGGCTATTCCTGTTCTGAGTCTTCTTCTGTTGTAGAGTCTGATTCATCCTCCTTTAGCTCAAAATTTACCTTCTTAGGTTCCTTTGGTAGGACTTCATGTTTAACAACATATTTCACCTCTCTAAACACCACATCTCGGCTGTACATGACCTTCCTTGTTTCCAAGTTCCAAAGCTTGTAACCCTTTAAACCATCCTTATACCCAATAAATATGCACCTTTCAGATTTATTATCCAACTTTGTCATTTTCTCCTTTGGAACATGTACATATGCATCACATCCAAATACCCTCATATGTGAAAGAGATGGTTTCTTACCAATCCATACCTCATGTGGAGTCTTATCCTCCAATGGTGATGAAGGTGATCTGTTAACCAGGTAACATGCAGTCTCCACTGCCTCTGCCCATAAATCTTGTCCTAACCTGATACCACTAAACATGCTTCTTGCGTTTTCCATCAGAGTTTTGTTCATTATTTCTGCAACTCCATTTTGTTGAGGTGTGTATGGTGTAGTCTTTTTCCATGCTATACCACACTTCTTACAGAAATCTTCAAATTCGTTCTTGGAGAACTCCCCACCATTATCTATCCTCAACACCTTTTTCTTCTTCTATGTCTGGTTTTCCACCAGAGCCTTAAATTTTTTAAATTTGTCAAAGACATCTGATTTCTTTCTCAAGCAATATATCCATGTATTCCTTGAGAATTCATCTACGAATGAAACATAATACACAGAATTACCCAGTGATGGAATTGACACAGGTACAAACACATCACTCTGCATAAGTTCTAATATCTTGTTTGCCCTCTTAGCACCATAAGGAAAACTCACCCGATTTTGCTTCCCATATACACAATGTTCACAAAAATCAAAATCCAAAGAGCTATTAGACACATCTTCTACCATACCATTTCCATGCAGTATCCGAAGGCCCTTCTCTCCAATATGTCCAAGCCTTTTATTCCATAGCATGGTCTTTTCTCCAGACACCACTAGGCTTTTCGCTCCACTTTCGAGAACCACAGAGTTGTTGCACCCATCAATAACAGTGTTGCCCTGCAGCTTGTACAGAGTTCCAATCTGAACTCCCCACATTAATACCAGTGCTCCCTGAACCATCTTACATGTATCTTTCTCAAACACTGTTTTTACACCTGCATCATCCATCTTGCTTATAGAAATCAGATTTCTAGCCAATGCAGGAATGTGAGAACACGAGAAAAAGTTCTAATCCTTCCACCTTGTAGCTTCAGCTTGAAATTTTCACGTCTGACGATTCTAATCCTTCCACCTTGCAGCTTCAGCTTGAATTTTCCATGTCCGATGATTCTGGCCTTCCTATCGTCACCTAAGAAGACATCACCGCCATCATATTTATCATACTCACAGAACCACTCCCTTTGGGGAGTGAAGTGAAAGGATGCACCTGAGTCAACCAACCATGACTCATGATCTACATGTGTATATGAAGAATGAGCCAAATACACATCCCCACCTTCATCTGAGGTGGTTTTTTCCTCTTCATAAGGAGCATCATTAGATCCCTTTCCTTTTTGAGAATCTTTAGATCTATAGTCCTTTTTGTAGTGCCCTTCCTTTCCGCATTTCTAGCACACCTTTACAAGCTTTCCAGGAGATTTAGATCTCCCACTCGAAACCTTATTCTTGTTTCTGTTCTGGGATCTTCTTTGTATAGATAAAGCATCTCCATTCTGACCCTCCATATTTCTTCATCTCATTTCCTCTGATAGCAAGGTTCAGACAATGCCATCAAAATTCAAGGTAGTTGTATTGCTACCTATTGCAATAACCAGAATGTCCCACGAGTCTGGTAGAGAACACAACAAACTGATGCATTTATCTTCATCTGAGATTTTAATATCAATACATGAAATCTGGCTTACCACAGTATTGAAGGTGTTCAGATGCTCTGTCACCGAGTCTTCATCCTTCATCCTCAGGTTATACAACTTTTTCCACAGGAACAATTTATTGACCATAGACTTAGATTGGAACAAAGTCCCAAGTTTGTCCCATAAATTCTTCGCCGTAGCTTCCCCGGATACTTTCAACAATACCGAATTTGAGACACATAACCATATTGTGCTCTTGGCCTTCTGATCCAACTTCTTCCAGTCTTCATTTGACATTGCCGTTGGTTTAGTACCTAGATCTACCACGATCCATTGATATTTATCGACCAGCAGGTCCTCCATCTTGAGCTTCCAAAACTCAAAACTTTGACCATTAAATTTATCAATCTCTATCTTTCCACTACTCGCCATCTTCTTTCACAGCAAGAATCGATCCCGCAGATCTCCCATTGAACAGGGTCTACCATAGGCCCAAGCAAAAACCCCTCAGCAGCAAAGGTGTCCCCTTGAAGCCGAAACAACTCTTATACCAAATGTAGGTTTTGACCCTATACAGAAATGATCTAGGAACGAATCTTAAGATAGAAAATAAACAATAGCGAGAGCATAAAACATAAAACAGATAAACACAGATATTTTCTCCTGCATCCCAAATCGGGACAACCAGCTTGATTTTTCATTATATTCCTTTTAGTGTTACAACACATATATATACATGCCAACGCATACATAAACCCAAATCCATTAACCCTGGATTAGAACATAGTCGTAGTTCCCTTGACCAGATCTACAAAATACCAGGGGCTGAAAACCATCATGCCCCAAAACCATGTGCAAACCCATGCACAAAACCATGGGCTGGTCCGCCTACCGAAAAATAAGGTCAAAAAAAAATTTCCCGGGGCATTGCCTCAGACCTTGAACAGGGGGGCTACCGCCCCCCCTGTGACCCCCCTATTGTACCCGATGCAAGGTACAGTGAAAACTATTGCCCACCTCGCGTGTGAATAGTCATGGAAAGAATATAACACATACCCAACAGTTGAGACATTGTAAATACTATCCAGTGTTGATTATATTCACATATATAGTTTGAATCTATCCAAATTCGAAAGAACTAATCTGCAGGTTCTCAGTGCCCTGCTAGCAAAGCAATGTCGCTAGTAGGTGCCAATTTTGTATCCCCTCTATTTTTCCTGAAATTTTTGCATTGCATAAGATTTTGGTTCAAGATGATTTTTTGTTCAGATGAGGAAAATTTTATTTCGATCATTGGATAAAAAGAAAATGAAGGAGAAATAAATTGAAGGAAAAGCACAAGAGGGGATTGAATGTGCCCCCCCCTATTGGTTTTAATGTTTAAAGGGTTAAACCATGGTTAATTACCAAGAATATCCCCATCCATATTGGAGTGGCATTGTCTTGGAGAAGCTTCGGTGAGAAAAAAGCATAAATTTTAAGTGAGCGCTTCCCCTGGAAAGTCAAATTCAACAGAGTGCACTTCGTAGATTGATGGCTACGATGAATTCCAGGGGGTTCAACCCTTGTCTGCAAGACCGCCCAAGCACACTTATAAGGAAATATAGGTGGGCCCATGACCTTTCATGTTACTTTGGTGATTACGTCAACAATTAGGACCATTGCCAAGAGAGCATGAAATTATTTTATGCACCGCGACACCTCGTCCTCCCCTTTAATTTTCATATATCATAAGGGTGAAGGTGCAAAAAATAGCAGAGATTTTAAACATTTTTTATGAAACAAATTGTTGGGTGTGGATCCTGATTATCTTGTTTATTTTTTATGACAGTGTTGCACCCCTTTACCTTAATGGGGTAGCAGCACCGCCCATAATTAAACGCTGCCTGGGGGTTCTGGGGGGGGGCAGCGCCCCCGAAGCTAAGAACAGATGTAAAATTTCCTTGTAAAAGTATAGTAATTTCTAGTCAATCTGGGCCATTCATTTGGCGGATGATCTGATGGTAGAAGTTATGTTTAGTTTAGGGTTTTTTGCCCTAGAAGGAAACCCCTTGCTTTTATGAGGGTATTTTATTGTGGCTATGTGTTGCGTGTGTATTCTCAGAGCGAGAAATAGATAGGGAGACTGTGAGAGAGAATAGAGGATATTACAGCAGATCTGTTGTAGGTTGTGTCTCTTCTTTTTTTCTAGATAATAGAAAAGAAGGACTGGCTGTTCAGGGTGGACGTAGCCCAAACGTGGTTCACAAATTGGGTGAACCACGTATATATGTGTCTCTCTTGTTTTATGTGTTTTTTGTTCTTGTGTTTTCCACATATTTTATATGTTGCATTACTCTGTAATATTTAATTTTCTCACACAAGTGAACTGAAAGACTACATCAGACCCAATCACCGTGAAATTTCTTTGAAATAGCTTTCCAAGGGTATGAATAAGTATACAAATGGCCTTCTACATTAAAATATAGAGGCAGTCAAAGGTGTCCCTAAAAAATTCGAGACTAAACAAATAAAGCTTAACAAATAGCTAAATTCTACTTTGGGAAGAAGTATTTCAATAAATAGAGACAAGGATATAGAACTAGCACTAGACAGAGCCGGGAGATGGACTGTATAGTACTGGTATGGAACCCCAAAATCTAGTAACATTTATAAAATGACAATTCCCAAAAGAATTGGGGCTAGGGATCCATCAATTGTCGGAGGAGGGGTTGCTTATTGGCGAAACACCATAACATAAATCCTGGAAGCCTGGAAGGGTGAATCCCATGTGTTATTTAAAGAAAAAAGGTCGAGCACCATGGATCCCTCAATAGGTAGAATTTTTTTCGTTTCCCAAGAATAGTTGTTAATAGAATCTCGTGACGAATATTTGATCCGAGAGGTCAGAAAATCGAAACCGTGTAACATATTTTAAATTGAATTTAAACATAGCACTAGGGTTTCAAGGAGAAGGGAAGAGTAGTCGAGAAATCATAGAAATCCTAAAATCCCATAGCTATTTGTAGTTACATTTCAAAAATAGCAGCGGGCTCAAGGTCGCGAGACTGTATAGAGATAAAAAAGCCAATGGAGTTGTTTTGTGATCATTTCCTGTGTATTCCCTCTGCTACACTAAAGCCTCTCCACCACATTTTTTGCAGGGATTTTGATCCCAATTGGTGGAAGGAAGTGCCCATAAGAAGAGCCAAATCCAAAAAGGGTCTATTTAAGAAGTTAAAGGAGAAAATGATAGGTAAAATGATGGGAAATCATGGACCAAATATAATGGCAAGTGTATGTCAAGTTCATCAACTCACCGCGGATCAGAATAGAACAGAGTGGGTCTACCTCAAAACATTGACAAAGTCAGAAATGGAGATATTTTGTTTGGGAAATCATAACACATTCGTGAAATTTCTACAATTTTGTTAATATTTTATTTTCATGAAATTAATCAACCTTGTTATGTAATAATTAAGACATCTAGGTTAGCCAGATGCTCACACAACTATGTAGCTCAAATAATTTTAACATTCAAATATATTTTGGTAACTTCTCTTGTTTTCTCTCTCCTGATAAAATGGATGAATATATCATTAGAATGGGCTCGATTTTCTATCCCAGAGCCCATATTTTTTCTGCAAATTTTTGAATTTTTGGAGCTTATCAAATGTATGTTGTTCATGAATATTAATGAAGAATTTTTTGGTGATTCCAAGAACTAAGATGCGTAGTATGTAATTTCCTCTCGGTTTGTTATTTCATATGTGTTTCTTTCCTCTCAGAAATTATGTAGGTGTTGTTGCTAGAATTCAATCTTGTATAACAGATTTACCTATGTTATGTTATCGAAAATGGTACCTGTAATGTGTGGGATTGAAGGCCTTAAAACGCACTGCATGTTTTTTTAACCTCATTCTATTTATCTTATTAATGATTCTTATGGAATTTGGTGCACATGGTTTTGTGTCTATCGAACCATTTTTCACTGGGTTTTTCTCCTTATATTTCCTCTTTAACATATACTAAAACAACCAATGAAACTAAACTCTCTATGTGTCGACCACCATAACTGAAGATTAAGTCTTAGGAATAACATATTGTTTAAGTGTACATTGAATCTACCTATAAGTAGGGTGATTGGACCAGATTTCATAAGTTTGTATCTAATTCTTGATCAGAATGAATAAATCCTTAAGACACACTAATATTTCCTAGGCATTAACCCTTCTCCTCAACCTAGTGGTTGTCTCTAGGAGAGACAACATGTTGTTCTTGTTGGGTGCATGAATTACACTTAAGCAAACTCCTCAACACTTAATTTGTCAACCCTGGGGAACCGTAAACTTAGAGATGAAGCACAGGCAATACCAAAGATGGTATGAATCTTCCTAATATAAATCCCTACTTTATTTGAAGGAAAGATTGCAGAATAAAATTATAAAGAGAGAAAAAAGGCAAATTGAACCATAAAAAATAATCTAAGACTGGAACAAGAAAGAATGCATTTTCAAGAGGGAATTAAAGATAAAAGGAAATAATTCCAGCTAGTTATTGTTTAACCACTGAATGTGTATTTTCCTTTAGCAAAGACACTTAGCAGTCTCATCAGATGGGCTCTTAAACCCGCCCTTTTAAAGATTTCCTTCTTATGCAAATATGTCCTGCACTATTGTAGTCTACTTGCTCTAGTGCAGGAACAAATATTTATGCAAAAGGTATGAATAGTGTCTTTACTAAAGTCTTTTTACTTCATGCAAGGGCTTTAACTTTTCCAGGTTCAAAGCACTCAGATCCCGTGGTAAGAAACTAGTTCTTCCACCGAATCAGAGCTTCCTGCACTTAGCATTTAATTCTTAAAATGAGTGCTTAATTATTGGAAGTGATATTATATTGTTAATTCAAATTGCACACATAAAAAGTGAAAGTTTCTGATCTGAACAGAGTGCAGGAATAAAGAAAAAATCATTATACGTTTATCTTGTCATAAGCATTTAATGAAAGAAAGAAGATTGCGGGAATTAGACTAAGAAAGTTTGTTGCATCACACCAATGTGCACTAGTGCAGGTTCATTTCTCCTTCTTGGACCAGGCGGGGAAAACCAATCAAACAGAATTGCAGAAAAAAAGATATCACACCAACATGAACTGGTGTAGGGTTATTTCTCCTTCTTGGACCAGGCAGAGGAAAACCAATCTAAAATCAAGTGCAAGAAAAGCAATTGCAGGAAAGACAATTTATCTACTTCACACAACGGATCTGATTTCACTCAAATAGGAATGCATGTGCTTAAAATTAAATAACACTTGACAACGTAAACACAAACTACAGGAAAACAGGAAATGGGGAAAACGTGCTGGGTTGGCTGGGCCCTAGCCAACCATAATGTTTCCCTTTTAAATAAAAACTTTGCTCATTACCTTAATCAATTCATCAGCTCAAATACAGAAATGCAATTTATGAAACAAGAGGCAGAGCTCCCTTTTATTAATTCACTAATGCAAGTACATACATTAATACATCGTCGATCCCAGATTCGAGCGATAACAAAATACAACAACTTGTTACTGCCTCTCTGGCTGTGTCTTTGTTCTCTTCTGCTATGAAAACTTAGCTTCCTAGTCCTATTTATATTCTACATTATATAGATCTTTGGCCAAAGGCCAAAATAGATCATTCAACCGATTACATAACCAAACACAGAATTTAGCTTTTCGGTCTTCAAAATTAGACAGTTAGCAAAACTAGCCGTAGCCAATCTTTAGCTTTCATCCTTCATAGATTCGGTCTCGGCTGCCTTTGGATTGATCTTTTTGTCATGGATGAAGCTGCTTAGCATGAGGCAGTGATCAAGGAGGTTTGGATCTGCTGCAAGGATTTGCTGTCGTGGTTGAAGAGGCTCAAAATGAGGCAGTGATCAAGGAGGTTTGGATCTGCTGCAAGGATTTGTTGTGCTGGTAATGGTGCAAGATCTGATCCTGCACTAGGATCAACGGTCACGGTAAGTACTTTAACTACCAAATAAACATTGGAGATATCGATAATTTACAAAGAGTGATTAAAAGTAAGAAATCATGTAATAAATAATTAATTAATGCTAAGTTGAATTAAAAATATGAAAAATAAAGTTTATACGAAATATGTCACTGTGCTTGGACTGGTGCAAGATGAGGGTGCATAAAAAAGGTAAAACAGAGGTAAATGGTTATGATTTAGGAAGGGAAAAATGGAAAAAAGAGAGAAAATTAGGGGGCTAACATCCTCCCATCCCTAAGTTGTTGTATGTCCTCACACAGCTCTTTACCTTTGCAAAAAACCTTAAAAAATGTGAGCATTCCAACTCAAACCTGCTCTGACATACCGAAATCAGCCTCCAATGTTTCAGACTTATTCTTTCTGATGTTCTTTACTTTCTTTGTCACCTTTTTAAGTCGCTTGAAAAATTGCGTAGCACGGTACTTCCAAACTCTAACTTTTCCTTTATTTTTTTGGATCTCCGCGATTAATTCTTCTTTACTCTGTTCTTTATCCTCCTGCGCTTTAGCTATGAGCTGTTCTAAGTTCTACACTTGAAGCTCTAGTTCAACTATCTAAGCAGCAGGAGTTACCAAATATCCTTCTTTTTCTATCTCGATAGGGGCTATGTCTTCATTAGGGACCTCAGTATCCCTCATGGTTTCAGTAAATACTTCTTTCTCTTCTTCTTCTTCCAGTTCTTCTTCTTCTTCTTTCGTTTCTTCTTCTTCTTCTTCTTTCACTGGTTCTTCTTCTTCTTCTTCTTTCACTGGTTCTTCTTCTTCTTGCACTGGTTGTTCTTCTTCTTCTTATTGCACTAGTGCAGGAGGGGATTCAATTTCCTGTGGGGACTGTGGTTCTTCACCTGCACTAGATTCTTCTTTAATTTTCCAGGCCTTTTTAATGAAATCGGCCAACAGAGTGTCATCTTCGACCTCTACAGATTTTGCTGCATCCGCAAGGACTAGCAGGTTATCTTCTTCAAGGGTCTATGCATGTACTAGTGTCGTTGAAGGAGTCTCTTCAATAGGTGCACTAGCTGTCTTCTTATTTGGAGATGGGGCCCTTTCTTCTGTTGAATTTTCGGGTCGTTTCCTTTTTTCACTGGTGCAATAAGGACTCCCCTTTAAATTTTTACTCGGGCCCTTGCTTGTTTTGGCAGGATCCTATGTCTCCTTTGCAGCAACTGTATTTTTATGTAGTTGTTTTAATAGCACCTCCCAGTTCATGCCCTTAAATTCTAACTGTTTCTAGACCAAAATATTTATCAGGCCATGGTGATATAACTTCTTGTCAGCCTGTTCTGCCTGTCTGTCCTGCACACCCTTGGCCATTCTTTCCAAGCTCTTAAGAAAAAAATGGGGGAAATAAATCCTCCACCGAATGTGCCGATCGACTTCAAAATGCTAAAACATCCTAAAATGATACACAAAAGTGAGGGAGTACCTTCCCTCACAGGTCACAAATTTCCGTAGGATGAAAAGGAGGTCCCGCCACTGTCCCAATAGTGCACTGTGCAGAATTCCTTTCTTCCAATTTACCTTCATATTATTGTCGATGACGAAATGCTGCCATCGCTTCCTTTCTAGTTTCTGATTTTTAAACCACTGCTCACCGGTATTTTCCAAGCATGTCGCTACTGCTATAAACTCTTCCGTAACCTCAAATTTTAGAGGCCCAATTTTTACTCGACCATTTTTGAAACTTTTGGCAAACTGTAGGGCCACTTCAGGGTTATGCCTATCAAACTTTAGCAAGAATTGGAGAAAGACGAGTCTCATAATAGTGCAAGACTATTGTGATACTCAGCAGTCTATTCTACCATACTAAGAGACGAAGGTTCACTTCGAACAGGTGGCATCGCTGCTTAAAAATTATGAATAGTCAAGAATTTACATGCAACACTGGGAAAATTGGTTCTTATAGATAGGGATCCAACTGTCCACCATCCTTTCCATCTTATCACCCATTCATTCCATTGAAATAGCCGTGGATGCATGCCATCTTTGAGGTCATGTCGAATTGGTACTTGTGGTGGCATTTTAACGGCTAGGTGTGGTAATCATTATGAGTGAAGGACATCTAGGATTATGTTAGAAAGGGGAAATTATATCCAAGCAACGGTTAAACATTTCCGCACTCCTTCATAATTCAAAAAAAAACTTTAGCATTCATTAAAAATGATCATGATTCTTAACTTAAAAACACCTTGTACTTTAAATAATTTTTCTCTTAGTTAATATGATAGCACAAGTACTCATAGACTAAGTGAAAAGACTTCTTATAAGCTTTCATGATGACCACTTTCCTATGACGTATTCTATGAAAAGAACAAATTGTACTATGTTTCTGACAGGGTGCACGCTTGCACTGCATAAACTATGCTATTCTGCTGGTACCATTCTTCTTGCACTTATTATATAGGATGACATGCTTGCACTAGTGCAAGCATAATATTTGAAAAATAACAGGGAACTTAAGTAAAATATAAGTTGGACTTCCAACATGACTTCCTCAACTTATACTGGAAATTTTCTTCGCCCTTTCTTGATGCTTCAGAGCATATCCTTTTTCTCTTTGTGCACAAGATCCTGCAATTCACGAGGGAATAAAGAAGTGGGAAAAGGGAAATTTCAGAATGGGAAGGAATTATGTTACAGGAATTACAGGAATAGTACCACAAGAGGGGATAAATAGAAGTGGGATAGGGAAAAAAAATTCAAGGGTAAAAGTGGGGTTTTTACAAAATGGACAAGGTAAATTCATAAGAATATGGGAAGGTTAATCATTCCAGAATTGAAGAAGAAAACTAAGGGAATATTACAAAAATGGAATATGAAGAAAGGTAGAAAATTTTCTGGAAGGTCTGCCTGCACTGGTGCAAGAAAAATAACTGCAATGAGAATTAAGTGTTACTTGAATAAGAATATTCATGCTAATTACCTCAATTGTATAAAGGTTGGTTCTGCTGAACCTACTTTTACTTTGGTGGTCGCTAGCATATATAAATATCAAACAACATTCTCTTTTTATCAGAAATTCTTGATCTTCCTACCAGGAAGATATTTTTTAGGTTGATCCTCCTGCAATCATGTCAGCGAACTGATTTTCATAATTACAGGAAAATATTTTTTCTTTACTTTTTATTTTAAAAAATTTCTTTATTTTTTATTTTCTTTATTTTGTTTTGTTTTGTAAGAAGAAGAAGAATTCATGTTTTCAAAAGGTTGGTATTACTATTCACCACTACCATCCCAAATTTTTTTTGGACTTGCTGTGAAAAATCTTTCCTAGCAAGCGGAAGAAAATACTTCTTTAATCTATGTCCATTTACCAAGAATAATGAATTTTTTCCATCAATAGTTTTAACTTTCACTGCTCCATTCTCAAATACTCAGATCACTTCATAAGGTCCCATCCAAGATGTATGGAATTTCACTTTATAAATTTTAAATCTAGAATCATAAATGAGAACCCAATCACCTGGTTGGAATTTATTTTTCTAAATAGACTTTTCATGCCACCTTTTGCATTGCTGCTGAATTAGTATGTTCTGCTGAACAACATCCCTATGAAATTCATATAACTGATTTAATTGGAGAGGATGCCATTTTCGTGCCTCAAAGAGATCTAGTCCTAACTGAACTGTAGTTCTGAAATTTTTGATCTAGAATTCAATTGGTAACAGAACCTGTTTGCCATATACCAGCTCATATGGTGGATGTCCCATGTTGTTTCTCCAAGTGGTTCTGTATTCCTAGAAAGATTCTGGTAATCTTTCAGCCCGGTCCTTCCGATGCATATTTACTATCTTTGTAAGAATGGACTCGACCACTTTATTTGTGGATTCCACCTGGCCATTTTCTTGCAGGTGATACGGTGTGGATTTCCTGTGCCGGATCTTGTACTGCTCCATCACACCCTGTACCAGATTAGAAATAAATTGTGGACCATTGTCAGAAACAATTTCTCTAGGCACACCAAATCTAGTAAAGATTTCAGTAAAAAGAAAATCAACAACAATTTTTTTCTATAGCAAAGGAAACAGCTTTTACTTCTACGCATTTTGTGACAAAATCTGTACAAACCAAAATATCCTTTTTACTTAATGATTATGGATTTATTGGCCCTATAAAATCAATATCCCATTTTTCAAATGGATCAATCATAACTTGGGGGAATAAAGGCATTTCATTGGTTTGATTAGGCTGGCCCACTCGTTGACAACTATCAAATCACCTGATATACTGTTTGGCATCCTTAAACAAGGAAGGCCAAAAGTAACCAGCACACAATACTTTATATGTAGTTTGCTTATCAGCGAAGTGGCCTCCACAAGGTTCATTATGAGAAGATTTTAATATTTCAAACACTTCCTCCTTTATTACAAATTTACGGATAATTAGATTTGGACCAGTGTAAAAGAGATCTCCTTGAATCTAGGAGTATGCAACGCTTTTCTGAATAATATTTCACTTTTCACGAGTAGAAAAGTGGGGTGGTATTTTCCTAGTAACCAAGTAATTAGCAATGTCAGCAAACCATGGAGAATCTATTGACATAGCAAAAATATGTTCATCCAGAAAATCATCATTAACAGGAGTTACTTCACCAGGATTATCTAATCTAGAAAGAAAATCTACTACAACATTATATTTTCCTAGTCTATCAACAATTGTAACATTAAATTCCTGCAACAATAGAAACCACTTAGTCACTCTACTTCTAGTCAATGGTTTTTTCATCAAATATTTAATCGTGGAATGATCAGTATGTACAAATACTTCATATCTTGCAATATAGTGCATGAACTTATTAATTGCAAAAATTACAACTAAAAACTCTTTCTATGTAACTGTATAATTTAATTCAGCAGAAGAAAAATTCTTACTAATATAATAAATAACATAGGATTTCTTATTTTCCTCTTGTCCTAAAGTTGTGCCAATATCCAAATTTGAAGCATCAGAGGAAATGTGAAAAGGAAGGGACCAGTTAGGACCTCTCCAAATTGGTGCCTGTACTAACTTTTAATTCAATGTTTCAAAAGATTGTTGGCAAGCTGTGGACCAAGAAAATTCACTATCCTTAGCTAGAAGTTGGAAAAGAGGGGCAGCTATCTTAGAAAAAAATTCAATGAATCTTCTATAGTAACTAGCATGTCCTAGAAAACCTCTTACTTCCCTTTGAGTTTTGGGTGCAGGAAGATGCAGAATGATTTCAATCTTTGTTGGATCAACCTGGATACCTTTACCAAAAATAAAATGGCCAAGTGCCACTCCTGCTTTACACATTAATCTACATTTCTTGTCACTCAAGGCGAGGTGGCCTTCTTGACAACGAAGAAGTACTTTCTCTAGATTTTTGAGAGCTTCCAGAAAAGAATCACCAAACACAGAAAATTCATCCATATAAATTTATACAAATTCTAGATCAGTAAAAATGGCTAGTAATTCCCTTTGAAAGGTAGTCAGGGCATTACATAATCCAAAGGGAAGCACTTTATAAGTGTAATGTTCCAAATTAGGAACAACTACACTATGGGGAATAATATGAGTTATTAAAGATGTGGAGCTACATCAATATGTCATATACATATGAAAAATCACTTAAAATTCAGTAAAATATGTAGCAACAACTTTATACAGCGTTTTATAAGGCAAAAGGTGGGGAAAAGTGAGGATTTAGGCCCTAAAACGCGTCTATTCAGGTATTTGCATAAAAATAAGATGGGAAAGTTGTTGGATATGATATCTAGGGTTATTATGTACTCCCATGTCGAATTTCGGCAAAAATAAATAATTTTGGCTATGTTAAACAATTCCTCCTTTCCTAACTAGGCTAGAAAACCCTGATTTCCCAAGACTAGAAGTATGCAGAAATTTACTGAAGCATGTGAGCGTGATTTTATGAAGGGAATGAATGAAATAAGGTTTTAATATTGAAAAAAAATATCAGGGGCATAAATCATACACTTTAAGAAGAATAATGAAAGAATACAGAAGAAATTCTGAAGAAAAAGGTGCTACAACCATGACAAAAGACTACATAACCATGAAAACATTATTTTTAGGGCTGAAGCATATGTTTATTGATTCTTCAGATCTATATCATAACTATACATAAAAATATTGATCCAATACAGATCCATGTACAAGAAAAGCTGATCTATACATTCCCCTTGGGGTTTGGCTCAAAACATGAAGCACCAGAAGTAGATCTGGGATCTAAGACTTCAGATTTGCAGAATGATTCAGAAATTTTGAATAATATAAGTACATTTTAGATAATATCTAAAAAAAACATGGATTGGATGGCCAATCCATGGATCACCACAGTGAGAGGAAGAACCCCAACACTGCAGATCTCTCCTCCAAAACGCTGGCAAAACACCCTGCAACTGTAAATCTGAAAATAATGCTATCCTAGGGAGAGAAATAGCACTGTAGCTTTTGAGAATGATTTTTCCTGATGCCAAGATGTATATCTGAAGCACAACCAGCAAATGAACTCTTCCGGGAGGTTAAAAGACACACTCATTGAGAAGAGCCATTGCTATCATCTAGATCTAAACAGATCTAATCTTCCACTTGCTGCAGCTCACAAGACAACTCAACCGTCAACATGAGTAGCTATATAATGTAAGGTGAAGCTTGGCCCAAGCATGATAGTGGACAAGTTTAGCACAATTATCCTCCAAGAGTTGCTCAAGGTAGGAGGTGAGATTCCTGAACAGGAATGCCCAACAAGGGATGTCTAGCAGACAATTCCTTGTGAAATGATAATCTTCAAAAATCCTTTCCTTGCTGCCCTCCTCTTCCTTTTATAAGATAGGATTCTTGCCAAACCATAAACCACCTTGAATCTCTTAACCCTTTTCACATCAAAACCTCTTTCTAGAACTGCGTTGTCCCTCAAAGAGGTTCAATGCATCTAGACTGCGTTGTTTGACTTGGTCAAAGATGACCCATTCTTGTGATTTAACCCATTCACACTTGCAAGATATAATTTACATAGCCCAAATATGTCTTTGTTCACATAGGCATTGATTTATTCTTGGTTTTTAGGAGTTTTACATGTCCTCGTTTACAATTTATTCATCAATACATGAAATGAAAAATAAAAAAGAAAAAATTAATATTCCTATTAGCTGCAGCTAATTTAGGAATATTACAAGGGTGCTGAAAAATCTCCCCCATTCTTCTTGTGGCCTCCTCCTTCAATGGTCTCCACCATTGCTTCAAATTTTCTACAATAATTCCATCTCCCAACGGTTCCTCCCAAGTGTGCAAAGTGGCCTTTGGTAGATAAACCAAATAAATCTCATTATGAAGTAAAGGAAGGTCTATATGGAAAACTTCTTGCTGATCCATGGCCTCATCAAGATAGAAGTGATGGTCATAATGGGGAATTTCACCATCAATGAAGGTCTTCCACCTCCATGCTATCATCCAAATGAAATGAATTACCTTCCAGTGTGGTAACTCATAGTGAAGCTCCTCCCAAATGCCCATGAGAGGTATGCTCCAAGTGCTACATACAATCATATGGTCCACATCATAAAGAGACAAGTAATGTGCTATAGTGGCCATATGGTCTCCCATGCTCCCCCTAGAACATGTAGTGCAAAGAATGTGGGAAACTCCTTTCCCCAAGGACACATTCCACAAATGTGTCTCTCCTCCAGCCATGTTCCCAAGAATAAGAACATCTTCAGCATGTGGAATCATGATTAAGATCATGCTCGCTGCCATATATGATAAAGGAGAAGGAATATGCCTCCTCATGTGCAACCAATGCAGTTTTACCCTCAACTTCCATAGAATAGAATATGACAAGTGTTTCCTCCAACACTTTCTTGCTGCCCCATCCTTCTTGCATGCTTGGAGAAGGTGTTTTATGATTGGTGTAAAGGAGTCACACCAATGGGAAGTGTATCTACCCTCCAAGATCCTCTAAAGGATCATCATCATCAATAAAGTTCATGGCCTCAAGTGGCCCTGAAGCCCATCATAAATAGTGCTCGCTCTTGGACCGAAGCCTTGCAAATGAGTGTTAGAAAAATACAAGTATACATCATGAGATTCAGCAATATAATATTTGTCATACACTTGTTTAAAATCAGCAAGGTTGCTCACGGATGAGCCTCCTCTCACACTCGATGAATAAAGATGTGTAGATGATAATTCTTCGCAAGAGATATGTCCCTCCTCATCTAACAAATTGTCCATGCACTTCTTCATATGAGAGTGCACCTCCTCTTTGAAATTATCCCACATGAATCCATCCAAGATAGTATGATATGATTCAATGAAACCAGTGGGTTTGGAAAGCAGGATCTCATAGGTTGCATTCAACAGTTTCTCCTTGAGCTTGGAGCCTTTAACTAAATAAATCTGATCATGGATATAGATTACTCCTCCAACTAACTTATACCTCCCATCCATTACCTTCCCATCAAGAACCTCACATGTGAAATGGTCCTTGTTGTACTCCATCAAAGTTGAGAATCCCAATAAGGATCTAGGCTCCCCAAGAATGATAATGTTGTAGATGTATGAAATGTAGCCCTTATCATGTTATGACTCTCCTGTTTGACATACTTGATGCCAAAGCCACATGTTTGAGTCACATAAACTTTCTTTTTCTCCCTCCCTTGCAGAAGATCTTCCTCAAGACAAGATTGAAGCATGCGTAAATCAACATCCCCTTGGAAAGTTCTTGTCCTCCAATACTTCCTCAATTTGGCCCATGCATGCAAGAGTATTAAGATCCTCTTGTCATGTTCAGAAATCTCTTTTGTAAGTGAGAAGAGCATGGGATGCCCCAAATATATGGTTTTTCCATGTATCCTCATATCCATACCATCATAGATTTCTGATCTTTCATTTCTCAGCGCAGATGAATTAATGGAAGATAATAATATCCTATTCAGAAATTTTTTTACCTCTTTTCTGAATTCATGAAAGATCCTCTGCGCTGTGCTTGCTTCTCCCAAGGCTCCTTCATTAGCCAAATATGCAAATACTTCCCATAGTTGAGAGAACACTTTAGTTTTCCTCCACTCAGGAGGTCCTCCTGGTGGAATGCCTCCTTGCAAAGAGGCAGCAAGGCATAGAGAAGAATTTGGATGTAGGTGGACATATCTTCCCCCACCATTACTGTATGGATTCTCTTGCCTTCCTTGGCCTTCCAACCCTTGAAACAGAGAAGGGTATATGCTCTTCTTCTTGAGATGCTCTTCCTCTTCTCTTCCTCCTCCTATCTTCAAGACTTCATCATTTGAAAATGATGATGCATGCTTCTCTTGTGTTGTATAAAGATATCCATTTGTGAGATGTTTTGGAACTCCTTGCAAGAATGCAAGAGTTTCTCTTCTTGGAGCAAGTGCTCCATCCTCCTTTTCATGAGATTCTTGAGGTGCTCTTGTCATGACTGCGTTATTGGCTCCTTTTTCCCCATCCTCCTATTCAATAGTTGAAGTTGCCTCACCCTCAATAAGAGACCTTAGATCTTGGCCCTCTATTGAAGGAGGAATCTTCATGCCTTCTTTTTGAGAAGGAAGCCCTTCATCCAATGGATATCTTGCCTTTGGAAAGGTGTCAAACAAGCTTACACCTTCTTCCATGGTTTTCAGAAATGGAGTTGGATTCATAGACCCTTCCAACTCATGAAAAATATTTGTCTGATGTGGTTTTATAGTATCAACAAAAGATGTTACACACGGAGATTCATCAAACCTCTCTATCAACCTTACAATAAATCTTGCATAAGTAGGTGTATTTTCATTCTTCAAGGAAAAAGACTCAAATAACCACCAAGCATATGCTTTACCTTCAAAATGCAGCACTGCTACTTTGGTGGCTTCAATCCTTGAAACTTGATGTTGTTGCACAAGGTTGTCTAGCTCCTTCACCCAAACCCTTACTGGACATTTAGGTGATCCATCAAAGATAGATACATAAATCTACCCTTATGATGTTTCTCCTCCTTTTTTCCTTTTTTCTCCTTGATCTTGCAGAACCATTAGAAGTTCAAGTTATCTTTGAACTCCTTGGATTGATCTTCATACTCCTGCAAATACTCTCTAAGAGTCTCCTTCTTGGGTACACCTCCTTTCTTCCTCTTCATGAAGAAATCACTAACAGAACGCTGAATTTTTGGTGATATGGTTGAGTGCACATATCCATGAGATGAGGATTCATAATTTTCCTCATGTATAGATATTGCAAATTTGATCGGAAGATCTTCTTGCTCTTGAAACTTCTAGGAAGTTTCATTGATTCTTCTCTCTTCTTCTTGTACAACCTCCTTGGAGAGGTTCTTACTGGATCTAAAAAGAGAAGAGAGTAAACCCGTATTATTCATCATTCTGACCTTGCTCTTTTTTGTACAACACTTTTCCTTGAAGCCAAAGGCTGAGCCAAAGATCTTGCTCCAATACCACTGTAATGTTCCAAATTAGGAACAGTTACACTATTGGAAATAATCTGATTTATTACCAATGTGGAGCTACATAAATATGCCATATACAGATACATAATCACTTAAAATTCAATAAAATATGCATCATCAACTTTATACAGCGTTTTATAAGGCAAAAGGTGGGGAAAAGTCAGGATTTAGGCCATAAAACGAGTGTATTTAGAGATATGCGTAAAAATAAGATGGGAAAGTAGTTGGGTATGATATATAGGGTTATGAGGGACTCCCATGTCGAATTTCAGAAAAAATAAAATAAGTTTTTCTATGTTAAGCAGTTCCTCCTTTCCTAACTAGGCTAGAAAACCCTGATTTCCTAAGACTAGAAGTATACAGAAATTTACTGAAGCATGTGAGCATGAATTTATGAAGGGTGTGACTGAAATAAGGTCTTAATATTGAAAAATAATATCAGGGGCATAAATCATACACTTTACAGAAGAATAATGAAAGAATACAAAAGAAATCCTCAGGAAAGAGGTGCTACAACTATGACAAAAGACTGCATAACCATGACAACGTTATTTTCAGGGCTGAAGTAGCATTTTATTGATTGTTGAGATATATATCAGATCTATACATAAAAATATAGATCCAATACATATCCATGTACAATAAAATATGATCTATACATTCCCCTTGGGGTTTGGCTCAAAACATGAAGCACCGAAAGTAGATCTGAGATATAAGACTTCAGATCTACATAATAATTCAAAATTTTAGAATTATAAAAGTACACATTAGATCATATCTGAAACAGACATGGATTGGATGTCCAATCCATGTTTCACCACAGTGAGAGGAAGAACCCCAACACCGGAGATCTCTCCTCCAAAACACTGGCAAAACACCCTGCAGTTGTAGATCTGTAAATAACGCTGTCCTAGGGAGAGGAACAACACTGTAGATTCTGAGAATGATTTTTCCTAATGCCAAGATGTAGATATGAAGCACAATCAAAAAATGAACTCTTACAGGAGTTTAAAAGATACACTCACTGAGAAGAGCCACTACTATTATCTAGATCTAAGCATATCTAGTCTTCCACTTGCTGCATCTCACAAGACAACTCAACCCTCAACACAATAAATGCTATAATGTAAGGTGAAGCTTGACCCAAGCCTAATAGTGGACAAGTTTAACATAATTCTCCTCCAATAGTTGCTCAAGGTAGGAGGTGGGATTCCTGAATAGGAATGCCCAACAAGGGATGTCTAGCAGACAATTCCTTGTGAAATGATAATCTTCAACAACCCTTTCCCTACTGCCCTCCTCTTCCTTTTATAATATAGGAATCTTTCCAAACCCTAAACCACCTTGAATCTCTTAACCCTTTTCACATCACAACTTCCTTCTAGAACTGCATTGTCCCTCAAAGAGGTTCAATGCATCTAGACTGCGTTGTTTGACTAATCTAAAAAATATTAGTATCAGGCTCAAGAGTACTCAAGGGAGTGGTCAAATGCTGCGGCACAAAAGAATGAGAATCATGACTATCTTGAAAATCTAGGCTGAAAATCTGGCTCAATGACTCAAAATTAGGCATAGTGTCTAGATTTTTCAGGAAATATTGAATCTCATCTTCTTGTGAAGACCGAGTATAATGATGAATAAGGGAAATGGGCTAAGTCTCCTCATAACTGCTTTGATCAAACCATAAAGTATCTCGAAGGTCCTGAATGGATCTGGCAGGGGGGTATAAGGTTACTTTCTTCCTAGAATCTCCATGCAAAATATACATATTTTCGGAATGACATCTAATATATGCATCGGTCGTAGCAAGCCATGGTTGACCCAAGATCAAAGGATGTCCTCCTACTGGGTTATTTGGTTGAAGAACAATGAAATCAGCATGATATTCCCAAGAATTTAATGAGATGATCACATCGTCCAATACTCCTTCTAGCTTAATTTTGGATCTATTTGCTAATTTAAGTACATTGGGAGTAGGGTGAAGATGAGATAACTGAAGTTGATCCATGGTTTGCTTAGTCATGACATTAATGGCTACCCCCAGGTCTATAAGAACATTAGAGACAAGGAAATTACCAATCTGAACTGAGACAACAGGCTTTTCAGGATCAGTATATTTTTCCATAGACACACATCTCGTCATCAACTCTGCTGCCCTACCAAAAAATTGAATGGTTTGGGGTTCCAATATCTTCCTCTCAAGTTTCTTGATACAGAGTTCCTTAATAATCTTGGTACAAATGGGGATCTCTTTAATGGCTTGAAGCAAAGGTATCTTAATGAAAAGATTTTGAAGCTTAGATTCCAAACTAGTCTCAGAAATAGGCTCACTTCTTTCCATTACTAGCCTCTTTGGGAAGGGAGGCTGGTTGGAAGAAGATGGAAAGGATTCAGAGGGTAAGGGCTCCTTAATGATAGATTTTGAAGAATGGTTAAAAGTTTCCTCTTCTCCTTTCTCTTCAACAATCACTATAGGTTGCTTCTAATTTTTTGATGTCACAGTCCTTCCCGATCTTAATTGAATATCATGAACCCAACTGGAATAGACTGGTACTCGAATGGTAAAGGTAGGTTTGTTACATAGATCATTTTCACTGCTTTATTATTATTAGGATTGGGCATAGGTTGAGCAGGCAACTAAGGAGGTTGAAAGGGTGGAGGTGAAGGCAATGATGGAGTAGACTGACTCAGAAGTTGAGGCATTGAATAAGGTGTATGCGTAGATGGATATGACTACATAGGTGGCTGGTGGGAATATGGAAAATGAGTTGGCGCTTTCCAACATTTTTGCCATGGTTGAGAAGGTTTCCAATGCAGATATTGATTCCCATACTGCCACTGCTGATTAGTTTTAGGATAAGAATATGCATGCGAATTATAACCAAAATAGTGTGGAGAAAATTCAAGAGCCATACCTGCACCTACTTGAGGCCAATTCCTTCTTGCTCCCATAGCATAAAATTATTCAGCTTCATGTTGTCCCCCTGTAAATACAACTTTAAGTCCTGGTATAGAGGGACATTGTTCTGTGACATGGTCTTCTGCACAAATAGCACACTTATTAGTTTCTTTCAAATTAAGAGGACACTCTTTAGGAGGATGCTTGTCTCTACATTTAGGATAGAAAATACATAATGACTCTTGTTCCGTCATTATTTTTTGCTGAAATTTTAAAGAATCTAACTGTTTGGTAACAATACTCATTATATCAATTTTCATGTTTTCCATTTTATTTTCTAGTCCAATAATCATAGCATGAGTAGATTCAGTTTTTCTATTTCTATTTCGAGTTCCTCTACCGGATCTATACTGATTTCTTGAAAATTTCCTGCATAATTCACAAATTTGTTCAAAAGTTTGCTGAGAAATATCACCTTGTCCTAACAGATTCAAATTATTTCTAGAATTATCAGTAATTCCTCTTAAGAACAAGGTTCTAATAGTACTTGGATCAAACTTAAGTTTCGACCTTTGTAAAATATACACAAATATTTCTAGGTAATCTTCAAGAGTTTCATCATCATCCTGTATGATTGTAAAAATCTCATCTTGCATGTCTCGAGTTTTGCAATATTCTTGATATTTAGACAAAAACACTCTCTTCATCGGATCCCAAGAGTTTATAGTGTTTCCTCCTAACCCCATAAACCAACGTAGAGCTGAGTCCTTGAGAGTAACATGAAATAATCTTAACTTCTGAGTGTCAGTTTAATAATCATAACTTCTACACAGAATATCAAACTCAAATGGAAAAGAGTCAGAATCTTCATGAACTTTACCATGGAAATGAGGGTGAGTTGATGGTGGAATATTCTTCATTTGCGCCATAGTATCAAGATCCACAATTGGAAACATAAAAGTGGATTGTTCTCTTCTTACCTGGTTTTCACCAGTCCCTTCCAAATGATCTTCATGGTCCACCATTCTTTCCCTTTTACTTGTACCACTCTCAACAGGCTGATCCACACCTGAGCTATTGTTACCAGAATCTAGGTGGATTGTTCCTGTGTGATGGTTTTGAATTGGATTGGGCTTCCTGCTTATAGAAGGAGACCCAATATAAAAATTGTTTTCATAATTCTTTTGGCCCTTAGTGGGCTTCGAACCCTTACCTTTTCTAGGCATTCATTTAAAAAAAGAAAGAAAAATAACAAAAAAATTCTAGTAAAAATGCTGTCAGAAATCAATTAACACCAGTAAAATTCCTTCAAAGAATATTTTTCAAACAATAATGCAAAAATAAAGGAAAAATTACCTCTATTTTTTAATCAGAAAATTCTTACCAAATCAAATCCCCTCCCCGGCAACGACGCCAAAATGTTGGGTGCAGGAATTACACTTAAGAAAACTCCTCAACACTTAATTTGTCAACCCGGGGGATCCATAAACTTAGAGACGAAGAACAGGAAATGCCAGCGATCGTATGAATCTTCCTAATATAAATCCTTACTTTCTTTAAAGGAAAGATTGCAGAATCAAATTAAAAAGAGAGAAAAAAGACAACTTGAACCATAAAAAATAATCTAAGACTGGAACAAGAAAGAATGCATTTTCAAGAGGGAATTGAAGATAAAAGGCAATCATTCTAGCTAATTATTGTTTAACTATTGAGTTTGTATTTTCCTTTAGCAGAGACACTTAGCAATCTCATCATATGGGTCTTTGACTTGACCCTTTAAAGATTTCCTTCTTATGCAAATCTGTACTGCACTATTGCATTTTGCTTGCACTAGTGCAGGAACAGAGATTTATGCAGAAGGTATAAATGGTGTCTTCACTAAAGGCTTTTTACTTCATGAAAGGGCTTGAACTTTTCCAGGTTCAAAGCACTCATATCCCATGGTAAGAAACAGTTCTTGCACCAAATCAGAGCTTCCTGCGCTTAGCATTTAATTCTTAAAATGAGTGCTTAATTATTGCAAGTGATATTATACTATTAATTAAAATTGCACACATAAAAAGTGAATGTTTCTGATCTTAAGAGAGTGTAGGAATAAATAAACAATCAATATAAGTTTATCCTGTCATAAGAATTTAATGAAAGAAAGAAGATTGCAGGAAGTAGACTAAGAAAGTTTGCTGCATCACACCAACGTGCAGTGGTGCAGGTTCATTCCTATTGCTTGGACCAGGTGGGGAAAAACAATCAAACAGAATTGTAGAAAAAGAGATATCACACCAACGTGCACTAGTGCAGGGTTATTTCTCCTGCTTGGACCAGGCGGGGAAAACCAATCAAATAGAATTGCAGAAAAAGAGATATCACACCAACGTGCACTGGTGCAGGGTTATTTGTCCTGCTTGCACCAAGCGGAGGAAAACCAATCTAAAATCAAGTGCAAGAAAAGAAATTGCAGGAAAGGAAATTTATCTACTTCACACAATGGATCCGCTTTTACTCAGACAGGAATGCATGTGCTTAAAATTAGATCACACTTGACAACGTAAACACAAATTACAGGAAAACAGGAAATGGGGTAAACGTGTTAGGTTGGCTGGGACCTAGCCAACCAGCACGTTTCCTTTTTAAATAAAAATTCTACTCAGTACCTAAATCAATTCATCATCTAAAATACAGAAACAAAATTTATGAAACATGAGGCGGAGCTCTCTTTTATTAATTCACTGAGGCAATTACATACATTAATACATCGTCTAGCCCAGATTCGGGCGAAAACAAAATATAGCAACCTGTTACCGCCTCTCTGGCTCTGTCTCTGTTCTCTTCTACTCTAAAAAATTAGCTTCCTAGTCCTATTTACATTCTACATTACATAGATCTTTGGCCAAAGGCCAAAATATATCATTCAACCAGTTACATAACCAAGCACAGAATTCAGCTTTCCGGTCGTCAAAATTAGACAAATAGAAAAACTGGCCGTAGCCAATCTTTAGCTTTCATCCTTCACAGATTCGGTCTCGGCTACCTTTGGATTGATCTTGCTATTGTGGCTAAAGCTTCTCAGCATGGGGCGGTGATCAAGGAGGTTCGGATCTGCTGCATGGATTTGTTGTGCTGGAAACAGTGCAAGATCCAATCCTGCACTAGGATCAACAGTCATGGGAATTACTCTAACTACCAAATAAAATTTGGAGGTATCAATAAGTTACAAAGAGTGATTAAAAGTAAGAAATCATGTAATAAATAATTAATTAATGCTAGGTTGAATTAAAATTATGAAAAATAAAGTTTATACGAAATATGTCATCGTGCTTGGACTAGTGCAAGAAAAGGGTGCATAAAAGAGGTAAAACAGAGGTAAATGTTTATGATTTAGGAAGGGAAAAATGGCAAAAAGAGAGAAAATTAGGGGGCTAACAGTTCTCAGTTTTCCATAAGGATTCCTCTACTAGCTCATCAATTGGCATGTCAACGAGGCATTGGTTTTGCATAAAGTTATCAATAACTTCATCTTCATTGAGTTTAATTCTTCCTACAATGGTTTCTAATGTATATATTGGGTAGGGGGATGACTAATAAAAATATTCCTCTTCTTCATCCTCTACCCACATAAGTAGATCATGCTCAAAAACATGTTGAGCAGGGGGATATATTACAAGTTTCTTCGTAATATAACCATTTTTAATTGTCATGTTTTCATCCCTACAACTAATGTAAGCATCAACAGTAGCTAACAAAGGTCTCCCTAAAATGAGAGGATATCGATTAAACTTGGTTTTGGGCTGGAGTACAAGGAAATTTTTGGCGTACTCCAAGGAATCAATGGATATCATCACATCCTTAATAACACCCTCAGGGGATACTATTGATATTTACACAACATGCATCACTATGGTGGTTTTCCTCAAGACTCCTTGGAGGTTGAGCTTAAACATAGTTTCCTTGGTCATGGCATTGATTGCGCCCCTAAGGCCAATCAGTGTGTTAGGGACTACAATATTGTTAATTTTTACGTCCACTATTGGGATACCATGATCCAAATACCTTGGGGATATGACCTTCCCAAGAATTATATCAGTCAGTTTCCTAACAACATTGATAGTGGCGACATATATTTTTCTTTTTCCAGGCCTCTTAAAAAACTCTTCCCTGATAAGCTTGTTCTAGATGGGGACATATTTGATGACATGTGTTGGATTGAGGGGTCATGACCCAAGTTTATAGTTTATCATGCAATCAAGAAACTCTCTGACTACTGGCACTTTTGGTAATGACCTGCTTGCATAGATCAAAGTCTCACCCGAAGAAGTATGGGGGGTGTTGGAACTAGGTTTTCACACCCTGAGGGAGAAAATAACGTGGTGGCCCTAAATATGTTGATTACAGAACTTATATAGATCATCACAAATGTGTGCAATTATAGAGAAATATTTATCAGATCTGCTAATCGTAGACACAGATAATGCATAAACAGATAGATCGTAAATCGATTTCGTCGCAGATATATAAGAACAAAACAAGATCTATGTAATGCACAATAAATCAAGCAAATATATCCATGTATTCAATCATTAATGTATACTCATTGATAAATAACAGATCTACTCGCACAAATACAATTAAGCATAACATAAGTAAAGTGATCTCAATGCAATGAAAAGATATAACTCAGATAACTCAGTGCTTCACCAAAACCAGTGTTTGCATTAGATTCCAACAATTAATTATAAAATAATTTCCCTTAAAATTACCCTTCTGCACACACAATCAAGGGAGTCTACACACATTGCCAGAAGGAACCTTTTCACCCAAACCCAGACTTACAACATGTATCACAGATGCATAAACATATTTTCTTGCATCAAAACATGAATTACTACTTCCTTAGACTCGATCTATATATTTATATCCATCTTAGCGCATATATACTATGGTATCAAACCACAGTTTGAGGCCCACAGTTTACCCTTAAAAACCCTTTTACATAAAATAGGTACTTTGACCACCCCAAATCCCCTTAACCTTTCCGCATAGCGCACATATGAAAAATCATACCAAACAATACTTCAAAATGTAACCCTGGGGACCTCGCTCCAATAGGCCCCCAACAAAAACCTGTGACTTGTCTTGAGTCACTGTGGGATCTCCTCCTTCATCTTGGCTTGGAGTGCAGTGACAGAATATTTCAGTGGAAGCACCATATACAGACTCTGCGTAGTATCTCCCTCCTCTTAAATTATGAATTTCTCTGTAGTGGGCCCTTTACTAGCCACTTCAATACTTCTCTCTATTTTTTGAATGGAATTTTGCATACTATCCAATGTATACGACATTTATAGAGCCTCCTCGGCCCACGACTGCATTCTTGCCTCAAGCAACTATTATTTTTGGCACAAGTCTTCAATTTTATTTTGAATTACCTGACCCTACCATAGGTGGGTGAGGCACTATGTAAGAATGAGAGTAGGCGCCACCATCTAATATCACCGAATTGTTGCTCCTTGACGCGCAACTCATTGTGAAACTGCTGTACCAAAAAGCCATTCTGAACTTAGGTCTACACACCCATGGCCTCAACCAAAAGTTGATCGCACTACGTGACTATGACAACAATGCTATCAATGGCCTGCTTCACTTCTGCAGCACTCTCTGCTCTGACTTCTATCAGGGTTTCAGGCTACAATTTAAATTGTAATTTAGAAATCTGATGCTCGAATGTAGCTTGGACCATTTTGAATTTTGTGCATGAGGCCTTCAACATAAAAACCAACCCTTCTAACATCTCTTCTGGAATGGATGTTGCAAGGAATGCTGGTACTTCGCTGCAGACTTGGTTGATTTTCCCTTCGAGTGCACTGAGCCTCAGCTGTGCGAAATGCTTCCTCTGCAGTATGTTGTTTCTAATATGCTTCGGTAGCCTACTGCTGCGATTATACTGTAGTGGTGTGAGAATGAGATTCACGGAAATGGAGCTCATTTGTAGTCATACTCTATAGCAAATTTAATTTTCCTGTAGGAAAAATAGACAAGTTAATGTTTATATCTTTGTAACCTCTTAGTTGCGCACAAAGGTTGGTTGATTCGACATGAATGGGTGGCTCAAGAATTTGAATCAGGTGACTGTCTCCAGTCACAGGTAGAACCATATTGAGCGGCTACACGTTGGTTATAGGCACAATCGCTTGTAGCGAGCTCGCTTGGGAAACACTCACCTGAATCAGAATCGCTTGAACTTTTAATTCCTGGATGCCAACCTGCACCCCTTTGAGTGCAGTCCTATACTACATTTCCATGCCTGTCCATCTTTCCTCTGTGACTATTGTGACTGTGTTTTCTATTTAATTGAGGTCATCTTCAGTCAATGTTAGCTCTTATTTTCTGGTGGGCTTAAATCCCTTTTTATTTTTCCTCTATTCCCCTGCATCCTGAGAACTACACTTTTTACCTTTGGAAGTCTGCACTTCCACCTTCTCCTTTTTTTATTTTAGTGCAATATAGTTCTTATCAGTTGCAGTGTCTGTTAAATAAATTTTTTCATAGGTTGTCGTCGGGGTAGCCTATTTTTCAGTTGCCTTCTCTGTTTTCTGTGTACCATTGCATGACATGGTAGGACTCTTAGGAATAGAAGTTGATGCTCCTGGCTCCAACCATGATTGCATCCACTCTGCGGTGATGTTGAGAAAATCATCCTCAATGATGAGATATGGTAATTCATACCACACTCCTTCGATTTTTCCCTTCGCGCGGATGTGCATGTTGTGGAAGGTCGCCTTAAAGTCTTCTATAATTTTGTACTGGTGGTACAAAGTTGGAGACAACCTCGATTTTGATTGTACAGCTTGAAATAATGAGGCGTCAAGCAACACCCAGAAGATTTTTTTATCCATAATACGCACGAGGATGGAAGAGTTCCATAATGTAGCGTGCCACGTGACTTCGCACATCTGCAGCTCAATCTCAGGAAAATATGTTTCCTCTAGGGTCTTCTAGCGAATTAAGGCTATTAGAAGTAGGAGCCAAGCGTAATAGAAATTATTTCCCTCCTCTTGTGCTTCACGCACGTTCTCCAAAAAAATTCGACATAAATATTGAGACCAGTTATATATAACTCCTTTTTTGCACTGTCACGCAAGTGAAATTACTTGCGCATGAACCTCCTTAGGTCAACATTTGTGCATGATCTTGCAGGCCAAGATGAGCAACCCAAACTGAAAAACTAGGTCATTAATTTCGCTTACTAAAAAGACTCTGATATGGCGTGACACTTGGTACTTCTTCTTAATCTTGTCGGTCGCCTACTTTTCTTGTGCCTTTCCTCCAAAATCTGCCATGGGATATACCCCTTTATCAGGTAGGCTAGTGATTCGATGGATCAATGCGACATATATAGGGATGCGCTCTCCCAGCCAGAGTTCTTCATCATGCACGAGCACAAGAAATTAGCACACACATATGTCATTTATCAGGTTGCGCCAAAATTTGGAACTTGCAATAAATTCAGAAGCTTTGCCCTGTGCATGCTCAACACCCATCATTGTGGCGCAAGGTGTAGAATTCCCCCCTCATATGACACATGGTATATATAGCACCCAGGCGAAAGTTTAGGAAACTTCTCAGCATCTGTGATATGTCAATATTCCATCTTCTACTGCGACACTTTAGCAAACATATCACCTTCAATCGAGACATTTTAGGAATCAAGGGCATATTGATGCTCGACCGCACTTTGTCTAGATCTTTGGGGACTCTGAATAATGATTTGCGTGATGTGACATATGTCGAAAACCATGCGAATGGGGCCACTTTTACCACATCCTCTTCCTCCTCCATAATGATTTTAGGGAGCTCCATCATAGGTCTCTTCTGGCACTCAACTGCAGTGGAGCACGGCTTCAGAGTTTTCTCCCTAGGGGATTTACGGGTTCTTGATGTTTGACCCTTCTTAGACTTTACAGGTGCAGGTGTCTCAACAACCAGCACAACAAGAACCTCTGGCGTAGTAGGATCCTCTTTGACGTCCGTAACTGTCATGCTGGGTATAATTACATAACCCAAACCCCTTAGATGCGACTCCTCCTCAAATATCCAATCCAAACTGGACATAGACACTGAAAAGGCTACATAAATCAGAGAGCTCAAGGTCAATAATTCACACAGAAATAAAAGGGAACTATTGCAACCCCATAGGTCATATTTAGAGTTTTCTCGTGTCCTCAATGGTCCCTTATGCATTAATGTTTCTCCATAAATGACTAAATGGTCCTAAATTTGGAAAACTCCCTCATTAAATGCAACATAGAGGCTCCCATAAATGGTAATAAAGTTTTCTTTTCCATAATTACTATTCCAACGAATAGATTTTGGCACCTCTCCGACCTCGTAAACCTCCTCACACAGCTACCGCGTGCACGTCATCCCAGCTACACAGATCAAATAATCTGACCATATATTCTTTTGGTGCACATAGGGTCATCCATGTACAGCTTCAATCGGCTTCCATTGACACACCCAGGAAGATATTATCTACTCACTATGGCCAGGTGCACTACACCTATGTCAGTGACATCACTAAAAATATATGGCCTTAATCAATGCATCTTCAACTTCCTTGGGCGGCACGCAAACTTGCTGTCATACAACAAGACCAAATCATCTTCCTTAAACACCTTTTGCCTAATGTGCCTATCATACCATTCTTTTTAACGTGCCTTCTGAACTTGCTGGTGATAATTGGAAATAAATCGATCTTATTCAAGTGTGACAATCGTTCCTCCATAGCATCTACTTCTTCCATATTTGTGAATGTTGCAATGCTTAGACTAGGAACAATGTACTCCATCGGAAACACAGGTTCTTGCCCATATACCATATTGAACGGTGTCTTACTGGTCAATGTTTTACATGTGGTCTGATATGCCCAGAGAACTATAGGTACGCTCTCATCCAAATCATTCCAGTTAGCATTGCACACCTTGGTAAGTGTTGTCTCCAATATCTTATTGAAAGCTTCCATTGCACCATTCAACTCTGGGTGATAGGGAGTGCTCTTCTAATGATTAATTCGGAGTTCATCTGTCAATGCTTAAATGGTTTTATTCACAAAATGCATACCCTGATCACTTATTAGAATCTTAGGACATCCAAAGCGAGTCAGAATATTCTTGAAGATGAACTGCGTGAATTTATCAGCAGTACAATCCTTCATAGGATTAGCTTTACCCCATTTGGTTACATAGTCCGTCGTAGTGATTATGTAACGTGCACCAATCTTCATGCATGGAGGAGTAATAGGTCCGACAAAGTCTATGGCCCATTTCTAAAATTCTTGCAGTGCCATTTGTGGACGCAGGGGCATCTCATCTCCGCGGTATGGATTTCTGATCCTCTAATATACATCGCATGCGCAGCAGTTTTCATAGGCATCATTGTGCAATGTGGGCCACCATAACCCAACTTGAAAAATATTTTGCGTGGTTTCCTTACCCACATAGTGACCACCAACAACCCCTCCATGAGCTTAATTTGGGATTGCATGCCTTTCATACTCCAAAACATATCTTTGCAGAACTTCATCTACACCCATCTTGTACAACTAGCTAACATTAATCATGAAGTTTGTTGCACGTGCCACGAGCTCTTTCTTCTTCTTAACTGTATATTTTTCAGGCACGTGTCCAATAGTCAAGAACCAAATAATATCAAGTAAATTCTCATCAAATACATTGATCGCAAACAACTGCGCATCTGGTAATCCATCCTCCAAATTCGTAGGTTCTTCACCAGTCTCAATGCGCGACACATGGTCTGGCCCAGAATTCAGTATTCCTAGTTTCACAATGATGTCAAATTCATACTCCTGGAATAGTAACAAATGCCTATAGATCTTCCCCCCAACACAGGCTTATTAACCAGGTACTTTAAAGCAGAGTGATCAGTAAACATCTTGAAATTTCCTCCTACCAGGTAATGGAAAAATTTTTGTAGCACATATACCATCACTACTCTCTCTCTTTCCATGTTTGAATAATTCCATTTTGCGCTTGAGATTTTTTGACTGCGTAGGCAATAGGGTGATCAATATCTCCATCCCTGGCTGCGCTAAAATAACTTTGAGTGCGATACATGAGGCATCAAAATGCACATGAAACACCTTTGACTAATTTGGAAAGACCAGTATGGGCACAGTGACCATCTTTTTCTTTAATATTTTAAAGCTCTTCTGACACTCCTCATCCCAGTGTAATTTTGGATCCTTTTTTAGTAGCTTCTCCATGGGTGCAACTATTAACACATAACCCTGAATGAACCTTTTATAATAGTCAGTGTTCTACAATAATGAGCGCAATTGTTTGACATTCTCAGGTATCGCCAGATTAACTATTACTGCATCTTCCCAGGATATACTATCAACCCTTGCTGGCAGAAAATGTGTCCCAGCAGTATCCCAAATGGCACACAGAAGATACATTTCTTCAAGTTCAAATATATCTAATACTTTTGCAAGTATCCAACATTAAGCGTAGAATGGAAACATGCTTTTTCAATAGCCCAAAAAGTTTTTAATCATCAAAGTATACTTCCAGGAACTTATGAATAAACTCCTCGAAGGCAACTACTACTATGCACGAGAAGATGGCAGGTACATTCTTCAAGCCAAAGGGCATGATTTTATACTAGAAAGATCCCCATTTGGTTGCAAAGGTAGTCTTACTGCGATCTTCTGGCACAATCCTCATATGATGATATCCCGAAAAGCCATTTGTGAATGAGTAAGATTCTTTTCCTCCAACATTATCTAGGATATCATCAGAGAATGGAGTTGGGAATGGATCACGAACATAAGCATCATTCAACTTGCACAGGTCTACACAGATCTTGATTTCTCATTTTCTTGTCTTTCACTACCATGGGACTCACCCAATCAAACTCTTCTACTGGCTCGATAATGTCTACAACAACCATATTATACAACTCATATTTTACTTTCTTATTATATTTTGTATTCAATCTATATGGTAGCTACTTCACTGGGGCTTGCATTAGGTTTCAAAGTGATCTTCATAACTCTAAGTTCTCCAATTATTCCTTTCAACTTTGATAACTTTGTAGGGAACAAGTCTTGATATTCTGTCATTATTTCAACAAACTTTCATTCTATGTCATCATCCCAATAGTCTCCAATCTTTGCCAAATTTGGTTGCTCTTCCAATCCAATATTCACCTGTCAGATCTTTAGAGGTTTTTTCACATCTAATGACGTGATCGAGGGCCCAACAACTACGTGTTGTCCCTCAAATTCCAGAATTATGCTATTCCTTGGATATTCATCATTTTCTTCAACCATCATATTTCTACAATTCACAATATCCTTGATCCGTGCATCCCATGCTGGTGGAGCACACTCAATTGCTGGCTTTGTTGTATCAAAGGTAACTTCCTGAATGTTATGCAGAGCTCTACCAATCTTGTCAAACTCACTCTCAAAGCTGAATGTCAGAATGAAATTCTCCGTCAGCGTAGACCATTCATTAGTACCTCAATGCAGCTCTGTCTCCATATACTAATCAGTAGGTACCCTAACTGATGTATGAATGAACATGTGAACCCATTCAGGTCTTGGTTCTATGCCCCATACCTCATTCCATCTAGCCAAATGTCTGCGCAAATCATCCTTTCCAGAGTATAATTCTTCCATTCTGATAGTTTGAAGTTCAAAGTGTAACCTCATCATGCGCGCGCATTCATCCCAATTTCCCATTTTTCTTTATGAGTCTCCCACCATTGTGTTGGAGTAGCGCACAGTCCGAGAATCAAGGCATGGAATCTCTGTCCTTCTGGGACAATTATTTCAAGCTCTCTTAAAACATGTTTACATCAGTTAAACCATCATACTCAAAATCTCTCTCACACTGTAAAAAAAGTCTCTTTTGTGCACTGCAAATCAAATCCATCTTTGTTCTTAGGTTCCTTACGAATCTAAAGGTTAGTATCCAGCTTCTTTCCCTTATCTTCATTAGTGGTTGCACTGCTCCTAGTGACCGCATTCACACTAGGATCTTCCTCACAGGTTTCTTCTCTGGCCATATTAAGATTCTGCATCGGAGTCTACGTCCTTTTCTCCTACACTTTAGAAATCAAAACAGGTCAATATTCTATGACATGGTCAAACTGTCTATAATACCTACATGATTTTTGTGCTCTATTTGTACAATCACATGCATAGTGTCCAACATCTCTGCAGTTGTTGAAAATAGCCTTCCCCCTTCCTTGACAAGCTAATCCACCTCTACATCCTCTTCCTCTGCCCTTAAATACACCACACACAGAGTGGGATGCTGGTGAGGTAGGTTGGGCTTGCATTCTATATATTTCAGCTTCATCCAACACCATATCATAACTGCGACAATGCTGCTCATCATGTCCCAAAGATGAACATAATCTACAAAACAACTACTTCAACTTAGACTGATATTTTCCCACCCTTGCGCAATGTTATCACTCCGTAGTTTCAAGGCTGAAAAAAAAACTACAGAGGTAACATCAGAACCACGTCGGGCCTAGGATCTAGCCCTCGTAGACTCAAAGAGGGATCTCTCTGTTAGATATATCTTTGTTTATAGGGGAATTTTAGGCTAGCTGTTAGATGCAGAGTTTTGATTTTGAATTGGTTTAGTGGGAAGAACAAGGGAAATCCATTGGGCAATGGATTCAAAGACACTCGGGTGCTTAAATATAGAAATATCAAGCATGCGTGAAGCAGGGCAAGATAGGTGCACTACCATGGATCTTTCAGATTTTTAAATGGATTATGAAAAGAAGAAACATAAGGATAGGTAGATACTGAGGATAAGTTAAGAATTCCCCAATCTGTCCTAGGATGTAGAGTTCAGCAGAAATCGAGGAGTAATTAAGAATTCCTCGATTTGGGATCGGTAGAAAACATATACTATTGTAAACACAGATAGAATAGGGTGCTCTGGATAACAAATACTATTCTTCACACTTTATATTTTACAACTAGATTGCAGAAATACAGAGAAAGAGAAACAATGGAAAAACACATAAAAACAGGAGAATACTTCACCATTTAAGACACCACATGAATCCTCAACAGCTGGTCCTATATTACTCTTCAAACAGTCACTTGAAATTTAGTGAAAAACATTACAGAATGGGACTGCTCCTCATTGCAGATTCCCCCCCACCTAACACTTTGAAAAATGAAGTATTTATGCTGATCCCACTAATTGATTACAATCCATACATTAACTAAAATTTACTTTCTTGTTAACTAATTAACAGAGAAGGACTTACATTATTCGACATATTTAAAGTAAAACAGTTGGGGTTAAAAGGACATTTGAACATCTGGTGCTGTTTTGATTCCTTAGAAACGCTCAATTGGATCGACTTCCCCATATTCTTTATAAAATTTGTTGAAACACTAATGACACATGTAAAACTAATTATTAGTCTTTAAGGAAGTGATTGCAATAGGGGTGAGCTATGTAAAACTTCCTACTACTATTGAAGATGTTGTTATTAACAAGAACCACCTTTCTCTTGAAGTGATGGACATCATATAAGAATAATTATTTGCATTCATCGGTTTCTCCCAGTGCAATGTGTGGTGCGAATGGAAGGTGACGTGGCGGGGAAGGTGGTGTCACCCACACATCTCGAATCATAGGTTGTACATATGGGGAGCGGGAGGTAAGTGTTAAGATTTTTGGAGTGCAAAGTGCAGTGGGGGAAAAGGGTGATGTGGTAAGGACGCCAGCCTACCAGCACCATTATAGATCATAGGTCTTACATATGAACAGTGGTAGGTAAGTGTTAAGATTTGCAAAGTGCGACTTGTGGTGGGTGGAGGTGATGGTGATAACGGGCCCTACTGATATCGCATCACAACATACAAAGTTTAACCTTCAACAACTTATCAATAAACATAAAAGTTGTCAATTGCGATGTGTGATGGGAAGTGGAGGTGATGCGGTAGAAGGGTCCCACCTAATATCGCATTGGTGTTTTGGAGCAATAAACAAAAAATATGGTAACAAAGCATGCGATTGCCGAAATGCGATAAAGGTAAGGGGTCCTAGCAAAGGTTTGAGTGTTTGTTATATATATGATATGTAATATATAATGTAGTAAGGTTTATGGTATAATGTTATATAACATGATTGTTCGATAGGTGGGCGAAGTTATAACATTAAAGTTTCAGACTTTAATATAAGTGGGTTTATTAAGTAATAAGTCTCGAAAGGTTATGTATGGGGTTTATAAAGAAATGAGGCGTAGGACTTTAGAAATTGGAACAACGAAGGTTATAAGAGGGTAAATGAAATGAATCAGGGCAGAAATGAAGTTTTCCCACCATTACACCTTATCAGCAACACTTTCCTTTTTCCACTAAACTGAAAGGGAAGATTGATTCCCTTGAAGTCCTTAACAGTCAGGATTTATCTTCTTTGTCTAGAAATAAATGACAATATATAAATGGAATATTATCTCCAATATAAAATATCTGAAAAGAATAATCAATCACCTTTTGATACTATAGATTATAGGGTACTAACAGTGGCTCCAGCTGGGGATGGAATCTCTTTTAGGAGGTGTCAACAACACTATAGACTAGTAGCCTAATCCATTGGGCTAATAAAAAATTTGAAACCTGATCTGCTACAACCTCTATGGCTAAAAATATTCAATAATTTGTTCTGAACCTCATATGAGAATCTGATCTGTGTACTACAATATAGAATGAAGTCACAACTAAACTTATGCACTGCAAGCTATCAAACTGAAATCATTGTTGCACCCAGAAAATCTGAATGCGGAAATCTGAATTAAACTGAAAACTAAAAGCAATCTAAGACTAAGACTTAAAGTATGCTCAAATTACTGAGCTTATTTTCACACTACTACCTACCTACTCTAACTTAGATATTATATGTACACTAAGTGAACTCTTCTTTCCAATGTAAACAATAAAGTAATTTTCTACATGATTGGTTCTTTCTCACCCCTTTGAGCAGGCTAAAAAAATAAAATGACCACTCCCTTCTCAAAATGACCACTCCCTTCTAAACTGCCTTTGAAAATAAGTGTTAAAACTTTCCCTTACACTTTCTAGGAGACCACTCATGGCATAGCACACCCCTTCTTTAGATGATTTTAAGAGGCCAACAAATAGATCTTGGAACAATACCCGGTCCTAAGGAAAATAACCAACTTCATCTAGGACCTCCCTTTGTTCCAATTTTTTATGCTCAAGATCCTTCTAAAAGAGAATATCTATACATTCTTCATGGTAATTTTATATGGCCCCTTTCTTGTATACCAATATGCCATCCTCAAGAAAACCTGATATGTCTTGGCTGAGATTGCTAAATTCTGTTTGAAGGATATAATTTTGATGAAAAAAAGCACTTTCTGGCAATAATATTTCTTGTGAATGCAAGACATCCTCAACATCAATCTGTCCTACATCTGTGTCTTCATGAGGAAATACTTTAGTACATAAATCAACAGTGGAACAAATATAATTAATCTCCTGATTCCATACAAATTGAGAAGCTGGCTACATGCTTAGAATCTAATTAATTTCTTCTTTAGTTAAAGGAGGAGGCATTATTTGTTTTCTTTGGATTAAACAAGAATTGTTTTCTTGCTCTCGTGAATATTTATCATGAGACTAAATGTATTATTTAGCCTCATACAAAAGGAAAAATGAATTCTCATTTGTCTCCACATAGAGATCTAGTGGATCTACTTTCATTTCTTGATTGCTTTCATCTTCAACTAAATTCTCTTAGTCATCATGAAAGTTAACTTGAGAATGAAATCCGTAAATTTCTTCTAAGAAATCCTCATCATTCATATTTCCTAGATCTTCATCAATATTTTCAAGGTATTGTATGAGATACTCAAACTGATCACAACAATTTTCATCTAAGGATAAAGATGGAGAATATTCTTTATAATGCTCATAAAACACCTTGTGGAAATCCATTAAAGAAAGAAAACTACCAGGGCTTAAACCTTCATACCATTCCGTTGCTTTCCCTTCTAATTTTTCCATGAATATCTTCATGAGGCAATTTGTTATTCATCCATAATTTTCACTATCCAAAGATGACTAAGTATAGGCTCTAGATTTCTAGAAACAAAGTTCATTAACACTGTGAGTTCTAGAAATCTCACTACCTTCATATCCTTAAGATAATTTTTTCACTATTTCATCATCCCATCATGTCAATGCTCAGCTCACCCATCCCAGAACACCCATAATGGGCTCATGTCACTCAGTTTGTCTTTTTTGTGTCACCTTTGGCCTCATCCCTCTATTTTGTTTTTCCTAATTCCTCCATTGTCCATCTAGGGTTTTTAAGGGCATTTTTTCTTGGTTTCATGACCTCCATGGTTAAAAATCAACAAGTCTTGTATCTTGATGCTCTTAAACCTATTCCTATCCTTAATATACCTTCATAAACATTTCACATCACTCCTATCCCTTAAATTCATAATTTTTCTACAAAACCTACTGTATGGCCACAATTTGACACTTTTCAAGACTAGGCCTGTGTTTTTCGCTTTTGGACCCCTTACCCTCACTCAATACTTTAAATTACACCTTCACCTACTCCCTCACATCTATCCCTATCCCCCAAAATTTCCCCAATAATTTAGAAAACCCTTAACCCCTTCATTCCCCTCCCTCTACAATGCAGTCCTAAATCCCCTACCCCAAACCCTAAATTCCTCTTCCAACTAATCTAGGGTTTGCTATGGAAAAGAGGCCTAAGAGTAGAAGATCCATATGGTAGGTCATATAAAAAATAATGAAGCCATACCAACTCATAAGCATCATGCCTCCATCATTTTCCAAAAATTCATTCCAAGGGCCTAGTCATTCACCACACCTAGGGCTAGTTTTTCTTAAAAATATGTTTCTGACAAAAAAAAGATAAATTTGGAAAATGTGAGAGAGGTTTTTGTCCCTCATAAGGCCAAGAAGAAAAACGTCCTTCAGTTTTTACATAGGTCTCATGTTTTGGGAGCAATATAAAAAACACAGGTGTCCGAGGAGAATTTTTGCTACTAGAGTGACCTTGGGAACATTAGGTTTTCTCATAGCTGGAGTGTCCAAATGAATTTCTTGATGAGTCAAAAGACAAATATACTTGAATATATTTCCAATGAGCTATCATGAGCTCCATTTTTAGTTAAGGAAGGCCTCCAAAAGTTGCTTGTACCAATACTCTGTATTTCTGTACCATCACTCAGTAATTTCGACCAGTCTTGGTAAAGTCAACTTTTGATAGGAAAAACCAACTCCAATCAGAGAGAAATGGTATATTTGGAAGGTAGACTCAAAAATATTTAAAACGAGATATCATGGAGCGCATTACAACACCAGTAAGACCTCCAAATTCCATCTACAAATTGGAGCTATGCACAGACAGAGTGGCACTACGCACAGAGGAAATTAGGCCAGAATTGCCAAAAATTTGTCAAAATCAGTATTTTTTGGGAAAATGGAAAAAAATGGTCCAATAATTACAAATATCCTTCTTCATCACAGCAAATGGCTACAAAAGGGTTTCAATCTGCCCTCTAGGGTTTGGAAAAGAGGCATTGAATCCACATCACCAAAGGTACAAAAAAGGGCAAAGAGTACTAGTACAAAGGCATGAGGTTTCAAAGAGGTAAAATTAGAGAACTCAAGGGATCAAAGAAGGAAGAAATAAACACCAATAATACACTACACCAAAGGAATAAATATGATGAAGAGTATCAGCAAAAGGGCCAGAAGTATTAGTTCAGAGGTCTGATTTCTCAAAGGAACAGTCAGAGATATTTTCAAAGGGCCAAAGAGAACAAGCATGAGTTAACATTACCCTAGGAGGTGATTATGATAAGCCTAATTTTGTGGTTGATAAAAGAGGTGTTAAAATCCAAATGGATAGTGATCAAAAGGCATAAGTGTGAAGGCACCTGTAAGAATAGAAGTGGCGAGAAAAACACAAAATAATTTCAAGAAACTACTTGTTTTTCCAACCAAAAATCTGTCACTATCAACATGATCAAAGAAACAGACATGTAGCTATTTTAAGAGCAATAAAACCTCCAAAATGTTTTCCTTATCAAAGGTATATTATGCAAGAAATAGATTAACCCTGAGCGGCACTTCTGCAGGACTGTCATAAGAGGTTACCTACAGGAAAATTGACAAGGACAAACAAACCTAATGTTTCTCACCAAAGTGGCACACATAAAGACTAAAGGGGTTGTTGGTGAAAAACTGATAAGGTTTTTTACACCAAAGGGTCTATTTCACTGTCTCAAAGAAATACATGACAAAAGGTCATTTAAAGGAAGGTTAAAGCTCTCCTTTTCAGTCTCTCAACCAAGCAATTAGAATTATGAACCTGCAAGACTGAAAACCCCAGAAAATATGCCAACATGATCACAAAATTATTGTTTTCAAGCTTTGAAGTTCATGAAAAGGAATATAATGAAGAAAACCTTCAAAGAAGAATACCAATATTATCAAGAGACCTCTTTGTCAAAAAAATTGTCAAAATGCCATCGACAAGAGATAAGATCCAAAGGATAGTAAGAAAAGAGTTTTCTGGGCAACTTTGGAAAGTTGTTTCGGGCGCTGTGCACCGAGGCCGGCACTACTGTTAGGTCCCTATATTACTAGTATAGTCCCTTATTTTTGTTAGTGTAACCATGTTATTGTTATTATTTTACCCTTGAAACCCCCATATTTTTATTATTGTGCCCTTAAATTATTATTGTTAGGTTGGCTAGGATTACATTGTGGCCCTACTAGGATTACATTATGGCCCCATGGACTCCTATATATAGAAAGGAGGTTTTGTAATTCGAATCATCCAATAATTGTTCATTCATGTAATGTATCCGAGGTTTCCCCCTCAAATTGGCTTATTTATAAGGTGTTGATATCTCTTTTCTTCTCTTTTTGGAGCTGGTTTCACAACATTTGGTATCAGAGCTTTGAGATTATAGGGTTTTGCTGCTCCAAACAGGTTAGCGTGGAATTTTCTCTATAAATTTTTTTATACAAAGGTTCAGAATCTAAAATTTTTAGATTATGAAGATAAAATCCTGAGGAACATCTTCAAAAAACTTTAGAGCTTGGTTCACAAAATTTTCAGAGATATGATCTGTGCAAGTTAGGTCATTGTGTAGGCTCCTAAATTTAACTTAAACAGGTCATTGTGGTATTTTCATAATAATTTTTTTTCTACAAAAGTGTAGAATCTAAAATGTTTAGATTGCGAAGCCACAATCTTGAGGAACATCTTCCAAAAATTTCAGATATTGGTTCACAATATTTTCGGAGATATGATCTATGGACGTTAGGGCATTTTGAGGCTTCTGAATTTCATTGCAAAGATGTGATCGTGGGAAAATATTCATAGCTCTCTCTCTGAGCATCAGATTGGAATGATGTAAAAAGTGGCCGCAAGTGCACAGACTGTAGTTTTCTTTCTATCAATTTTAGATCCAAAGGAGGAAACAATGACACGTGGAAGTCATACAAATTCGCTCTACTGAACCAGTCCAAAATTGGGTCACTGTGGGAGATTGGACACAACTTTGCCTTGAAGAATCCAAATTAGATCAGACATGTGGAATTTGAAAGAAGCTTCAAAGGGCTACTACAAGTATTAATTTTAGATATTTAGGATCCGAAATTATAGAGATAATTCAATTTCAATATCGATCTCCTCAAAAGCAAGTAAAAGGTGTGTATTGTTTTCTGAATTGCATAAGTCTTGTTTGAAGAATCAAGTTGAATTGATTACAAGGGAATATTGTAGAATAGATATCAATATTGGATTCTAAAATGGCCCCTAAAAGGAATGCAACATCCATTAAGTCTTTAGAAAGCTCTACTATGACTCATGAAAATGAAGAGTGGCAACATGACATATCAAAATTACAAGAGCAAGTGCAACAAATTTCGCTCTCGCAAAGAGAAACAAAAAATGACATGTAAGTTTTGAAGAAAGGTGTGGAAAATAAGATGGATGGTTTGAAGAAAGGCGTGGAATCTAAGATGGATGGTTTGAAGAATGGAATGGAATATAAGATAGATGGCATGGAAGCTGGCATGGAATCTAAAATGGAAAACATGAAGAATGATCTAAAAGCATACATGGAAGGTTTGACAAAGTTGATACAAGAAATTTTTCCTAATGGTGAAAATCTAGTAGAGGAAACTCATGATGAGAACAAAATAAATGTTAATCATGATTTCATAAAATCTAATGTTGGTGGGAAGAACCACCATATTCCAAAAATGGATATGAGGAAGTTTGATGGAAAGGATCCTGTAACATGGATACTATAGATGGAGCAATATTTTGATCTCCATAATGTGCAAAACACACAAAAGGTAGGCATTGCAAATTTACATTTAGAACAAAATGAATTTGTATGGTATCAATGGATTTTCTCCCGTAAAAAAAATTTCACTTGGTCAATTTTTACGAAGGAAATGATTGCACATTATGAGGATACAAAGAGCAACACCTTATTTATCCAATTGATAAATCTCATACAAAAAGGTTTAATGGGGGAGCACATTGAGGACTTCCAAAAATTGAATATAAGGGTAACTAATATTCCAGAGGAACACAAGATTGATCTCTTCATAGGTACTTCAAAGGATAACATCCAACATGAAGTTCGTGTTGTGGAACCTGATTCATTGGAAAAGGCATTCAGGTTGGCAAGGAAAATTGAATGTAAAATTATGGCGACAAGGAAGCCTACCATTCAATTCTATAAAGAGGGAAGTGTTGCTACTCCTAGAGTTCCACAACCTACAAGTTTGACACCACAACAATTGGAAGAAAAAAGAGCAAAAGGGCTTTGCTACAATTGTGATAGAAAATACACTAAAGGTCATAAGTGTGCTACGAAGAAATTAGTTTACATAGATTGTGAAGAGGAAGAAGAAAATGAACAAGAAGAGGATATACACCAAGAACCAACCCAAGAAGAGGAAGAAATGAGTCAGACGATATCATGTAATGCATTGGCAGGAATTATCACTCCTCAAAATCTCAAGATAGAAGGACATATCAAGAAGAAAAAGGTAATAGTGTTGATTGATTCAGGTAGTACCCATAATCTTATTCATTGTAAGGTAGCCAAGGAATTGAATTGTTTCCTATACCCAACACCAGAATGTCAAGTGATGGTTGCGAATGGAGGAACTATAAATTTCTCTGGAAAATGCCATAATATCAAGCTAACCATGGGGGAATATGTATTGAATAGTCCAATGATTTCCATTCCTATAGGAGGTGTTGATGTTGTACTTGGAGTACAATGGTTAGAATCTTTGGGGACGGTAGCTTTTAATTTTCAAGAAATTTTCTTGAATTTTTTTTTAGAAGAAAAGGAAGTCAAATTACGAGGTATTGCAGGGAAGCTGGGAAAGATAATAAGCTCTAATGTCATGACAAAGCTTCTAAAGAAATAAAAACGAGGCATAATTACACAATTATGCTCACTAGAAGTTCCAACATCAAAATCATCTATTTTTGTAGATCTCCAAAAAGTCTTGGAAAATCATTCCAAGGTTTTTGAAACTCCAAAAGGACTCTCACCTATTCGTGATCATGATCATGCTATTCATTTGATTCCAGGAAGTGTTCCTCCTGTTAGCCAGCTATAAAATTTGTTATACCAAATGCTGGCTAAAAACTTTTTTGAGCCTTCAAGGAACAAATTTCATTGCTAAAAATTGTTGGCCCTTGAAGACTCTTGAAGGCCTCGTGCCTATCCTATATCCAAAATTCACTGCTGTTCCCGTTTTACACTTAGAAATCCTGCTGATTTCCAAGCTAGAACACTGCTGCAAGCACCATTTCCCCCTTCCCCTTCTCCCAAAACTAACTTTAATTTGCTCCCATTTTCTCCATAAAACTCCTCTATTTTCATGATTCCTTTTCTCCCTTTCATGAAAATCCTCTTTACATAGTTTAAAAATCATTTTTAAACTATATTGAAACCCTCCATTTCCCTTGAAAACCATTGGAAATCCATAAAAATCACATATTTTATACATTGTGGACTTAAGCCCCCTCGGGCTAAGTCTTAAACCCCTTCTCCCATGTAACCCACGGCCCCACAATTGGGCACCTATCCGCTTCAAATTCAAATAATTTCTGACCAAAGTTAAAACATTGGTTATATATTAAAATCGTCGATTTTTATTATTTTATAAACTTTTCCACTATTTAAAATATCAGTCAATCTCCACCATCGATTTGATCTGTAGATCGACGGTGTGGAGTCTATCTCCCTGTGGTCCTCGCCGTCCATAAGCTAATTTCCAAAATTGCATGGTATTCATTGCACCGCCTTTGGGGCGGAGGTGGTTTTCTCCCGATCGCCAGCGATTCCATACGCTGGCCAACACGTGTCCTGGGCACTGTTCAGAAAACTGCCGTCCATCGCGCGTTATTGTTTGAACGTGGACACCGAGCAATATCACCGTACACCATTTGATCTGAGGCCACCCATCTGACGGCTATCGCTCACCGAAGTTGCCCAACAGTTAACTGGGCTACGGCACGTCATTCAATCAATCTTTGCCATCAATCTGATCTGTAGATCGACAGTCCATATTTCATCGCCCTTTTTCGATTGCCAGTCAACGTTTTCTATTTTTACTTTCCATTAACCGCTCTCGACCGTCGATCTCTGCGCGATCGACGACTCAGATTTAAACATTTCTTCTGCCTTCCTTTTGACTCCTCCGATCAATCCCGACCATTGGATGATGCCATCTAATGGCCACGCTTCCTCCATGTGTCCTCCAAAGCAGTAAACCTATATATGCAGGATTTTTTAATATTTGTTTGTATTTTGCAGGTTTTAAATGGTTTTCTCGCCATTTTTGAAGAAAATTCGAGGGCAGAGGATGACGATCTTCCTGCCTTCGATTCATCAAAGAAAATCATCACAGGGTTTAAAATCCACGTTTTATCAATTATTCATGAAGCATTGATGCTACATAACCCTGTGCAGCCCTGTACATCAGAAAAAACCATGAATCAGGCGCAGTTAGAGAGTATGAGTGATGAAGACCAAAATTTATTAGATCAGAGGATTAAAGGACAGATTTTGCGGGGATCACGGCTAAGAATGTTTATAAAAAGCCTAATCCCCAATTTAAAACACATTTTAAAGAAACTTTAAAGTGTTTTATCGACAGGAAACCCTCCATCGCCACAAATTGAGGCAAATTGATCCCTCTAGCTACCACGATGCCACCTGTGCCTCAAAGTATTCAATCAGGAGCCGAATTTATTGATCAAGATCATATATTTGTCTCAAAATGCAGCCAAAGAGTAAATTCTGCCAAGGAACTTAATGACAGACATCTGCAGAGTTACTTCGACGCCACACAGAGCCTCAAAGGTCAACAAAAGCTCCCACCGAGCTTAAATCTTTATGTAAATCATTTAATGCAGAGGATATGTATGTAAGTTTCTTAATTGAGTCCCTCAAAGGCCAAGAAGCCATTAATTCTGTATTAATTGTAATTGAGATCTTTTATCAGATCTCACCTCCTCATCCTTCTATATATACTTCTGCAGAAGATGAGTGAGGGGTTGGTTGTAGAACTTTGAAATATACTTGAGCTTGAACTTCTGATTGTAAATAGTGTTCACTCACCCTTGGAGCTCTGCTTGTGATAGATTAGTTAGGCTGGATAGTGAACATGATTGCTGAACTGAAATAGTGGACCTGAGTACTGTAACTAGTTTGACATCAATAAACAAGTTGTTTCTTGGGATCCTGTTCTATATCGCTGTTGAAGTGCCTCTTTCTTTGTTATTTTTTTCCTTCTATGTATGTCATATTTTTCACTATTATCTAATAAAGAACAACATTTATAGAGTTAGGACCTACTGTATATCAGTAACCTTCTCTAACTGAAAAGGTTTATCTCAATGTTTTCCTCCAATATGTTTATTTAAGAATGATTTAATACAGTTTAAACAGTTAGGAATGCTGGAGTTCCCTTGTCCTACTGTTTGCTTTAAACATTGTTCTTGAAAGTTATTTTCCTTATTTGATTATTAAAGATGACTATGGAAGATATGGTGTGCCCTGGTCCTAGTTTTTCTACAAAAGCAGATTCTGAATGTTCCCCTTGGTGTTGACTGAAAGCAGAATAGGTTTAAAAGTACTTTATCTGATCTTAAGTTTATACTTTGTTTCTCTTATATGTTTTCATACTTTCTAAAGTAATTATGTGGATTACTGGATTGTTTGTCAATTAAGCTGCTTTAATACAAACTTGCCCAAGAGGTCAATGGTTAGCCCTGCACTTGGTTGGTTTTAAACAGTTACTTAAGAGGCTTTTCTTGTTTGGACTGACTATAAATCCTTTGTGAAATTATTATCAGTTTCCACCATCTCCAACACTTTATTGTTTCCATTCCATCATTATAATCTCAATAATCTTGTGATGTAGATGACTTACCCCTTGGATCACTTTTGATGTTGTTGATCAATTAAAGCCCTATTATGACTCCATAGCCCAATGGACTAAAAAACAACGTTATATCTATCTCTTTTGCCAAAATTGTTCTATTCACTTGCAACTTCTCACCTTTGAAAATGTTTTGCATTTATAACTTTCCCCTCAAGTAATATTCATGCTCAACCATCCAAAAAACAAAAAAAAAACCCTTGGCCTTCATAAGTAGCCCAATATCATAACCCCAAAATTCAAAGACAAATCCATATTTGCACTTATTGGAGAGATCCCTCTCCGGATTCAAGAGGGCTAGATCCTAGAATCCCAAAGTTGGTTGAAATAATGTTTCTTCTGCAGTTTTAGTATCACCAATCTGCTAAAATTACATATTCATAACATTTCTGGCGACTCCACTGTCCTTAACAGACCTTAAGACTCCACTGGGAAGAACCTTTATCATTGTAATATATTTAAAACTCAGTTAGAGGACTGTAGGATTGAATTTCAAACAGATTAGCTAACCTCTCAAATATTGTCATACCTGGTTGAACTTTTCTTGTTTATTTGGGTCTGAAAAACACAACATAGTGGCTCCTAGAAAGATTCATACTAGATCCTATCCTGACCCTGATCCACTTGAGTTAGTTGATAACCCAGAAGGTATCCTTAGGAAGTCTCCTAGGATTAAATTATCAATTATTTTCATATCACCCTTGAGAGCTAATTCAGTCCCTGAAAATATTTCAGCTCTACAACAATCACAAGTTGACTTAGTAAATCCTTTTAGAACTAGGTCTCTTGGTGACTTAGATCATTTAGATTCTGAGTCTTCACTTTCATATCCTGAAACAAGCGAACATCTTGGTAGCAGAGAAACAACACCTCCTGATTTTCATTTCCTTCACAATTTAGGTGTCTCTCATCCAAGATCAGCTCAGCAATCTATTCCTGGTACATCCACTTCTGCTCACCCTACATCCACTGTTCAAACCACTCCACTTCAGCCCACTTTCCTTTTTGTTAATCCACCTCTTGTAAATCCACCCCCACCACATATCATGGCAACGTGGTATGCTCCCTTAGTCCTTCATGCACCATTAGTCAATCTTCCACAGGATTATCAGTCCAAAATTCCATTATATGATGCTAGCAATGCTACAACTGCATCACAACATGTGGATAAGATGAATGACTACTTTGATAGAAATGAAATTGATGATGATTCTGTCAAACTTAGATTATTTCCTCAAAGCTTAGGGGGAGAAGTAAGAAAATTGTTTAAAGGTTTAACCCCCCATAGTATTAATGATATTCAAGCCTTCCATCAAACATTCTTAAACAAATGGGAAGTAAAGAAGAATCTTCTCCAAGTCCTTTCTAATTACAAGAACCTCCATAGAAACACTGGGGAAAGTGTGCAAGCTTATTGCACTAGATTCAATAGTGTGTATAATGCACTTTCCCCAGAACTAAAACCTCCACAAGGCTTAGCTTTAAACAAGTTTCCTGAAGGGTTTGACTTTGACATGACCTATCAGCTGAGAGAGAGAGATTTTGCAACTCTTGAAGATATGAAAAAAGGTGTTCTTTCTGTGGAAGTCAACTTAATGGAGAAGAGAGCAAGAATGAAAAATGAAAAGAGAGTATCTTTTAGAGAGGAATCCACACCTTCTACTTCCAACTCAAAGATTGAAAAAATGATGGAAGAGATGATGAAATAAATGAGCATAATTAAGAGAGCACAAGCAAGACAAAACCAAAATGCTCCTCAAAATAGAAACCAGAACCAAAACCAGAATTTTAGAAGAAACCAACCTCCAAACAGAACTAGGGAAGATGATCAGCAGATAACTCCTCCCTTTCAGCAAAACTATGTAAGTGAGGTTGAGGAAACAGATGAAATAGCAGAGGAGGATGATATCAACATGCTGGGGATAGACATTGATGACTTTGAGATTCATTATGATAGAAAGCAAGGTCTATACACACTTTATGATGACAGAAGAGATGATGATGAGAACTATTATCAAGACATGGAAAATTTCATTATAGAACCTCAAAAATAATATGACCTTAGAAGCAAAACTAGTCAACAAACCCCCAACAACAAAACCCCTGAAAAATCTTCACAAAATAGCACTGCAACCAAACCTAAAGTTGTCAAACAAAAGGACAAAACAATGGCTGTAAATTCTAGTAATGATAAAGAGAAAGGCACTCAAAACAAAGAAAAGCAGAGTGCAGACCTTAGTAGTACTAACAGTTTAGCTAGTACTCCTGTGAAATTTTTTTTGTCAAGTGTAAATAAAACAAATTAGCAAGCTGATATTGTTGATAGAATGACAGCTAATAAGGCTGAAACCAGAACTTTAAAGAGTCAAATTCCTTTCAGCCTGGAGCAGGAAATTTCAAAGATCAAAATCTTTCTTCCCCTCACTCAGTTAGCTGCCCAAAATGTATATAAAACCCAAATTTTTAAGGCTTTGAAAATTGAAGAAAATGAGGACACAGTCAATCTTAATGATGACCAACCAGAGCTGATTTTTGGTCCTAAGATTGAAGGTAGATATCAAGAGGGACCTGTTCCTCCCTTTTATGTAAGTTTAAACGTTCATGACAAAATTTTGCACAATGCTATGCATGATTCCGGGGCTTCTCATAATTTAATGCCAAAATCTGTTATGGAGAGCCTGGGTTTAGAAATCACCAGACCTTACAAAGACCTTTACTCCTTTGATTCCAACAGAGTAAAATGTTTAGGATTGATCAAAGACCTCTTTGTTAACTTAGCCAAAATTCCAGCCAAATGTTTAGTCATGGATATTTTTGTGGCTAATGTGCCCCCAAAATATGGAATGTTATTATCAAGATCTTGGGGGGCTAAGTTACAAGGGACTATGCAAATGGACATGACCTATGTGACTATCCCTGTTTTCAATCAAACTAGAAGACTTTACAGGCAGTCCCATATGAAATACACAGTTACAAGTCAAGACAAACCACAAAACTCTCCCCTGTATTCTTTAAGTACAGGCCTAGATTATTTTATTATGTTTAATGATGAAACACTCAGTGAACAAGTCACTTTAACAGGATTAACGACTGATAGGAAGGAAGAGGAACACAACGCAAAAGTGTCAAAACAGTTTGCTGCATTTGAAGATGTTAGCAAACTAAACAAAGGTCTTGAGCTATAGCACAAATGTCATTTTCTTTTAAACATTCAAAATCAAGAAAACAACCCTCAAACAAATGCAAATCTGGGGGAATAAAAACAAATACAACTAAGTGCTGAGATCCCACAACAATCAGAAAGCACAGTAGTTGAAAAGGACATGCACCAAACAGATGAAATTAAAACTAGTCCTTTGTGGAGTATGTATTTTGATGGATCCTCCACTAAGAACAATGCTGGTGTAGGTGTTTGGATTACTAACACTGAAAACAACCACATAGAAATCATTTCCTGCAAACTAAACTTTCAGTGTTCCAATAACATAACAGAATATGAATCCCTTCTCTTAGGCTTACACCTATTGAAAAAGTTAGGAGCTAGAAGAATCAATGTGTATGGGGATTCAGAGTTAGTCATTAGACAAGTCAATGGGGAATATAACGCAAATCATCCCAGACTTAGATCCTACCGAAACGATGTCATGGACCTTTTGAAAACATTCGAGGAGTCTAAATTGTTTTTTGTCCCAAGAAAAAGAAATATTGCGACCCACAATTTAGCCTTTGCAGCTAGAACATGCTTAACGCCATATAACACCAAAGATTGCACAACTCAGATAAAATTTAGACCAACTATACCAGATAATGAGAAATATTGGCAGGTATTTGACAATGAAAAAAAAATAGAAGACTTAATGCAATTCAGAAATTAATTCGAACTAAATAGTTCAGACTCATACTACGAAATAGATTTCAAGGAAGAAAATTTTCTTGATGAAGAAGAACCGTCTCCTGAACCTACTAATATAAACCTGTTATCTAGCAAACTTGAAAACAAAAAAGAATTGAATGCAGAGTTAGAAACAGAGGAGTTAGAAACTCTGCACTCTAAAGATGAAAGTTTGTCTAAGGGTCTGGCCCCTTTAGAAGAGTTGTTTGATTTTAACGATGTGGCAAATAAACCAAAACTGGAACCTGTAGAGACTGAAATGGAGGAGTGCAATATAGGCAATGAACTTAAACCTATGATGATTAAACTGTCTAAAACTTTACCAGCTCACATTAAACTTAAGTACATAGAGCTGTTTAAAAAGTTTTCTGATGTTTTTGCATGGAGTTACGAAGATCTTAAATCCTATGACACTGAAATAATACAACACAAAATTCCCCTCAAAGAAAACCAAAAACCATTCAAACAGAAATTGTGCAGAATAAACCCTGTTCAGCTGCCTTTGGTTCAGAAGGAGATCATGAAAATGTGCGATGCTGGTATTATTGTCCCTATTAGATATTCTGAATGGGTGTCTAATCTGGTGTCAGTTAGGAAGAAAACTAGAGAAATCAGGCTTTGTATAGACTTTAGAGACTCAAACAAAGCTTCATTGAAAGACAACTACCCTTTACCTAAGATGGACCATATTTTACAAAGGGTGGTAGGGTCTAGAAGAATTTATTTGTTGGATGGCTATTCAGGGTACAATAAGATCTTAGTTCACCCTGCTGATCAATTGAAGACAACATTTACTACACCATGGGGCACTTTCATATATGTGAAAATGCCTTTTTTTCTAATGAATACTGGAGAAAATTTTCAAAGAGCCATGGACAAAGCATTCTCAGAAGAACTGGGCTTCTTCATCATTATCTACCTTGATGATGTCACTGTGTTTTCAAAAATAGATGAAGAGCATTTAGAACATTTAAGAAAGGTTTCCGAGAAGTGCAGAAAGTTTGGGATATCTTTAAACCCTAAGAAGACACTATTCAGTCTCCAAGAAGGTAAACGTCTTGGGCACATTATTTCCGAGGAGGGTATAAAGATGGATCCAAAGAGGATTGAGGCCACATTACAAATCTCTCATCCTAGGAACATCAAAGAGTTGCAATCTTTCATTAGAAAGATTAACTTTTTAAGAAGGTTCATCCCCAACTTGGCTGAGCTCCTTAGGAATATCACAAACATGTTAAAAAAGGAGCAAGGGGTAAAATGGACCTTGGAAGCAAGGAAGTCCTTTGAACTGGTGAAACAAGCGTTAACCAAAACACCGGTTCTTATAAGTCCTTATTTTTCAAAAGATTTTTATATTTTTTCATTTGTATCAGAACATACCATAACTGCTTTCCTTTTACAGAAAAATCTGCAAGGACAAGAGCAGCCTATTGCATTCTTTAACAAGGCATTGAGGGATGCCCCTTTGAAGTATAACGTTATGGAAAAGCAAGATTTTTCTTTGGTTAAAGCTTTGAAAGACTTTAGAGTATACATCCTTCACTTACACATCATTGCCTTTGTCCCAAACTCAGTTGTTAAAGACATTCTAACACAGGACCCAGATGGTAAGAGAGGTAAGTGGATTGTTGTTATCCTTGAATATGATTTAGAGATTAAACCCACTAAACTCATCAAAGGCCAGGGTCTAGCTAGATTAATGGCTGAATCCAATTTTGAAGTTTTTGATATTAATATGATTAATGCTTTGGATGACCAAGAAGAATTCTCAACTGCTATAGTTGAAGATCATTTTATGAATTCCCCTTGGTATGCTGATATTGTTTATGTTTTTTTTTAATTTGAATACACCTCTTGGTTTGAAAAAAACAAAGGCAAGATTCCTCAAATTGAAAGCTGTAAACTATTGCATTATAGATAGATGTCTTTATTGGACAAATTCAAGTGGTGTATTTCTTAAATGTTTGCCTGATTTTGATGCAGAGAAGGTTAAATACCAGTTCCATGAAGGAGAGTGTGGAGGTCATTTGTACTGGAAGACAACAACCAACAAAATTTTGAGGGCTAGTTTCTATTGGCCTACTCTTTTTCCTGATATACACAAGATGATCATAGCCTGTCACAAATGTCAACTTTTTGAAGGAAAAAGAAAACTGCTACCCCTACCTTTGCATCCTATCACTGTTGAAGCCCCATTTCAACAGTGGGGACTTGACTTCATAGGAGAAATCCATCCCCCATCTTTTGCCCAACATAGATGGATTCTCACTGCCACAGACTATTTCACTAAGTGGATAGAATCCATACCTTGTAGACAGACCAATGATTCAGTTATCATAAAATTTATGGAGACTAACATTCTCTCTAGGTTTGGCTGTCCTACCAATATTATCATTGATAATGCAGCAACATTTGGATCAAATAAGATGGTTTATTTCTGTCACAGATATCAGATAACATTGGGGCATTCCACGGCTTATTACCCTCAAGGTAATGGACTTGCAGAATCCTCAAACAAAATTTTAGTGAACATAATCAAGAAATTGTTGGAGGACAACAAAAAGTCTTGGCACACAAAGCTAGTCCATGCACTGTGGGCTGGCAGATTGACTTTGAAGAAATCCATTGGCATGTCACCTTTTCAGCTAGTGTATGGTACTGATGCAATTTTTCCAAGAAGCCTTGGTGTTCCAGTGATAAAGTTGATTCAAGAGTTACAAACTGAAGAAAATGACATGATCAGAAGGATAAATCAGACCATCCATCTTCAGCAAACCCGAGAGGAAGTTTATAACAAATCATTGCAGAAACAGATCGGCATTAAAAAGCTTTTTGACAGAAGAAAAAAGGCCAGCAATTTCAAAATTGGGGACAAAGTTTTAAAATGGGACTCAAGGAGGGAAGAGAAGGGAAAGCATGGAAAATTTGATAACTTATGGCTTGGCCCTTACTCTATTCACTCAGCTGCTGGTAACAATGCATTTTTCTTGCAGGAGTTGAATGGAGCAGAATTGTTTGGGCGTCCTATCAATGGCAGGATGCTGAAGCATTACTTCTCTTGATCCATGTTATGTTCCAAAATCATTTTTATCTTTTTTCCACTATAAATATTTCATCCACCATTGCATTCAAAGTTGTAAATATAAAAAATAAAAAAACAAAAGAAAGAAAGAAAAGAGAGCAGATTTTGAAAACAAGAAAGGTATAGCCCCATACCAAAAAAGAGAAACAAATCTAAAAGTGTGCAAGCTTAAATGCCACTCCTGAATAACACACTTCTAGTTAGTCAAAATGTCTAATCTTGACTAATTAGCTTTAAATTGTCTATTGATAGGATAGTGAAATCGATTTGCCAAACTGTTTAATCTTGGCTTATCAGTAGATAGTTTAGGATAGAAATTAAAGGTTCAAACATGATCAAAATCTGAACCTAAGTTTCCAAGCAAGAAATGACTCAAGTCTGTTTTATTTTATGAGTCAAAGAAGATGTAAATCTGGTTCTAATTAGCTCAAAATATGAACCAGAGAACAAATAAAAACAACACAAACAAGAGTCAATACAAAGATGTAAAAAGAGAAGGCCATGATGAGAAACTTTCAGATCTTAAGCCTTCCATTTTGATTTAATTTTCTGCAAAATAAATATCTATGTGCAACTTGCTTTTACGCCATAAATCACAGCAAGTCAAACAACTTAATCTTGTCTTGACTGTTTTTTAAATTTATGTTTTAGAATTTAGAGAATAAAAATCTGTTGGACAGTTTAATCCCAACAGATGGTAGATTAGGTAGAGAATCATCTGAACTCAACTGTTTAATCCGAGTTCAGGGAGAAATAAGGAGTAGAAATAGATTAGATTTCCTGCTTTCAAAAGAATAAAATTTTGTGAAAAGAGTTTGCCAATCCAAGTGCACTCTAATGAAGAAAAAATGTTAGATCAGTAGGATTAGGTAGGTAGAGAGTTTGTATTGATGAAGATCCATTGATTTTATGACTGCTAATATGTTTTCAGAGCACATCATCCAGAGAAAGAAAGGCAACCCAATGGATCAGGCACAGGTCAGTCTCCCAGAGAATATAATAGATGAGGCAACTAATCAACCTCCCAGAGAATGCAGGTCTGAAGTTCTTGATGCCTTCAAGAAGGCATCATCCCCAAGTGGAGCCACTGTTAGGCAACAATAAATTTTTTTATACCAAATGCTGGCTAAAATTTTTTTTGAGCCTTCAAGGAACAAATTTCATTGCTAAAAATTGTTGGCTCTTGAAGACTCTTGAAGGCCTCGTGCCTATCCTCTGTCCAAATGTCACCGTTGTTCCCGTTTTACACTTAGAAATACTGCTGATTTCCAAGCCAGAATACTGCTGCAAGCACCATTTCCCCCTTCCCCTTCTCCCAAAACTAACTTTCATTTGCTCCCGTTTTCTCCATAAAACACCTCTATTTTCATGATTCCTTTTCTCCCTTTCATGAAAATCCTCTTTACATAGTTTAAAACTCATTTTTAAACTATATCAGAACCCTCCATTTCCCTTGAAAACCATCCGAAATCCATAAAAATCACATATTTTATACATTGTGGAATTAAGCCCCCTCGAGCTAAGTCTTAAGCCCCTTCTCCCATGTAACCCATGGCCCCGCAATTGGGCGCCTATCCGCTTCAAAGTCAAATAATTTCTAACCAAAGTTAAAACATTGGTTATATATTAAAATCATCGATTTTTATTATTTTATAAACTTTTTCACCGTTTAATATATCAGTCAATCTCCACCGTCGATCTGATCTGCAGATTGACGATGCGGAGTCCATCTCCCTATGGTCCCCGCCATCCATAAGCCGATTGCCAAAACCATGCGGTATTCATCGCACCGCCTTTGGGGCGGAGGTGGTTTTCTCCCAATCACCAGTGATTCCATACGCTGGCTGACACGCGTCCTAGGCACTGTTCAGAAAACTGCCATCCATCGCGCGTTATTTTTCATACATGGACACCGAGCGATATCACCATACACCATCCGATCTGAGGCCGCGCATCCGATGACTATCGCTCACTGAAGTTGCTCGACAGTTAACCGGGCTACGACGCATCATTCAATCAATCTCCGCCGTCGATCTGATCTGCAGATCAACGATCCATATTTCATCACCCTTTTTCGATTTCCAGTTAACGTTTTCTATTTTGACTTTCCATTTCCCACTCCCGATCGTCGATCTCTGCGCCATCGATGGCTCAGATTTAAACGTTTCTTCTGCCTTCATTTTGATTCCTCCGATAAATCCCAATTGTTGGATGATGCCATCCAACGGCCACGCTTCCTTCACGTTCCCTCCGAAGAAATAAACCTATATATGTAGGATTTTTTAATATTTGTTTGTATTTTGCAGGGTTTAAATTACTTTCTCGCCATTTTTGAAGAAAATTCGAGGGCAGAGGATGACGATCTTCCTGCATTTGATTCATCGAAGAAAATCATCACAGGGTTTAAAATCCACGTTTTATCAATTATTCATGAATCATTGATGCTACATAACCCTGCGTAGCCCTGTACATCAGAAAAAACCATGAATCGGGCGCAGTCAGAGAGTATCAGTGACGAAGACCAAAATTTATCAGAACATAGGATTAAAGGACATATTTTGCGAGGATCATGGCTAAGAATTTTTATCAAAAGCCTAATCCCTGATTTAAAACACAGTTAAAGAAAATCTAAAGTGTTTTATCGACAGGAAACCCTCCACCACCACAAATTGAGGAAAATTGATCCCTCTAGCTACCACGACACCACCTGTGCCTCAAAGTATTCAATCAGAAGCTGAATTTATTGATCAGGATCATATATTTGTCTCAGAACGTAGCCAAAGAGTAAATTGTGCCAAGCGAATTAATGATAGACATATGCAGAGTTACTTCGACGCCACACAGAGCCTCAAAGGTCAACAGAAGCTCCCACCGAGCTTAAATCTTTATGTAAATCATTTAATACAGAGGATATGTATGTAAGTTTCTTCATTGAGCCCCTCAAAGGCTAAGAAGCCATTAAGTCTGTATTAATTGTAATTGACATCTTTTATCAGATCTCACCTCCTCATCCTTCTATATATACTTCTGCAGAAGATGAGTGAGGGGTTGGTTGTAGAACTTTGAAATATACTTGAGCTTGAACTTTTGATTGTAAATAGTGTTCACTGGCCCTTGGAGCTCTGCTTGTGATAGATTAGTTAGGCTGGATAGTGAAGATGATTGTTGAACTGAAACATTGGACTTGAGTACTGTAACTAGTTTGACATCAATAAAAAAGTTGTTTCTTGGGATCCTGGTCTATATCACTGGTGAAGTGCCTCTTTCTTTGTTATTTTTTTCCTTCTATGTATGTCATATTGTTCACTATTCTCTGATAAAGAAAATTTTTTATAGAGTTAGGACCTACTGTATATCAGTAACCTTCTCTAACTGAAAAGCTTTATCTCAATGTTTTCCTCCAATTTGTTTATTTAAGAATGATTTAATACATTTTAAGCAGTTAGGAATGCTGGAGTTCCCTTCTCCTACTGTTTTCTTTAAACATTGTTCTTGAAAGTTATTTTCCTTATTTGCTTGTTAAATATGACTATGGAAGATATGGTGTGCCCTGGTCCTAGTTTTTCTCCAAAAGTAGATTCTGAAAGTTTCCCTTAGTGTTGACTGAAAGAAGAATAGGTTTAAAAGTACTTTATCTGATCTTAAGTTTATACTTTGTTTCTCTTATATGTTTTCATACTTTCTGAAAGTAATTATGTGGATTACTGTATTGTTTTTCAATTAAGCTGCTTTAATACAAACTTTCCTAAGAGGTCAATGGTTAGCCCTGCACTTGGTTGGTTATAAATAGTTACTTAAGAGGCTTTTCTTGTTTGGACTGACTATAAATACTTTGTGAAATTATTATCAGTTTCCACCATCTCCAACACTTTATTGTTTCCATTCCATCATTATAATCTCAATAATCTTGTGATGTAGATGACTTTCCCCTTGGATCACTCTTGATGTTGTTGTTAAATTAAATCCCTATTATGACTCCATAGCCTAATGGACTAAAAACCAGTGTTATATCTATCTCTTTTGCCAAAACTGTTCTATTCACTTGCAACTTCTCACCTTTGAAACTATTTTTCATTTAGAACTTTCCCCTCAAGTAATATTCATGCTCAACCATCCAGAAAACAAACAAAACCCTTGGAATTCATAACTAGCCTAATATCATAACCCCAAACTTCAAAGACAAATCCATCTTTGCACTTATTGGAGAGATCCCTCTCTGGATTCAGGAGGGCTAGATCCTAGAATCCTAAATTTGGTTGAAATAATGTTGCTTCTGCAGTTTTAGTCTCACTAATCTGCTAAAATTACAGATTCCTAACACCTCCAAACGTCGGGCTTTATAGATATCCTTATTTCCAAAAGAGAGAAATTGAATGTATGATTGTAGAAATGTTAGAGGCGGGTATAATTCGACCTAGTCAAAATTCTTTCTCTGCTCCTGTAGTATTGGTACACAAGAAGGATGGATCATGGCACATGTGTCCAGATTATAGAGAGCTCAATAAGCTCACCATTAAAGATGAATTTCCCATTCCTGTGATTGATGAATTATTGGATGAATTACATGGAGAAATTTATTTTACCAGATTGGATCTTCATTCAGGGTATCATCAAATTAGAATGAAGATTGAATATATTCTGAAAACAGCATTTCAAACTCATGAGGGTCATTATGAATTTTTGGTTATGCCTTTTGGCCTTACCAATGCACCTTCTACATTTCAAGGGTTGATGAATTCCATTTTCAAACCCTTCCTTAGAAAATTTGTGCTAGTATTTTTTGATGATATACTAATCTACAGCATGTCTTGGAAGGATCATTTTCAACATGTTGACAGGGTGCTCAAACTATTGCAGGAGAAAAAATTATATGCAAAAGCATCCAAATGTTTCTTTAGAGTACAAGAGGTGGAATATCTGGGTCATATTTTATCTCACGAGGGTGTTAAGGTAGACCCTAACAAAATTAAATCCGTTAAGGAGTGGAAAGCACCCAAAACCATAAAGTAGTTGTGAGGATTTCTCGGGTTAACAAGGTATTATCGAAATTTTGTTAAGAATTATGGGAGAATAGCAACACCTCTAACAACATTATTGAAGAAAGATGCATTTTCATGGACTCCTAGAGCAACGAAGGCCTTTGAACATCTTAAAGAGACAATGTGCCTAGCACCAGTCTTAGCTACGCCAGACTTCACAAAAACCTTTATTGTGGAATGTGATGCCTCGGGAAATGGAATTGGTGCAGTTTTAATGCAAGAAGCATGAACCATTGCTTTTGAAAGTCATCCAATCAAAGGAAAGTATTTACAAAAACCTATTTATGAGAAGGAAATGTTAGAAATACAGCATGCACTAAAGAAATGGAGAACTTACCTAATGGGAAGACACTTCAAGGTAAAAACTGATCATGATAGTCTTAAACACTTTTTGGAACAAAGACTATCTTTAGAAGAGTAGAAAAAATGGGTCACAAAGATGTTGCGTTATGACTTTGAAATAATATACAAAAAAGGGAAGCTAAATGTTTTTGCAGTTGCACTCTCAAGAAAGAATGAAGAGGTGGATGCATTGCTTTGTGCCATTTCTATTATCCAACCATATTGGATAACCGAAGCAAGAGATGAATGGAAGAAGGACAAAGATGTATGGACAAAGTACTATGGTCCTTACAAGGTGTTGCAAAAGATTGGTACTATGGCATACAAATTGGAGCTTCCTGCTTCTTCACGAGTGCATCCAATTTTCCATGTTTCATGCTTAAAGAAGGTTATAGGTGAAAATATTCTAGTTCAAACAATATTTCCAGAACTTGATGAGGAAGGAAAAATCATATTGGAACCTGAAGCAGTCACGGAAACAAGAACTCGACAACTACGGAATCAATCAATTTCAGAGTATCTCATCAAGTGGAAGAACTTACCCAGTAAAGATTTTGCATGGGAGGATGAGAATTTTATACAGAAGCACCCAGAGCTACTCAAGCATTGAGGACAACACTTTTTTGAAGGAGAGGGGCATGTTAGGTCCCCATATTACTAGTATAGTCCCTTATTGTTGTTAGTGTAACCCCCTTATCGTTATTATTGTACACTTGCAACCCCCATATTGTTATTATTGTGCCCTTAAATTATTATTGTTAGGTCGGTTATGATTACATTGTGGCCCTACTAGGATTACATTATGGCCCCATGGACTCTTATATATATAAAGGAGGTTTTGTAATTTGAATCATCCAATAATTTCTCATTCATGTAATGTATTGGAGGTTTCCCCCTCGAAGTGGCTTATTTATAAGGCAATGATATCTCTTTTCTTCTCCTTTTGGAGCTGGTTTCACAACACCTACAGACCTGGCCATTGATGTTGCGCACAGGCAAGGTGGCTGCAGTGTAAATTTATACTGCGCTGTACACTGAGATGTCGACGCTACGCATCGGCCAGGGTGCTACGCACAAGCCCAAAATGGCCAGACAACCCACCTTACACACTGACACTGAGCTCCGACAGTGCCCGACAGGCCCATCTGCCAGTCCGACTTGACTTGGCGCTACGCACCAGTGGTCTTTGACCTAACTTGCCAAAAAAGGGGATAAATTCCATTTTTTCTGCCTCCAAAGCTCCTGCATCAGTTAAGCAAGGTTGGTCATCTTTTTTCCTCACCTTCCAAGTATTATTTTCATAATCTAGGAAGGCATTTAATACCTAATGTGACCAAACCCTAATCTACAAGAAAATCCAATTGTTTACGTTCTAAGAGCAGGGTTTTCAAATTTGAGAGTTATAATAGGCTCAAAAACACTCAATGCTAGTAAACCTACCTCTAAACTCTAAAAAAATTCTCTAATTTATTCATCTTTCCCTCATTTGCTGAAAGTTTTCTCACACATCACTCACTTTCCTCCATTCCTCCATCACTTCATCTTATGCCTTCTACACAAGAAAACCTACGTTATCCTAACGCATCAAGTGAATATGATGATGTTGGTAGTGAAGAAAAAGCAGGTGGAAGCAATAGTGAAGGACAAAAAGATGACAGTAGAAAGGAAGAAGATAGTAGGTCAGAGGCATAGTTTAATGAAAATAAATATGGTGGCAGCAGCAATGAGGAACAAGATAAGGATGATGGAAATGATGAAGACAATGCAGCAAAAATAGAGTCTAAAGGGGAAGAGTAGCAGGGTGATGATGGAGACCAAGAACGTAATGAAGAGAATGATGAATATGGCAGCCAACAAGAAGGTTCACATGACAACCATGAGGAAAAGTACTTGTACATGACAGTAAGCACAATAATGGTGCAGACAATGATGACATGACTGAAGATGATGATAAGTGAAGAAACAAATGAAGATGATGAGGAAGTAAATGATCAAACACAATAAATTGATGAGGCTGCAACAAAATTTGAAAATGAAGGCAGTGGCCAAGACAAAGGCATAGAGAGGACAGTCAATAAGCAAGACAACTTAGAAAATAGTCATGACATTCATGACAGTTGTCATGACTGTCATAACATTAATCAACTTCTTAATGTCCAAGGAACTCAAAATAACAATGCAGGAAATCGTCCAAAAAGATAACCTTAGTGAAGGATAGAGCCAAAGAGAAGCAAGTGAAGAAGGTGATGATCAATTTAAAGGCCCAAGTGAGCAGCAAGTAAAGTGGGACAAAAGTTAGAAGTATGAACACCAATGAAGATGATGGCAGTGCCATAAACAAAGAATTCATTGAAAATTAAGCACTAAAAGAAATTAAAGACCAAAAAAAACTTGGAAACATAACTCAAGAATTTTCATAGGCTTCTCAAAACCCTTGAAGGACCTCTCCACAAATTTTGAGGCAAATTGGACAAATTTTTGTTTCTTCCAAATTTTGACCCCTCTGTGCGCAAAAAACTAGGTGCTACACACAAAATTGGTGCATCCTCAGCTCTCAAATATTAAATTTTTGGATTTATCACATCACCAACAGTCTACTCACCAATTTTCATATCATTTGGAGCACCTTTACCCCCTGAAAAGGTCAAAAAACATCAAACATCTGACCTTTCTGCCTCATTTTCAGACCAGGCATTGCACACAGAGCAGTGTTGGGAGATATGATTTTTGGATAGGAAAATAGAATCCACTCAACAAAAATCAAGAATTTCTGGAAAGTAGACTCATTGGGATTTCCAACGAGTGATCACGAAGCCAAATCCGGTGTCGGGAAGGGGTCCAAAACTCAGCTGCAAAAGACCCTATTTTCTGCTGAAGTGGCGCTATGCACAGAGACTGCCTAGTGTGTTTTGGACCAAAAGTCAACAAAACACACTAATTTATTGCAAATATATATTTTTTATTTTTTTGAGGCAAATTAAGCTAGAATTAGGTGCAAATAGTTATTTTAGCATTTATTTCTTGGGATATTATGTGCCTTGGGCCTTGCATGGTCTCTTGGCCATAAATGATATTTATGACTATATTTGACATTTTCCTACCACATTTAGGGTTTTAGTCCTCATTTTCTCCATAAATAGAGCATGAGGCCCCTATTTATTTTGTTGCCATGTGATGAGCTTGAAAAGAAATATACATGGTTTCATGAGCTTGGAGAAGAAATTGGTTTTGGGAAGTGGATGAATGGCTTGTTTGGCTTGTTGATGGAGAAGCTTGTTTGTAGGATTCCATAGCTTGGTGAATGGTGATGTCTTCCTAATTTTTCTATTGTTTCATTTTTTATTATTATGTTTCATGTTTCTTGGCTGCTATTAAACATAAAAGTATAGGTTGAGACATGTTCTTTGAGGCACCTCAGTCCTCCTGTTTGTTATAGCCTTTATGTTTTCTCTTTTGGCCATATTAAGGAATTCTTGACTTCTCCTTAGGTCCACCAATTTTTTTTTTGTTTCATGTATGGTTAGTATGCTAGCTTACAATTTTGATTCATGGTATTCCCTACTTACTTAAATTTTTCAAAACCCTATCTTGAAGCCTTTCTGTGAAATATTTATTGTTAGGTTAAGTCAAAGAGCTCTCGTTCGATCTTGCCCTTTGTTCATGCTTGAAAACTTGTTTCAGAGTTCCCAATAACTTAATATATGTTGTTTAGGAGTTCCCTCTCCATAAATTGAGTTATTTGTATTGTCTTATGTGTTTTCCCAAAATCTGAAGGCGATTTTTTAAAGTTAGAAGCTCTTATGCTCTCTATGTATCACTAGAATGTTTCTCTTGAATGTTTATTAGTTTAGATTATGGTTTATTGAGCTTAATGGTTTAACCTACCTCATGGATTGTAAATTTTAAACTATATATGTTTAAGACCTATTAGTCTTTCCCAAACTTAATGTTCATTACACATCATACATCACCTCAAGGATCCATTGACCTTGCTAAATCGGCCCTGCAACACACTCAATTTCATCATTTAGACACTCTTGAATTTCACTTGGCTCCATAGCCCAATGGATTTGACATACTCTCACTCCACTTATTCCATTTGACCATCTCACCGAACCAGAACAATCAACAAACCGTACACCTAATAACTAGCCTAAAATCAAAACCGTAGAGAAAAAAGAACACATCCTTTGCACCCAATAGAGATATCCCTCTCTACGTCTAGGAAGGCTAGGTCATTGGACTCTAAAGAATGGTTCCATGTTACCCTGTCATTTGGTCTACCAATCTCCCAAATCACGGGACACTAACACAATCCTCATGCCATTTGAATTTCAACTTCCATGAATATATATGAAATTTAATGAGATGTAACAAAGCATCATCAACATTCTCATCTTGAAAAATAGAAAGATTTTTTTTCCAATTTACTTGAGGTATTTTTTTTGGGAAGCCAGGAATGTGATCTCTGTTCATTAGAGCATATCTCCTTCCAACTGATCCCATTTTGAGCTTGTGGAGTCGCCAGTGAATCTCTGTTTCTGGATTTTTCTATCGATGGAGTCGCTAGGTGAATGGAACAACCTTTTGGTGTTTGACTTCTATTCACCATCAAAGTCAAAACTGAACTTGATAAGTATTAATGAGGAAGATAAAACTCATCCCCAGTGGAGTCACCACTATGTTATCACTCCATAATTTCAAGGCTGAAAACAAAACTACATAGGTAACATCAAAAATGCTTCGGGCCTAGGATCTAGCCCTCCTAGACCCAGAGAAGGATCTCTCTGTTAGATATATATTTGTTTATAGGGGAATTCTAGGATAGCTATTAGATGCAGATTTTTTATTTGAATTGGTTTGGTGGGAAGAACAAGGGAAATCCATCGGGAAATGGAGTCAAAGAGGCTCAGGTGATTAAATGCAGAAATATAAAGCATGAGTAAAGTAGGGCAAGATAGGTGCACTACCATGGATATTTCAAAATTTTAAATGGATTATGAAAAGAGGAAACATAAGGCTAGGTAGATATTGAGGAGCAGTTATGAATTCCCCAATATATCAAGGATGTAGAGTTCAGTAGAAACCGAGGAGTAATTAAGAATTCCTTGATTTGGCATCAGTAGAAAACATAGACTATTGTAAACACAGATAGAATAGGGTGCTTTGGATAACAAATCCTATTCTTCACACTTTCTATTTTACAACTAGATTGCATAAATACAGAGAAAGATAAACAATGGAAAAACACATAATAACAGGATAATACTTCACCATTTCAGACACCACATGAATCCTAAATAGTAGGTCTTGTGTTACTCTTCAAAAATTCACTTGAAACTAAGTGAAAAACATTATAGAATGGGACTAATCCTCATTGCATATTTCCCCCCACCTAATACTTCAAACAGTGAAGTATTTATGCTAATCCCACTGACTGATTACAATCCATGCAGTAACTAACTGTTAGTTTCTTGTTTACTACATAACAGAGAACAGAGAAGGACTAACATTATTCAACATGTGTAAAATAAAACAGTTGGGGTTAAAAGGACATCTGAACATTTGGCACTATTTTGATTCCTTTGAAATGATCAATTGGATCGACTCCCACATCTTCTTTAGAAAAACCATTATAATGATAATGACACATTTAAAACTAATTATCAGTCTTTAAGGAAGTGATTGCAACAGGGGTGACCTACGTAAAACTTCCTCCTGCCGATCAAGATGTTGTTATTAACAAGATATTCTTTTCCCTTCAATAGATGGACAACATATAAGAATAATTATCTGCATTCAGTGGTTGCTCCACATGCTCTCTTTAGTCATATAAGCACTGTGACAGCTTGAATATATGCCTATAACATCCTTGAATATGCCATGTCACCTATTGATCTATATTCTGTAAAACTTTGAAAACTTTATTGTACTTTTAGTGTTCTACACGCACTCATCAACAAGCCTCAATGTCGGAGGTAACACCATCGACATACTCATTTAGTTTCAAATATGGAAAGTAGTGGAGTTGCGGTGGCGTGAGTGGGTAGGTGGACGTGGATCCGAGGTGGCGGGAGTGGAAAAGAATATTTCGAGGGGGTAGTCGAGTGGTATGCAGTCTCAGATTAGGGGCGTGCGAAGTAACCCGAAGGTGACACCTGGAGGGGATGGTGGTAATGGATACCGCTTATTTTGGACCCCCCACCCTTTGTTAATGTTTGGTGGCCGAGGGGGGTCCAAAAATGATTGTGAGCCATCCGATGTGTTGGGGCGAGTGGAGATAGTTGATAAGGTGGATGTCATTTAACGTGGTAAGGAGGTGGGACCTGAATCATATCGCAAATCGCAGGTCAGGTAGCTGTGTTAAGAGGAATGGAGTGTAAAGCTTTAGGATTCGAGGAATGTGATGTGCATTGGGAATGGAAGGTGGGGCCGCCCACACATCATGAATCATAGTTTTTACATATGGGGAGCGAGAGGTAAGTGCTAAGATTTGCGTAGTGCAAAGTGTAGTGGGGGGAAAGGGTGACATTGTAAGGAGGTAGGCTTGCCCCTAACATCGCAGATCGCAGGTCTTACATATGAACAGAGGGAGTTAAGTGTTAATATTTTCGAGGTGTGACTTGTGGTGGGCGGAGATGACAGTGACAACATATAAGAATAATGATTTTCATTTAGTGGTTTCTCCCCATGCTATCTTGAGGTCGAGTAAGCATTGTGACAACTTGGAAGATACGCCTGTAACAACCTTGAATATGCCTTGTCACCTATTGATATGTATTCTGTAAAGCTTTGCAAACATAATTGTACTTTTAGTATTCTACGTGCACTCATCAACAAGCCTCAATGTTGGTGGTGTAAGCGGATAGGTTGACATGGAGCTGAGCTGGCGGAGGTAGGTAGGTGGTATTGGAGAGGAGGGAAAGAAAATTTCTGGGGGTTAGTGGAGTGGTAGGAAGTATCAGAGTAGGGGGTGTGAAGTAGCTAGGAGGTGACACATGGAGGGGATGCCAGTAATGGATACCTTCTATTTGTACCCGTCCTATTAATGTTCGATAGTGGAGGGGGGATGAAAAAAATTGTGAGCCATCCGATGCGTGGGGGGGGAGCAGAGACAGAGGATAAGGTGGACGTCGTTTAATGTGGTAAGGAGGTGGGACCCGACTCATATCGTAAATCAGAGGTCGAGCAATTGTGTTAAGAGGAATGGAGTTTAAAGCTTTAGGATTCAGGGAGTGCAATGTGTGGTGGGAATGGAAGGTGACGTGGTGGGAAGGTGGGGTTGCCCGCACATAGAGAATCACAAGTTTTACATATGGGGAGTGGGAGGTAAGTGCTAAGATTTTTAGTTTTTGAAGTGGGGTGGGGGAAAAGGGTGATGTGGCAAGGAGGCGGGCCTACCCGCAACATTACAAATCACAGGTCTTACATATGAACGTGGGAGGTAAGTGTTAAGATTTGCGAAGTGTGACTTGCGGTGGGTGTAGGGGATGATGACAATGGGACCTACTGATATCAAATTGCAACATCCAAAGGTTAACCTACGACAAATTATCAATAAACATAAAAATTTCCAATTTCCATGTGCGATGAGTGGTGGAGGTGATGTGGCAGAAGGGTCCCACTTAATATCGCATCGGTGTTTTGGAGCAATAACCAACGAATATGTTAACAGAGCATGCGATTGCCGAAATGTGATAAAGGTAACTGGTCCTACCGAAGGTTTTGAGAGGTATTTTGTTATATATATGATTTGTAATATATAATGCAGTAAGGTTTATGGTATAAGGTTATATAACACGGTTTTTTGATGGGTGGGCAGAGCTATAACATTAAAATTTCAGACTTTAATATAAGTGTGTTTATAAATTAATAAGTACCGAAAGGTTATGTATGGGGGTTTAGAAATAAATGAGGCGTAGGACTTTAGAAAATGGAACAATGAAGGGAAAAAGTGGGTAAATGAAAATAATCAGGCCAAAAATGAAGTTTTCTCACCATTACACCTTATCAACAACACTTTCCTCTTTCCACTAAACTGAAAGGGCAGATTGATTCTCTTGAAGTCCTTGATAGTCATGATTTCTCTTATTTGTCTAGAGATAAATTACAACCATGGAATATTATCTTCAACATGCAAGATCTGAAACGAATAATCAGTAACCTTGTGATACTATAGATTATAGGGTACTAACAGGGAAAAATCTATTTCATGCAATCCCACAACTTGACAGATTGTGCACCATACTACACTCTTCAGCGGGCTAGGTCCTTCAACATTCAGATAATTATTGAAGATGGAACATTGATCCTTGTGGTGCCCAAAAGCTTTACATTTTATGCACCAGACCTCTGTGCATACCTCATTTCCCTTAAATTTGCGCAGATTCTAAATCTCCAAATGCATTTCTTCTAACTGATTCTGAATATGTTGAGTCCCAAGCCCAACAAGTGTTGGAGTAGATTCTAATTTCATCGCAATCTCCACAGCATCATCCTATGTGGAAATATTCTGTTGACACAAGGGTTGGTGCAGATGTGGGAGTAGCATAGAAATAAGCCACTGCTTGTGTTGTGTATAATCGATAGTGAATCCACCATCTCTGATAGTGTGCTTCAACCTTTGATCTACCTCCCACACAGATTCATTTACCTCTTGATGGATCTCTTTCATATTTGTAACCAACTTTTCATATGACTTAGGCTTCTTGAATTGTTCTTTTATGACATCTTTCACTTCAGCCAAGGTGGCATTAAGGTTTGCTTGGATATATCTGATATAGAAATCTAATGCACGACCTTGGAAAGTAATGGCTAACTGCTATTTCTTAATATCATCATTTTTAACCTCTTTATCTCTCCATACAACATTGGTCACAAACCAAAGGAGCTTTTTATCTTAGTTCCCAATACCTCTAGAAGTAGGCAGCTTCATCGATGACCATATCTGCACTTGGGGGAGGTGGAGGTGGGGGTGGAGATGGACCGTGTGGTGGAGTGGGTACTTTTTGAGATGAGTTTGGAAGTGTAGTGGATGGGATCTGAAATATTGTTAAGGATCTTTCCTGATTTGATGAAACTTATTCTTGGGATACTTCCTCTTTTTCAGAGTGCGCAGATTCACTAGAGCTACTAGTTTCTAGTTCACCATCACTATCATATCTACACTTTAGAGGGCTATAAATAAATCCTTTGTCTATGTCTTCACAGTAAATTCTTCCACTGTGCGTAGTTGGGCCTCTTTGGGAAATTCATGCAATATGTTGGCACAGAGAGCCCTGTTCACATAATATCATTTTCAATAGTAACTTCAAAGAGCACATGAACGTACCTCTAGAACCATTGAAAAATATTCTCTCTGCTTCATAGTATGACACAAACTGATCAATAGAAAATTCAATCACAAATCCTCCCAAGAGATGATCGATCCAATGGTCTATCATGCAGGTGATTTCATTGTCTAGATTTTCTAATTGTTGTATTAATTGAGGAGTCCACTCAGTGACTACATCGTCCTTTGCACACGTATTGAACTCAGTAAATCATGACAACAACTCCTACAACTCAATTGGAAAGGAGAAAAATAATATCTCGTGAACTTCTGTATAGATGAAATTTTGAACCCAGTTTTCAGCATATATCTTAAAGCTTTGGTTCTCTTGGATAGTGAATTCAAGGATCTTTTTATCCAACCAATATTGAAATTCATTCTAAAAATGGTGACATAACATCAAATCTCCCTCAAAATGATCCTGGTCCTCACATAGAAACTATTTGTTGGCTTGAGGGGTCCTAACCAAGGTTCAAATTTTATCACGCAACCGACAAACCCTCCAACTACTAGCCCTTTCAGAAATGACCTGCTTGCATAGATCAAAATCTCACCCGAAGTAGTATGGGGGGGTGTTGGAACCAGGTTTACGCACCATGAGGGAGAAAATAATGTGGTGGCCCTAAACATGTTGATTGAATAACTTATAAATATCGGAACAAATGTGCATAATTATAGAACAATATTTATTAGATCGCCTAATCGCAGACACAGATAATGCATAAACAGATAGATCACAGAATGACTTCATTGCAAATATATAATAACAAAACTTGATCTATCTAATGTGCAATAACTTAAGAAGATCTATCCATGTATTGAACAATCAATGCATATTCATGCATAAATAACATATCTACTTGAACATATACAATTAAGCATAACAAAAGAAAATCGATCTCAATGAAATGACAGAATATAAATCAGATAACATAGTTCTTTGCCAAAACCAGTCTTTGCACTAGATTCCAACAATTTAGTATAACATAATTTCCCTTACAATGTCCCTTTCGCACACACAACTAGTGGATTCCACACACAGGAGCCTCTCTACCCAAACCCATACTTACAACGTAGATCAAAGATGCATACATGTACTTTCTTACATAAAAACATGAATTAATACTTCCTTAGACTCAATCTATCTATTTATATCCATATTAGCTCGCAGATACTATGGTTTCAAACCATGGTTTGAGGCCCACAGTTTACCCTTAAAAACCCTTTTACATAAAATAAGGAATTTGACCCGCCCTAAAGCCCCTTGACCTTTCCGCACAGTGTGCATATGAATAATCATACAAAAATATACTTCAAGATGAACCCCACGGGACCCCGCTCCAACAACATGGAGAAGGGGTATTTTAACACATGTTCTTCAATTCTCCTAGAATTTTAGCCTCTTCTGTGGTGTTTTGTTTAGGCTGAACCAACCTTTCAAGATAGGGAGATATATTGGCTTGAGGGACATTTCCTTCCTTCTCTTCTTTAATTTATTTAGATGGAGAAGGTAGGTGAGAATTTGGAAGTACCTTCTCGGACCCAAGGTTGATTTCCTAGATCTACACAACATAGGAAGGATAAGATGTCTCCCCACTATATACTTACTAGTGCTGTTTCACTTTCAGGTTCATATTGGGTTGGGCAGGAATCTGAGGTTTCTTGGGTGAATTATTGTGGGGTATTTGTGGTTGAGGTGAAGGAGGATGCATTAAGGTGTTGGTTGGGTTTCATCAGGCCTCCATCCTTGTGAAGGGTTTCCCCATTGAGGAGGATGAGATTGATATGGATGAAATGGTGGACTAATAGGATGAGGAGGATACTGAGGAGGATAATACTAAGGGGTAGGAATGGACCAAGATGAGTTTTTTAGAGTATACCAAGGTCGAAAAGGTTCCCTCTAGTTTGGATTGAAAGAAGAGTAGTGCACACCTTGCATTCCTTGTTGCTATGGATGATGACCTTGTGGCCTTCTCTGATTGAAAAAAAAAAATCTCCAAGCCACCCTATACCCCTTGATATATAGCATTCATACTCAAAAGAGGGTAATTTCCCAATTTCATGGTTCTCCTCACAAACATATTAGACTTCTATGACATTAAGTGGGTAGTCATTTCTAGGGTGCCTCTTTGTGCATCTAAGGAAAAATATAGTTAGTGCCCTTTCTTCTTCCCCTTGATTCTTCTCAATCTACATGGTATCAATTTTTATGTAAAATGTATCAACATGTTACTCTTGAAATATTATATAATGTTCCTTATTTTAGGTTTGATAGTTAAGGTAGAGGGAGAGAAATTCACCAGGCCTTTACTAGACCTACCTCTCTTTCTTGCAGCCCTGGAATGATTCTTAAATATATTATTAATGTCTTCATAAGTTAGTAGGTAAATGTATCCACTAGAAAACATATTAAGGGTATCCATTAAATCCTCTTTAATCCCTCATAGAAGTACAAGCTTCAACGACTCTCGATCAAGGGTGTAATTATCTCTTATATACTTTAGTTGAAACCTTACCTCATAATCCTCTAACGACTAATCTAGTCCCAGGGTCATCTATAAGATCTCCTTTTTTGTTTCCATTGATCTATAATAGTCCTTGTATTTTTTATTGAAATATTGTTGCATTTGAGCCCAAGTGGTGATGTTTCCTTCTTCCAATCTCATGAACTAGCACAAGCCTGCACGCTTGAGAGCGGAAGGAAACAAATTTAGCTTGTACTTGTCAGAAGTGTATTCATATATTATATAAAATACAACAAACTCAAGAATGAATGTGTCAGGGTCCTTAGAAGCTAGGCCATGGAAGTGTGAAAGAGAAGTTGGGCTTATTTTTTTCATTTTGGATTCCCCATTTGTTTCATTAATATGAAAGAGCTCAAGTTGTTTACTTTCAACCATCTTTTGGGTAGGTGATTTAGGGTCTTCCTCCCCAATCAATTATTCAAAAATATATGGATGCTCACCTAAAGGGTTCTCTAATTTCTCTGTGGTCAGAGGAGGAGGTCTACAATCACCAAAGAAAAATGATGATTGACTAGTTGTAGTGATGGAAGTTTTTGGCATAAATTTCCCTATGTTATCACTAACCCTATGAGGCATGAAATAAATATGTTTTTTTTTAATCATTATAGACAAAAAAAAAAAATTCAAATCTATTTTTATTGTTTTTAAAGATATAAAATGAAAAAAAAGAAATTCAAAGTATAATCAACACCTATTTTGACACCTCCCCAATGACAACACCAAAAAGTGATGAGATCTAGTATTGCAACAAGAATGTTGCAACTCCTAGGGCTACTAGCTTTAATTTATCAATCCGGGATTCATACAAACTGAAGAGGTGATAGTGTTATATGCGCAATAAGCTAAGTTCTAGTTAAGGTTCTTTGTGACAATGGATCAAACCAAGGCATGCAAAGGCCATTTTACAAATTAAATGTAGGTTACGCAAGGAAAATACTTCTAGTCTATTTGCAAGAAACAATAAAAGGAAATTCTAATGCACTTGGAGGAAATTTAAATATTTCATAATATGTAAATTCCAATCTAATTTCAACAAATGTAAATTTTCATGAAGGGAAATTCTAATCTAATTGCAAGAAATAAAAAGGCTTTCAATTAAAACCCTAACCTATTGTAGAAATTAAACCTAATATAGATGCATAAATTAATTTCATGAAATAAATATTAAACTATTGCATTCAAAGGAGACTCTATGATAATGAAAAAATTCTACAAATACTTCAGGAATGGGCAAATAAAACTATCTCTATGCTATTAAATTCATGGACTCATTTACTAACCCTAACTGTAGAAATAAATTGTAGAAATGAAAAGAAAGGTCCTAGGTGGAATTTTATCTTCCACAAGATTTTATAAGGTCTAGGAGACATTATGAGGGGATAGGAAGAAAAAATAAATATGAAATATTAATTATGGTCAAGTTTTGAGGGCTTCTACGTGGTGCTACATGATGCTATAAAATTTCTACACGATGTTACGGGGTTGCCCTATTTTGCTATAGGATTGGATCTGAGAGAATCATGATGGCTTAAAAGGTGATTTTAAGGAAAGGAATGGTAGAAGGAGGTGGTAGAAGGTTATGGAGGTCCTTTCCAAGCCTAGTACCCCTTAGGAGCCTATCTTGCACAAGGAGGAACTGCAAATAGTGACTTCTAACAAATTTGTCTTGAACTTTCTAGGTGCAAATTTCTTGAAGAATTTGGTGAGGATGGAAAGAGAGTAATTATGGTAGCATTGAAATTCCAAATGGAAGTTTTATACCTTTCAACATAATAGTATGACCTAGACACCACACATATTACTCATTCTTGTAGAAAATATGAAGCATGCTGACAATATAAATTGCAAAAAATAAAACTAGAAAGGAAAGGATGAGTTGAATTTTATTCAAGATCTAAGTATTTCATTCAAAAGGAAACCTAAGTTTTATTTTTTCCGAATAAAATTCCTACAATGAAACTTTCCAAGAGATATTATTTTCAAATATGTGAAGGAAAAGTTTCACAGAAAGAAAAATTTTAAGGAAGGAAATAATGGTAACCGGAGTACAAAAAAGAAAGATGCATAGTAAAATGTAGAAAGGAGAGAGACTAGAGTTCTTGAGTTTGGCCCTAACCCAAGGGAACTCAACCCGCTAGAACAAGCTCTGATTAAAGAAAACAAAATACTTCTTATTGATCTCAAAAGGTTCTCAAGTACATGATATGGAAATGAAAATGACAAGTACAAGCTCCTAGCTCTAGCAGTCACTATCCTCCTTCAAAACATTAAATCCTTCTGATCTCTTTGGGTACTTTATTTATAGAAAGTGATTGATGGGGAAAAATACTTAGGAGGAATGTTTCTTCCCACCAAAATCTCTATATAAGTGGATCAAGCTCCCTCATATTCTCACAACAATTGAGTGGAGTAACTTCTCCAATAGGTAGCTAAGTTGGATGGTGAGTTAGTGTAGGGAACGAGCCTCCTACATCTCCTTCACATAACTCCAACGTACTTCTGAATAATAAATGCACCCATTTCATTAATATTAATCATGTTAAGCCATGAGATATGATGAGAATTTCTTAATCTCCCTAATAAACATTATAGTAAAAAAAGATGTTCTAAAATGCAAGGAGATAGGTAAATGACTATTGAAGGATGGAAAAATAGGCCTTGTCATATACCTATTATTGAGTCCCATCTGTGACTTACCACTACCCAATGAATGGTTAGGAATTCATTTACTACCCTAGAATCGCTTCAGTAGTATTTTCGTTGAATGTATAAATTGACAATTCGAAGAAAAACACATAAATAAACCTAAGGATCAGAATAACAATATGAAATCAAACCATCCAGACCATAGCAATAAATTATTCTTTCTCCAACCTCCATGTCTGCGAAGTATTCAGGTATACATATTTATATAGAAGAAAAGGAATATCGTACAACAAAACATGGAGAGGTTGGCTAATAGAAACCTCTCTAAAAATGACAACTAAACTTCTCCAAAACCCTTCTAATAACAACCTAAACAACTATAAAAACAAAGGGACACATAAAACAAATAGAAAAAATGGATATGGGTGTAGTTTTCCTTCAAGGACGCATAGGAAAAAATGGATCAATAGAAAGGGATATTTACATGGAATTTTTTTTCTTCTTAAAAAAAAGGAAGAGAAATGCTCTTGCATCAAAATCCCTTGGAACAAAATATTTCATGGACTCCCAACCATGAGGTCTACAACAATGCTTCCATGTTTCAAAATTTATTCTTTATTCATCCAAAAAACTTCTTATACTGCCAAACCTTTCCATTCGATAAAATACTCATAATAAGTTTTATTCTTGTTTCTTTTGATGGATTTTGGTAAAGTATCATCTCCATTTGCAACTTTTTGGTTGTAGGTAATTGAGTTTCCCAATGAATATGCTCTCATTCGTCCTTGTCTTCTTCTCTAGGCTCCTTATAAGGGTATAAATATGCAACATTAAATATATGATCAATCCCTATATTAGGGGGTAACTTAATATCATAAGCATTGGCTGAGAATTTCCTCAAGGCATTGGAGGGACCAATTTTCTTTAATTTTTGCTTATTATATTCCCACTTTGGGAACCTTTCCTTCCACATATGCGCTAAAATGAGATCCCCAGCTACAAAATTAACTTCCCTCATCTTGAGATTAGCTCTTTGTTTGTATTTAATGATACTTTCTTATAAATGTCATTTGACTAGTTCATGGATCATTTGCATACTTGTAGTGAAGTCTCCTGCATCAACACTTCGATTTTCTTCCTTCTCCATATTTTTTAGTGCAAAAATAACTATAGGGTGCATGCCATACACAATATAATAAGGTATTTTTCCTTTACTCCTATTAGGAGAATCACTATATGCAAAATCAACTTGTGGGAATACTTCATCCCATTGTTTTTTGTCTTCATGAACCAAAAATATATGTATATTTCTCAAAATTCTACTAACAACCTTAGTTTTCCCATGTGTTTAGGGATGGTAAGTTGAGCTGTATGCTAATTTTTTTCCCAATTTCGTCCATAGTGTCCTCCAAAAATTTCCAACAAGTATTGTATCTCAATTTTAAACTATAATTTTGGGTAGTCCATTTAGTCTCACAACATCCCTAAAATAAACTTAGCAATAGGAGTGGTATAACTTGTTTTTGAAAAATGTATAAAGTGTTCCATCTTATAAAATCAATACGCTACTAAAAATATTGATTCATTATTTCTCTAACTTCCTAAAATACCTAGAACAAATTCCATACTAATGGCTTCCCAAGGCTTGATGGGTATGGTAACTGGCTTATATTTACCACCATTATCTGTATTCATTTATCCTATTGAAAAAACTTTCATCTATCCAAAAATGTTTTCACGTTTGACGTCATAATTGTGCATATGTTTTGTCATGTCCAAAATGTCCAGGAAGTCCCCCACTATGCTTCTCCTCTAACACTTTATCCCTCATTGAACATCTTGTAATGCATATATTACTACCCTTAAAAAAAATCCTTTCTGAATCATGTATTCAAGCCATGGACTTCTATCTCTAGCTACAATATTTTCGCAAGCTTCATAAATTTCTTTAAAATTTAAATCTTCTCTGTACAATTTTTGGAGGTGTTCATACCTCAAAGTGTTGACTTGTAGTTCCTTCAAAACGATACATCTTCTATTCAAACGATTAAATTTTTTTTTATAATTTACAATAATAGGTTTCAGAACAAAAGGAAAAAAATTCATGTATCCAACTATTGGAGCGGGGTCCCCTGCGTGACACTTTTTTGATATCTTTTTGTACAAGTTTTTTATATGCGATTCTGTCTATAATATCTTAATTATTGGGCATATATGTTTATGTTTTATATAAGTCTTCAATCAATATTCTTAGGGCCACTTCATTATTTTCTTCCTCAAGGTGCAGAAAGCTAGTTCCAACACCCCCCCATCATGGAAAATTTTAGGGGCTAATATTCGCAGGTGGGCTAATTTTCCATGGTTTTTCCAAAAAAAAGATTCGCCAATTTCCATTTTTTTATAAAGAGATTAGCCCAAATTTTACAGTATAAAATTATTTACGTTAAAGATCACCAACATTATATAGACAATATAAATAACATCATTTTAAATTTGAATAGTTTTACAAATACATCAATAAAAATTTTATAGTTTGCATATTAGGGACTAGTGAGATTCGCCAATTTTTTAAACTTCAAGATAATTTTCCATCGTTAAAATTATCCCTGCCCCCAATATTACTTCAGGTGAGGCTTTGATCTGCGCAAGCAAGTCATTTCCGAAGGGGCTAGTAGTTGGAGGGTTTTTTGGTTGCACAATAAACTCTAAACCTGGGTCAGGACCCTTCAAGCCAACAAATGGTTCTGTTTCCGGGCCCCGGGTCATTTTGAGGGAGATTTTATGTTGTGGCACCCTTCGCGAAACGAATTACAAGATTGGATGCATATAAAGATCCTTGAATTCTCACTCCAAGAAAATCGAAGTACTAAGCTATCTGATGAAAATTTGGTACAGAAATACATTTATACAGAAGTTCACGACATATTATTTTTCTCCTTTGCAAACGATCTGCAGGAGTGGTTGTTGCGCTTGGCTGAATTCAATACCTACGTGACGGACAATGCAGTCACTGAGTGGATTGCTGAATTGATCCAACAAGTAAAAAATTTAGACAATAAGATCACCCTCGCAGTAGATCATTGGATTGATCACCTCTTGGGAGGATTTGTGACAGAATTTTCCATTGATCAATTTATATCCTATTCTGAAGTAGAAAGAAGATTTTTCAAAGGCCCCAGAGGTAAATTTGCGCACTCTTTGAAGTTGTTGCTGAAAATGCTATTATGTGAACAAGGCTCTCTGTGCGAACATATTTCTTGAATTCGTTGAAGAGGCCTGATTACGTGCAGTAGAAAATTTTATCACGAAGATCCAAAAATTTTTATTTATAGCTCTCTGAAGCCTAGATCTAATAGTGAAGGTGAAGCATAAGTTAGTAGCTCTAGTGAACCTGAAGCATAAGGTTCATCACACAAGAAACCCTTGAGTCTCTTTCTAACCCCATCCACTCCACTTCTACACTCATATCACAAAAAAACCACTCCACCACCACCTCCACCTCCCCAGAAGCAAATATGGTTGCGTCAATTAAGTTACCTAATTTTAAATGCATTATTAACGAAGATACTGAGCACTTTTGGTTCGTGAATGAGGCTGTATGGTAGGCTCAATGGGTTAACAATAATGATATTAGGAAGGCGCAGTTGGCTACTTCTTTCCAAGATCACCCATTAGATTAGTACATCAGGTATGTTAAACCAAACCTTAATGCCACCTTGGACCAGATAAAAGATGCCCTAAAAGAGTAGTTTAAGAAGCCCAAGTCATACGCGCAGCTAGTGACAGAAATGAAAGAGATTCATTAGGATGTTAATGAATCTATATGGGAGGCATACCAAAGGCTGAAGCACACCATCATATATGGTGGATTTGTCATTGATGATACTGAACAGAAGGAATGGTTCATTACTATGTTGCTCCTGCACATGCACCAGCCCTTAGGTCAGCAAAATATTTTGACAGAGGATGAGGTTTTGGAGTTTGCAATGAAACTAGAGGCTACTCTAGCATCTGTGGCACTTGGGACTCAAAAAATTCATAATATATTGGAATCCATGCATTTAGAGATTCAAAACCTGTGCAAGGACAAGGGAAAGGAAGCCTGCGCAAAGGTTTGGTGCATAAAATGTAAAGCTTCTAAGAACCATAAAGATCAATGTCTTGTCTTCAAAAATTATCTGAACGTTGGAGGTCCTTGTCCATTCAAAAGTCTTGCATGGTGCACAATCTATCAAATCGTTGGATTACATGACACAGATTCCTGCTTAAGGATTAGAAAGTATCAACCTGAGTTGAAGCAATTCTTTTAGAGTTTTTGTTCGTAATTAGGTTATTATGAGAAGCAATGTCACACTTATGATACGATGTTAGATAAAGCTGAAATGTACTAGATGCAGGCTAATCCGACCTCACCAACATCCCCCTTTAGGCATCGTGGATTTCAGGGTAAATGAAGAGGCCGAGGAGGTGGATTCGCTGGTCAAGGAAGAGGACAAGTCATTTTCTATAAATGTGGAGATGTTCGTCACTATTCGTGTGATTGTCCTAATCCAACCTGACAGTCATGAAGGTAATGTAGGAAATTTTTTCATGTAATAGAAGATTTTCCTATGTTGAATGTTAAAATGCAAGAGAAGAAGACACAGATGCCAACACATAATCTTCATATGGTTAGACCAAAAACCCGTGAAGAAGATTTCGGTGTGAATGTGGTTACAGGGAGCGGTGTAGCCACTAATCAATATAAGGGAAAGAAACCGACCAATGATGTATGGATCTATAAGGCACCTACAAATAAATAAGGATTTTATCTACAACACACAAAAGAGACTTATGTTGAAGTGTGGAGAGAATTTTTAGAATTTAGTGCATCAACATTAGGTAGACCAATAAAGGAAGAAGGAGGAGATGAAGAGATCAAACCATTTCTACAAGCATGCATAAAGTTACTTCGCAACAACAAGGCAGTAGAAAATATTTAAGAGCTGATAGATAATTTCACAAAGAAGGAACAACTGGTGGTAGATCAGAGAGATATCAATAAAATATACAAGAATAAGAAGATAACGGGTAGGGATATGCGTATGACCATGCAGATTGGTGCTTATGAGATGGACCAATTTATTCTAGATCTGGGATAGGATGCTAATTCTCTACCTAAGAAAATATGGTAGTGCATGGGAGAACCCAAGCTGGAATGGTCTACCATTCAACTGTGCATGGCCAATCAGCAGAAGATCATTCCTTTAGGGAGGTTGCTGCAAGTTATAGTCAATATCGAGGGTGTTAAGGTGATGGAAGACTTTGAAGTCATACAAATTTTCGATGATACTAGTCCTTATCCTGCATTGCTAGGGTTGGAATGGGCTATTGCCATGGATGGTGTTATACATTTGAAGAAAAGGCGAATGGAATTTGAAAGCAATGGAGTCAAGGTCATCATTCCTCTAGACCCTATAGAAGGAAAAATATATATGAAGTATGTGCATGTGGATTATTATCACTATTAAGTTGTGAATTTTTTTTTTGATAGGGTCATGCAGGTCATTCACCAAATGGATAAGGTCTCCTAAGCCATTTCAATGTGATATATGTTTTTTTTTCATTTTTAAGCCTATCCTAAGTTTTATGTTCACCTCAATTCATGCAATTTCATTAAAATCAGCCTCATATGATGTCAGTTGTCATTCCTTACACATTAAAACTCAAAAGTACACAACTGTCATTTTTTCATATTTTCGTAGCGATTTGCAAAGGAAATCTGCATATTTCGCTACAAAACTTCCTAACAGTTTTGTAGCGAATCTGTCAGAAGCCTAATTGTTTTTGCTACGAAACAGTGTTTTTTTAGCCAGGTTGTCAGAGTTATATGAGGTGTCATTTTATGATTATAGAATTAAAGGTGGGGGTCATTCAAGGTCGTTATGGTGAAATTGAACTGTACATAGATAAGGTTCAAATCAAGATAGAAGGCAATGAGACATTTATTTTTCCTCATGGTTAAATAAAGTTGTTAGTGTTGGAGGAATTGAGAGGGTTAGAAACAGTTTGGATTTATTTCTTGTTTATGAGTGGTTATGAAATTGATGTGTTCAATCCAAAGAAAACCTCAAAACCTAGAACTACTACATCACCAAATGTGGCAGAAGAAGTTGAAGAAGAAAAAATATCATCCCTTGCAAAACCAGTGGACATAGGAGGAGTACCTCTGCAAGAGACTAACACCCCTCAAGCAACACCTGCAAAACATAAACATAAAGTCAACAAACTAGGTAGCAAGAGGATCACTAGAAGCCAGACATTGGCTAAAGGAAATTTGAAGGATATCCTTCATGCAATTGGCATTGAAGAGTCACCAATAGTGCAAGCTGAATATTTTGAGGATGGTGGAAGAATGTTGAAGAAAGGTATGAATTCTAGAAATTAGATTTTTTAGGTGATGATACTGGCTTTATATTTCAGCCAAGGAAGCCAATGACCGAACATGCAAAGAAGGCCACGGAGAGCAAAAAGTTAGAGAAAATCAATGAAATTGTACAACCAGTAAGAATCATAGATTTTCCTCCATCAACAGAGGAATAAGTTGCTATCAAGTAGAGAAAGGGAAAAGCGAAGGTAAGTGAAAAATCAGAAATATAATCCCTCAAAGAAAAACTGAAGGAAGCAGGTAAAGAGATATTAAATTTGAAGTCCGAGGCATAAAATCACAGGTCTGAGAGCGTTCAATTTGAACAATTGATGACAATATGGGAAGGCCAAATATGACTTGTCTCAAAGTCTATGGACAATGCTAAGAAATTACTGGAGAGGACTCAACCATTAAGGGGGGTGGTCAAACTCACCGGGAAGATTAACTTATGCTTGCAAGCTAAAACCAGAGCATTAAAGGATCAAGTGGAAGACCTTTAGGAGCAGCTAGACTTGATCCAAGTTGAGCTGGAGAAGAAAGGGCTAAAGATGAGAGTGGTCGAAGAACCCATTAGCCAATTAATTGTAAATGAAGAGGAAACTCCTAAAGAGTGAAAAAGTGAGCTGAAACATGTTTGATTAGGTTCTTGGCTTGCAAAGAACCTAAATTTTTCCTTAGGAGATCAATTTTGAAAACAATCACAAAAATAGCAAATTCTAGTTTTTTAGGTAGTTTTGTAGCGTGCTTCAGGCTTGAAGCCAGAAAAACACTACGAAAAAATTGAAGATGAAATTTTGCTTTGGAATTCAGCTTTATGAAGGGTTAAGGAGGGAAGTTGGTTATTTTTAAGATTTTTTGGCATAGTAAAGGTTTTTGGCTAGCAAAGGTGGCAAGGAGAAGGTTTAAAAGGCAAGATTTCATATGCTATGAAAACTCACTAAAAAACTTCCTAAAAAGCCATGTTTCATAGCATGGGGCTTTTTTTTGAATATTTTCATGTGTTCCAATAGCATGCCAGCCATCTAGAGACAAATATCCTAGAAATATGCCATCTCAACAGAGATTCATTACTCCAAATGAGTGTCACGCATCCAACTAAACAGACATATTAACGATTAAAGTGAAGATTATCCACTCCTGAAAAGTAGGAACATGTTTCCTAAATCTAGGGGTATTTTAAATATGTCAAGTGATGGTGAATTGTCTCTTGAACATGTGATTCTATTACGTAACTATTTTACTGTTAGAAAAAACTAAATGTAATAAATAGGAAGTAGAGTCCTATTATGAGTATGTATTTTTAAAGGACAACTCTCATTTTTTTGTTTCAAGAAAGTAGTTTCAGTTATGATAGGTGTTAGAGTTAGAGTTCGAGGATCTGGCCAGCTGGGTACATCATTTTCATTGTAAAAGAATGTCTATTTATAGACTGAACATCGAAGAGCAAAGGGTTGGAGAATATTGCACCAAATTTCTACTTGTATCTTTTTTCCATTATCAGTAATATACAGTGACATTCTACTTCAAGGCGTGAGATTCTTATGAGGTGTTTAATGTGTTGTAGCTCTATATATTTATGTATAATCACTTTCAGTGAATTTTATCTCTAATTGCTCAGAATCAATTATGTCATGCTTTAACTTCCTTTAGGGGTGAAATTGTTGTGTTTTTCTTATGTTGTGTGTATGAATCATCCTTATTAAAAAGCTCTATTTGCCTTAGCTTCCATGTGAATAATTACCGTCACTAAGTGCACTAATTTTGAATCCATAGCCCAATGGTAGCAAGCCTTCTTTTTTCAACCTGCAATAAAACAAAACCAAGTCACAGTTCATAAGAGTTAGCCATCTAGTAGTATTTATATTGAAAATCATAAATCCCCTTTGAGAGAGTCCTCTCAAACTGAAGAGGCTAATCTTCAGTTAGAAGTGATTTGAAAGAGTTACATTGAGTTGATTGATTAGCAGCCTATCAAGATCAATTTTGTGATAACATTTTGGTGCATCTACCGAGAGTCTGAAGACATATTTCCCGAAGTGTTTGCACAAATTGTGAAGCTGAACTCTTGGAGGTAGAAAGAGCTCAGAATTTGTTTGAGGATGGAGAAACTACCTTGGTAGTCCATTACAATTTTTCCTATTTAAAAGTGGATTTGAGAAGGAGATATAAAAGGATAAATCCATATCCTAACCCACCTACCATTGTGTGTAATCCAAACACAATTTCTAGAGGCATTGAAAGAAGCTCTTCGAAATCAGGTATGCCATCACACTCAAGAGCTTTGTCCTCTGAAATTGTTAGAAGTCCTGAAGATAAGAAATATGATGATAAAATTTAGGAAGTTTTGTTTAGGTCTAGGAGTGAAAATGAATTGACTGAGATTATTCTAGACCTGCAAAGACTAGGCATTGATACTTCAACCTTAGTAACAAAAAAAGAAAGAGAATAATTCACGGAAATAGTTACATTAGAGTTTCTATTAGAGAGGGAGTCTTTTGAAAATTTAAAGGAGTTAGACCCATTTTAATTCTTTCTGAGAAGAAAATATGGTATACCTTTACCTGAGTGGAGCTCATTTGTATCTAGACTGCAAAGACCAACTACACCACCTCGTAATATCTCATCATCTACTACTATTTTTTCTATAAATACCACAGTCCCTATTATTATGGCTAGAAATACTCCACCTCCACCTCCTGCTGCTGCACCTGCTAGATATGCTCCACTTGTTCTCCCAGCTGTTCTTATTGCCCTCCCAAGTAAATACTCATCTAGAATTAAGACCTGGGGAAGTGATGAAGAGATAACAACTGAGGAACATGTAGACCAATTCAATGATTTCATAGACAGAGAGGAAGGAGATCATGAAGATGTTAAAATGAGACTATTTTCTCAATTTTTTACTGGTCAGGTCAAAAAATGGTTTAAAGCCCTAGCTCTAGGAAGTTTGCAAAATTGGAACTAGTTTGAGGATAGTTTGGTGAGAAAATGGGGGAATAGAAAAAACCCAATATAGGCCCTGACATAATACAATAGTTTAAAAAGAGTTGTAGATGAAACTATCCAAAATTTCTCCAAGATATTTAACAAAGTAGATGAAACGTCCCCCAAGAGCTGCTCATTTGGTTATGTTGAGGAATTTGATTATGATTTCTCAATTCTTCTTAGATAAAGAGAATTTGATTCTCTAGCAGAAATGCAGAATGATGTTGTGAAGGTAGAAGTAAACATGATAGCAGCTAAGAAGTCTAAGATGGGTAAAACAAAACTAAAATAAGAAGAAAAGCCTTCCACTTCAGATGATAAGTTTGATTCTATAATGAATACTCTGGAGAAACTTATGGATAGACTTGCCCTTGGAACTACTTCTTCACCCCCTGCACAACATGATCCACAAATTAGAAATCCATAGCTTAGAAGGCCTCAAAATCAGCAAAGACAAAGTGAAAATAGAAATCAGCCTAACCCTCAAGTGAGGCCTCCTTTTTAGCAAAATTTGATTGATGAAGAAGAAACTCAACCTGAGATTCAAGAACACTCTATCCACTACCTAGATGAAAACATGTCTTAGATGTTTTTAACCAAATAGGAGCATGATGAGTCTAATCATGATTTGAGTAAGGATGGGAGACAATCTGATTATATAAAGGATTTTCAACATGCTATTTTTGAAATGCAGAAGCAATATAATCTCAGAAACATAAATAAAACACAGCCAAAGAAGGATGCTCCTAAAGAAGTTGAACCTAAAAAAGAACCACCTCTTCCTCCCCCTGTCAAAGAGATTGAGAAGACTACTTATGTTTTCAGTTTGGAGAATGATATATCAAAAATCAATATTCCTATTCCTTTTGGAGAGATTCTCAAGGTAAATGAGTGCAGAAGAAAAATTATGAAAATGTTGAATTCTCAACTAAGAGCTTCAAATGTCCTTAAAGTATAAGAAGTTCATCCTACCATCTACTTGGGACCAAGACTAAAATATGGGTAGAATGAAGAAGTACCTCCCTTTTATGTCAGTCTTAGTATTCATGACATGACCTTAAACAATGACATGTTGGATTCAGGGGCTTCTCATAACCTCATGACTAAGGTGATTATGGAGAGGATGGGCTTGGAGATCATTAGGCCATACAAGGATTTTTTTTCTTTTGATTCTAAAAGATTCCAATGCATAGGATTAATAAAATATGTTGTTGTTGGCCTAACACAAGTGCCTTCCAAGACAGTGGTAATGGAAATTATGGTGGCAGATATTGCACCCAAGTTTGGTATTCTCTTATCCAGATCTTGGGTGGAAAAAATCAAAGTCATCATGCAGATGGACTTGAAATATACCACCATTCCTGTTTTTTGTGAGCAAAGAAGATTCTACAGGGAGACTAGGATGGTCTACATGGTAAGCGGCAAGGATAAACCTCAGAATTTTCCCATTTATGTTGTTGAAACTAAATTAGGATCAAAAATTATTTTCAATGAGCCAATTGATGAAGAAGAAAGTGAAGGGAAAGAAAAAATTCAAGAAATTTAAAAACAACAAGTTGAAAATCAGGAAATTATAGAAGAAAAAGCAGAGGGCTAGTGGCTTCTGCAATTTGATGGATATGCTGGAAGACAGGGGGATGGAGCAGGAATATGGATCACTACTCCTTATGATGAAATTAAGTTTTAGTCTTTGAAACTGAACTTTGACTATACAAATAATATGGTTGAATATGAATCTCTATTTTCAGGCTTGGAAATTTTGAAAATATTGGGTGCCCAAAAGATATCAATTTGTGGAGATTCTGAGTTGGTAATAAAAGAAGTTGAAGGAACATATCAAAATAAATATTTTAGGATGAGAGCATACATAAATATGAATATGGAAAAGTTGGAAAAGTTTCAAGAATATGCATTTATTGTGAAAACTAGGGATCAAAACTTAGTGGTTGATTCCCTAGATTTTTCTGCAAGTTTTTTTGTCATCCCTACACATTCTACTGAGAAGTATGCGATTGAAGTTAGGCATAGGCCTGCTATCCTAGATAATATCATCTATTGGAAAGTGTTTGAAGATGACCAACAGATCAGAAATTTCATAGAGTTAAAGGAGGAGTTTGAAAGCACACAAGTGGATCAGAAAAACATGCTTGCGGAAACGAGGAGTTTGAAAGCACACAAGTGGATCAAGAAAACATGCTTGCTAAAACTAAGGGTAATTCTGAGGTTTTGCAGCTGAAAAATCATTGTATACCCAAGGGTCTTATTCCACTTGCAAAACTTTTTGACCAAAATGATGTTTTCAAATCTCCAAGAATGCATGTTGATGATGAAGAGGTAGAAACTTGTAATATTGGTACAGTAGCAGCACCCAAGATGATAAAGATTTCCAAGTTTCTTTCTATGGACATGAGACAGAAATATATTGAGATGATGAAAATTTTCATTGATGTTTTTTCATTGAGTTATGTTGATCTGAAAAAGTATGATCATACTAGTATACAACATACTATTCCTATCAAAGAGAATGAGAAACCTTTCAAATAGATATTGAGAAGGATTAATCCATTGCACATAACTCTTATTGAGAAGGAAATTAAGAAATTTTTGGATGAAAAAACTATTGTTCCTATAATATTCTCAAAATCGCTTGCTAACTTGGTACTAGTTAGAAAAAAGAGTGGAGAGATCAAAATCTATATTTATTTTAGAAATTCGAATAAGGCTTCTTTGAAGGATAGCTACCCTCTTCCTAAAATGGATCAGATTTTGCACAATATTGTTAGCTCTGAAAGGATGTCTATGCTGGATGGTTTTTCAGGATATAATCAGATTTTGATACACCCAGAAGATCAAGAGAAAACTGATTTTAACACACCATGGGGAACATTCATGTACAACAAGATGCCTTTTGCTTTTATGAATGTAGGAGTGACCTTTCAAAGAGCAATGGAAAATTTCTTAGCTGAGGAGAAAGATAAGTTAGTTGTGGTCTATTTGGATGACATAACTGTATTTTCAATAAAGGAGGAAGATCATTTGAGTCAACTGGAGAAAATTCTGCTGAAATGTAGAAGATTTCGTATTTCTCTTAATCCCACTAAAAGAATTTTTTCTCTAACCTATGGATAATTTCTTGGACATATTATATCAAAGGATGGGATAAAAATTGATCCAAACAGATTTAATTCCATTCAGAAGATAGACCTGCCAAGGATCAGGAAGGAAATTTAGTCCTTTCTTGGGTGAGTGTGCTTTGTTAAAAGGTTCATCTCGAACTTTGTTGAAATTGTCAAAGACATTACCAAGATGTTGAATAAAGGAGATGATATTAAATGGACGATTGAAGCTAGGTAGTCATTTGGAGAAATAAAGAAAGCCCTCACTCAGGCCCCAATATTGATTAGTCCAAATTTCTCAAAAGAATTTACGGTTTTCACATTTGCATCTGAAAATACCATAGCTGGAGTTTTTCTGCAAAAAGGAAAACAAGGTACAAAGAAACCGAGTTCATTCTTTAGCAGAACTCTTGCTAACTTAGAGCTGAAGTACAATATTTTAGAAGAACAGGCATATTCTTTGATCAAAACTATTAAGGATTTCAAAATTTATATTCAGCACTCTCATGTCATTGCATTTGTACCTAACACTGTGGTTAAGGACATGTTGACACAAGTTGACGTTGATGGCAAGAGAGGGAAGTGGATAGCTAATTTGTTGGGGTATGACATAGAAATCAGACCTACAAAATTGGTGAAAGGATAGGGGCTGGAAAAGCTGATGGCACAATCCAATTTTTACTGTCTTGACATGAATTTTGTTGGAGAAATTTCAGAGTTGTTAGAGGAAGATGAAGAGCTTATTCATATTGAAGAGAAATTCATTTTATCTGAATGGTGCATAGACATTATCTTTGTCTTGCGTCATCACAGAGCTCCTGCAGAGTTGACTAAATCAAAAGCAAGGTTTGTGAAGATGAATCTCTAAGATACTGTATTGTAGAGAAGAATCTATACTGGAAAGATACTCGTGGAATTATTTTAAACTATTTTCTAGAAGAAGAATTTGAAAGGGTTATTGAACAGTTTCGTATGGGATATTGTGGAGGGCACCACTACTAGAAGGCCATAACAAAAAAATTTCTCATAGAAGGGTGCTATTGGCCCACAATGTTCAAGGATGTTTACAAGAAGATAGCTACTTGCCATGAATGTCAAATTTTTTATGGTAAGAAAAAGCTGATTCCTTTACCTTTGATGCAAATTTATGTTGAGGCGCCTTTCCAATAGTGGGGGTTGGATTTTATTTGTGAAATACACCCATCATCTTTAGGGCAGAATCATTGGATCCTGAAAGAAACAAATTATTTCACTAAGTGGATTGAAGCAATCACAACAAGGAAGGAAAATGATTCAGTCATCATTCAGTTCTTAGAGAAATTTTTTTTGTCCAGGTTTGGTTATCCTATGAAGATTATTACTAACAATGCATAAGATTTTAATTCCAAAAGGTTGATTAGATTTTTTCATCAGCATCATATAACACTTGGACACTCAACAACTTGTTACCCACAGGGTAATGGTCTTGTTGAATCCTCTAATAAATGCATTGTGAGAATTATCAAGAAGGTACGACAAGAAAATAAGAGATCATGGCATCTGAAATTGAAGTATGATCTGTGGGCTAATAGAGTATGTATAAAAATATCCATTGGTACTTGACCTTATGAAGTAGTGTATAGAGTTGAAGTTGTTTTTCCCACATCCTTGGTAGTGCCTGTAATGAAATTGCTGCCAGGACTAGAAGAAGAGCCTAATGCTATTCAGAGGAGGATAAACTAGCTTATAGCTTTGCAAGAAAAAAGTGAGGAGGTATACAATAGCCATCAGCAGTCGCAAAATAGAGTAAAGAAAACATTTGATAGAAAGGTCAAAGAAGAAAATTTCCAGATTCAAGATGTATTTTTGAAGTGGGAAGACAGAATTGAAAAAAAGGGAAACTTGGAAAGTTTGAAAACGTCTGGAAGGGACCATTCATAGTAGTTGCATACCATGGAAACAAAAAATTTCTACTTTAGGATATGGATGGACAAATTTGTGCTGGAGGACCTGTCAATGGCAGGTTTCTAAAGCATTATTCCTCTTAAATTTTATTGAATTTTCACTCCATTGTATATATTTCATTTTATTATGATTTTCTACTAATAAATACAGGTTGATGTAGGAATTTACAGGGTAAGTTCCTTAGATCAAGAACCAAAGGTCACTGCTCAAAAACAGATAACAAATTAGTACACCAGTATAATCACGTGGTTAAAACCCTTGAATGGAAACATCCACAGCTTGAGCCAACGTGGCCACTTCAGGAAATTTATTAATATAAAAAGAAAAGTTACATATGTTTCTCTCAAAAACGTTTACCAGAAAAATGACCCTCCATGCTCTTTAAATAGAGATCATGGACCAATTGGTTGTTAAGCCATGGATCAAGTGTCATTAATACTGAGGAGAGAGATAACCATCATATCATTAAAAATCGTGATCTTCGAATTATAATTTACAAATGTACATGGTAAATAAACACACTTTACCTAACTCTACACTAGACTAAGTTATTATTAACTATTTCCTATGTGTCGAAATATCCTAACATCCCCCCTTAAGAACAACTTGCGATAGGATTGAAGGATTTACAAAGGTGACACAAAAGGAGCCTATTTCCTATGTGTCAAAATATCCTAACATCCCCCCTTAAGAACAAATTGGGATAAGATTGAAGGATTTACATAAGTGACATAATAGGAGAAGGAAGGAGGCATTATAGCCTATCCATACTTAATGACAACTTTCCTAAACTCCAAGCATGGTTTGAGGTTTGGTAAACTTCGCTTCTGTGAGAGCCTTTGTAAAGATATCGGCTACTTGATCATTGGTTGGACAATACTCCACTTCAGGAACACAATCATGAATGAGCTTTTTGATGAAGTGTATGTGGATTTCAATGTGTTTCATATGCTGATGCTGAACTAGATATTTAGATAGTTGAATGGCACTCTGGTTATCACACCAAATTGTAGTTGGATGTTGTTGATGAAGACCAAATTCAGATAGGATATGAAAAAGCCACATGGCTTCCTTGCTGGCTTCAACTGCACCATGATACTCTTCTTTTGCTAAAGAAAGACAGATGGCACTTTGTTTCTTACAACACCAAGTAATAAGTCCTGAACCAAGAGTGAATACATATATGGCAGTAGAATTTAGATCATCAGGGTCACCAGCCTAATCATAATCAGTGAAACCAAACAATAATGGAGATGCTCCTGCACTGTAATGAATCCAAAACTGAACTGTACCTTGAATATATCGAAGTATTCTTTTAGCTACTTTATAGTGAATTCATGAGGTTGGTGCATAAACTAGGTGACAATACCAACGACAAAGGAAAGGTTAGGATGGGTATGGGTTAGATACAAAAGTTTACCAACAAGTTGACAGTATAAGGTAGCTTCAACTTCAGGGGTAGTACAAGTGACTAAAATCTTGAATCCAGACTGAAATGGAGAAGGGGCTAGTTTACAGTCTTCCATGTGAAAGTGGTGTTGAAGATCACAGGCATACTTGAATTGAGAGAGGGTAATGCCTTCTTTGGATTGTGAGACTTGCAAACCAAGGAAATAATGCAAGTTTCCTAAGTTTGTCATTTCAAACTTCTTTTTGAGGCTAGACATCACATGGTTTATATGGTTTGGATCACTACCAGTAAGGATAAGATCATCAACATAAAGAACAAGGATCATGAAGGACTTACCCACTTTCTTGGTGTAGATAGTGTTGTCATAATGACACCTAGAAAAGCCATTATCTAATATAAATCTATCCATTTTGGCATACCAAGCCCGAGGAGCTTGTTTGAGACCATAGAGAGACTTCCTAAGGTGACAAATAATGCTGGAGTCTTTTTGGATAAACCTAGGGGGTTGTTCCATGTAGATTTCTTCATGCAAATCTCCCTGTAAGAAGGCGGATTTAACATCCATTTGATGTACTTCCCATTTAAAGGAGGAAGCAAGAGAAAGAACAAGGCAAATAGAATTAATTTTGGCAAGAGGGGAGAAGGCTTCAGTATAGTCAATGCCTTCAACTTCTGAAAATCCTTTAGCAGCAAGACGATCTGTATGTCTATCCACTTTTCCATCTGGTCCAAACATGGTTTTGTAAAGCCATCTACATCTAACAAAGTTTCTTCCTTTTGTAAGAGGAACAAGATCCCAAGTACCATTTGCCAATAAGGAACGATATTCCTAATTGATAGCTTCATCACAATATGCATGATCGAAGGCTTCTTCAAAGGTTTTTGGATCAGGATTTTCTGGAACTTGAGCCAATAAGGAAAAGGCTCTTTTGAACTCAGAACGCGTACGTCGTCGATCAACAGGGTCACCTGCAAGAGAACCCGCTACATCCTGAGTAAAGCAGACCCATATTGGAAGCAGTGGAGTAAAAGGAATAATTTCAAGAGGTGGAGGAGGAATTTCATCCTCATTGTCATCATCTGAACTAGAAGGAATGCTATTAAAAGTATAAAATAGAGAGAGAGAGGTGGTACATATGATGAATCAAGCTCGCAGGCCAAAGGTGGCACACCCATCGAACTTGGCTTGCAGGTTGATATATTTTCATCAAATTTTACATCTCTTCCAATGATTATATTTTTGGATTTTGGTTGAAGAAGTCTATAACCTTTGACATCTTCGGAATATCCAAAAAAAATGCATTTTTCACTCTTAGGTTCTAAGGCTTCATGTTTCGCATATGGAATATGGGCCCAAGCATCACTTCCAAAAACATGAAAGTGACTTACATCTGGTTTGATTGAGCTCCAAGCTTCTTCTGGAGTGTGATTTACTAATTAATTTGCACAATTAATTGCTTCTGCCCAAAAATTGAGACTAAGTCCTTTAGATTGAAGCATACAATTAGCCATTTCTTTTAAGATGAAATTCTTCCTTTCAGATGCACCATTTTTTGTGGAGTATATGGAACAACATGTTGCAATTGAATGCCATGCTCAGTGCAGAAGTTGATAAATTTGTTGTTAACATATTATCCTCCATTGTCTGATATTAACTTAAGAATTGGATATCTAGATTGTTTCTCAACAAAGGTCTAAAAGGCCAAGAACATGTTAAAAACTTCACGCTTGAGTTTCAAGAAGTATACCCAAGTGCGTCTGGAAAAATCATCAATGAAAGTTAAGAAGTACTTGTAACTAGAGAAAGAAACAACTTGAAGTGGACCACATAAATCACTGTGCAGAAGTTGCAAAGGAGCTGAAGCATGCCAAGAGGCATATTTTTCAAAACTATCCAGATGATGTTTTCCCAGTACACATCCAGATCAAACACCATCTTGGCAAGATACCATAGGAAGGCCCATCACCATATTTTCCTTACATAGAGTTTGAAGAGAGCGATAGTTTAAGTGACCAAATCGCTCATGCCAAAGTTTTCTCGCATCATCATTATGAGCAACAAAAATGGAGGGAATACATGATGACCCAATGTTGTCAAACTTATACAACCTTATGGAATCATCAGCAATGCTAGTAGCTAAAATATGTCGAGGATCTTTGAGGTCCTTGATTACAACATCATGAGGTGAGAATTCTACTATTTTCCCTTCACCTGAATGAGTTATCTGATAAACAAAGAGAAGGTTGCATGACAAGGTAGGAACACATAGTACATCATTAAACTGACCATTATCGAGATGAATGGTTCCAGATCCTACAACACTAAGAGTTCTATCATCACCAACATAAATATTTTTGTTGTTACAATCATTTAAAGAAGAAAACATGGCTTGATTTTTGGCCATGTGGTAAGAAGCTCCAAAATCAATAAGCTACTCATGAGAATGAGAAGTAGAAGATACATTTAATTCATAACCAGATCTTGATGCTTGACAACCACAAGCAAAAAGTGCCATTCCTGAAAATGAAGGTGAAGAGTGCTCCAAATTGATGTTGTGCTTCTTCATTGCTACTTCTATAACACTGTTACCGATGAAATAGGTAACCTGACCTCAAAACGGGAACTCTAGCCCAAAAATAATCAAAAAACATGAAAAAACACCCAAAAAACAAAAAAAGTGTATTCCAGAACGCACTTAGTTTTTTTTGAAGGTCAAATTTCAACATTTTATAAAATTTTGCTAATAACAAAATTGTTTCTTGAAAAAAGGATTGAAAAAACACCCTCAAAACAAAACCAGTTGACGCTGGAATAACCAAAAAAAAATTGTCATATTTTTGACATTTTTAAAAATAAAAATAACATTTTTTAATTTTTAAAATTCAAACATTAAAAAAAACCTAAAATTTAAGAAAAAAAATAAATTTAAAAAATAAAAACATTTTAAAGATTAAAATTTAAAAATATATAGGAATAAAAAAATAAAAATAAAAACAAAATAAAAATAAAAATTCAAACATTAAAAAAAACCTAAAATTTAAGAAAAAAATTAAAAATTAAAAATTAAAAAAAAATTAAAGATTAAAATTTCAAAATATATAGAAATAAAAAATAAAAATAAAAACAAAATAAAAATATTAAATTAAAAAGAAAAACAAGTTAAAAAAAGAAAGAAATTATAAAAAATAAAATATAGAAATTAAATTTAAAAAAATAAAAGAAAATGTTTATTAAATTTAAAAAAAAAAAAAAAAATTAAACAAATATATTAAATTTTAATAAATTTAAAACTTTAAATTAAAAAAAAAAAAAAAATTAAAAAAATGAAAAATTAATTAAAAAAAAAAATACAATAAAAATATTAAATTTAAAGAAATATATATTAAAAAAACAAATAGATTTTAAAAAATATATTAAATTTAAATTATAAAAAATAAAATATATATATATGAACTTAAATTAAAAATATATATATTAGATTATATTAAATTAAAAAAAATAAATAAATATTAAAATAATAAATAAAATTAAAAAATATATATATTCAATTTTAATAAATAAATGAATAAACAAATAAATTTTGAAATAAAAATTAAATTTTAAATATAAAGAAAAAAAAAAGACAAAAACATTGTTAAAATAAAAAGTTAAAAAACTTTAAAAATCAATTAAAATTGAAAAATTAAAAAAAACAAATTGAAAAAAATATATTAAATAAAAAATAAAATAAAAAACAAATTAATTTGAAAATATTAAGTTTAACTTAAAAAAAAATCTAATTTTAAATACACAATTTTAATTGAAATAAAAAAAATATAAAAATATTATGTAATTAAAAAAATAATAATAAAAAATTAAAAAAAAAAAAATTCAAATAAAGAAATTAAAAAAAATACAAAATTTACTAAATTTTAAAAAATTAAATGAAAAAACTAAACATAAAATTTAATAATAAAAAAAATATGAAAATTTTTTAAAAAAAATCAATTAAATAAAAAAAAATACAAAATTTAATAAAAATTATTAACAAAATTTAGAAAAAAAAATTTAAAAACAAAAAAATGAATAAAATTTAAAAAAAAAAAAATTTAAAACAATTTAAATTTCAAATATAAAAATTAAATTTAAAAAAAAAAAATTTAAATTTTTTGAATTAAATTTAAAAAAAAAAAAAATTAAATTAAAAAAATTAAAAATATATTAAAAATTAAAAAAATTAAAAATAAAAAAGAATTTTTTGATTGTGGTGGTGCCGCCAATCGGCCTCCCGCCCAGGTGACGACGGAGGCTGGCCGCTAGGCGGGAGGCCGATTCCGAGAATCGCCCTCCCGCGGTAGGAGGCCGATTCCGGGAATCGCCCTCCCGCGGCGGGAGGGCGATTCCCGGAATCGGCCTCTCGCCGTGGGAGGGCGATTCCTGGAAACGGCCTGAGGGCGATTCCCGGAATCGGTCTCCCGCGAGGAGAGGGCGATTCCCGGAATCGGCCTCGTGCCGCGGGAGGGCAATTCCTGGAATTGGCCTCCCGCCATGGGAGGGCGATTCCCGGAATCGGCCTCCCGCCCAGGTGGCGGCGGAGGCCGACTGGCGGTGCCACCACGATCAAAAAATTCTTTTATTTTTTATTTTTTATTTTTTATTTTAAATTTGATTTTTATTTTTTATTTTTATTTTTTAAATTCAAAAAATTTAAATTTTTTTTTTTTAATTCAAATTTTTTATTTTAAATTTAATTTGCTTTAATTTTTTTTGTTTTTTTTTTGTTTTTAATATAATATTTTAGATTAATTATTTTTTAAAATTTAAAATTTATTCATTAAATTTATTAAATTTTAATTTAAATTTTTTTTTTTAAATCTTTTAGTTTATTTGGTTTTTCATTTTTAAAATTTATAAATTGTTTCATTTAAAAAACAGCAAATTTGTGGATATTTGTTTTTTAATTATTTGCACGTGGTTTTTTTCATTTTTTTTGCTTTTTAATGATAGTTTTTTTTATTATAATTCTTTTATTTTAATTTTCTTTTTCAATTTTAAATTTTGTTTTTTTTTTTTAATTTGTTTTTTTTGTTAATTTTAAAATTTGTATTTTTGTTTTCTTATTATTATTATTATTTTAATTTAAATTTTTAAATTTAATTTTTTCTTTTTTGTATTTTATTTTTTTTATCTAAATTTTAATTTTGTAATTTAAATTATTTTTAAATTTTCTATTTTAATTTTTTTTTTTAATTATACGGATTTTTTTATTAACTTAAAAAAAAATGTTTTTGATGTTTTTTATTTTTATTTTTTTTGTTAATTTTTGTTTTTTTTCTTTAAATTATGTGTTTTTTTTTCAAATTTTGTCATTTCTTTTGATATAATTTTCGAATATTTTTGTTTTTTTTTTGTTTTATTTATTTATTTTTGTTTAAATTTTTTATTTTTACGAGTTAATTTTGTTTTTTTTTACATTTTTATTGGTTTTTTATATTGTTTTTATATATTTTTTTTTATCTAAGTTTTGTGTTTTATTACCAACATGAAAATCACCACTCTAAGAAAAAAAGTTGATGCTGCATCAATACGTTTCAAAATTAGCATGAAAATCACTAACATTTTAAAACAAATATTCATACTTCATAAATAAAAATATTAGAGTGTCAAAAATGTGCTCAAAAAAAAAAAGAGGTGATTCTGCATCACCACTTTTCAAAATCGGGTGCTTTTTGTGCTACCAAAAAAAAGTAGGTAACAGTGCGGTTACCTATTTCATCGGTAACATTGTTCTATGGCTTAAATCTTCTTAAAACGTTTAGACTCTATATGGTCATCATGATTACAAAAGTTGCAATGTCTATCTGTCTTATTTCCTTTGTTTTTATATGCCTTATGATTTTTGTGATTTTCTTTTTCATTTTAAGGTTGAAATTGCTTAGGACCCTTGTTTGGTTTCGGACCATACTTTTTAGGATACTGCTTCTTGGGATTCTTTTGATATAATTGCTATTGGGCTGCTAAGGCTTTCTTAGAAGCATTTCCAGAAGTGATAAGACCAAGGTGTAAGAGTTTTTCTTGTTCTCTTTGTTGAGCCCTAGAATTGACTTCTCTTTTGCAAACCTTCACTTCATTTCATCATTTCTTTATCACTTCATAAGCCTAAAAATCAATGAAGAATGATTAAGATTGCTTAAAGGTTACATACAATGATTAACATGTTGTATTTTCGTGATTTTTTCTGTTTTAATAATTTTGAACAACTTAGCCACATAATACAGGAACTCTGTAGCCAGTCAAGCGTTCCGCAACTCTTTTTATGTTTAAGTATGATGCAGGTGTCAATTGGAGGAAAGGCGCACATGGGTAGTTCTCAAATATTCCCGACATGATTCCTTCCTATCCACGAGGATTGAATTGACAACTGGAGGTGTCTAATCCATTGGTCCAAGTGAGATTCAAAGAGATTGTTTTCTACAGGAACTAGGAATCTTGACTTGCTTTGTAGCAAATCACGAGTCTCAAAAGAGTCTCAATTCAATTTTGATTTGAAGACTACACCTGTACCTATTTTTGTTCAAACATTAGTTATGATTTTTCATATAAATTAAGCTCTGTAGAACCGAGAGAGGACGATTCATAACTCATTCAGAATCACAATGATACTCTGTTTTTCAAGCACTATTTTAATAAAAGGAGATTAGCCTTGATGCTATTTTGATTACAAATTTAAGGAGCTAAAGTATTACACTGAATTGGTAGCAGAGGGCCCTTGCTATTCGAGGAGGTTTTATGCATTTTTCTAGCTAAGTTTATTTAGTTTATGTTTAGCATTTCTCTGTACTTTCTGCTCAAATTACTTCTTTCATAATTTGTAATTATTGTATTCAACTGAGTAAAGGTTGTTGATGAATGGATAGTGACTCATAGGTGCAGTAATTGTTTAGGTTTCATTTCTTGTCTTTCATAGTTAACAATTATTGTGCTCGACCAAGTAAAGACCATTTGAGTCTTAAATTAAAATGGTTAGTGACTTATAGATACAGTAATTGTCTAGCATAGGAGATCCTCATTACACTAAAATTGATCTTTTTCAAAATCTCTTCCAATAAATCTCAATTAAATGAATTGGATTCAGCTGTAATGTTTGAGTTATTTGTTGTTTCAGTATTTTATTTCATGTCATAGGAGATCCTGATTACACTATGTTGGGGTCCCTGTGATTTGGCAGATTGGCATACCAAATGACAAGGCAACATCAGAACCACTTTGGAATCCTAGGATCTAGCCCTCTTGGATTCAGAGAGGGATCTCTCTATATTTGTTTTAGAATGATATGATTTTAAAGCTTATGATATGATATTAGGCTAGTTATGAAGTACAAGGGGTTTGTTTGTTTGTTTTTGGTTGGGAATCATTAAATGGGAAGGTCATGTGAAGTGTGAAGAAGCGAATAAATTGAAGGATATTTCAGCATGGAAAGATAGGTTAAGAAAAAGTGTCAATCCATTGGGCTATGGAGTCATAAAAGGGTTTACTTGCACAAAAAATATTCAAGGGTTTTCATAGGGCAAGTCATCTATATCAGAAGATATTTTAAGATTGAGTTTTTGGTATGGAACATTAAGAAGTGTGATGAAAGAAGAAAATATATAAGAAAACGAAGGGCAGCCTAAGATCAGCTAAGGAATTTTAACCTATCTTGCTTTTGAAATACTCTCAAGGAAAAAAATTTAAGATAAACATAAAAAGCATCCTAAGATCAAGTAAGGAATTTTAACCTATTTTGCTTTCAGCGTACTCTTAAGGGAAATCTTCAAAACAATTGTTTAAGACTAAACAAGGGACAGGGCTAACCATAAAATTCCTTGATTAGGACTCTACTTAGGATGCATTGAAAAGATCATTCAAGAATAACATCTCAGGTTCTACTCAGTAGGACATGGGCTCACCAACATTCCTTTACTGGTTATACTCTATTCAAATCATTTCCAAACACACATTTAGAAAAAAACATAAAGTTAAAGCTTATCATTCAGAATTAGGGTACTTTTTAGAAGTAAATCCTAATATATATTTTTTGTTCTTTATCATAGAATATGAATATAGTGTAAACATGAGGAGAAAAACAGTTACAGTACGAATAACATCACCAATGATTTAGACCAGGATCCAGTGAATCTGCTTATCTATTTGATGTCCAAAAATAGTTACATACTTGAGTCCAGTGGCTTTCTACAGTATGATACTTCTCTTCCCAGCCTACTATATTACAACTACTCAGCAACTCTTACTCAATAATAGTTCAAAAATTAACAATTTTCCAACCCTTTACAATGAGTTTTCTGTGAATACATATACGTGAGAGAGGAAGAGTGTTGAAGGGAATATCATAAATATCAGTCAAGACAGAGGGGAAGAGGTATTCGAATTCCCATTATGCTTAATGACCATTGCATTAACTGATTGTACCATTTTAGTAGTTTTTCATGTCTTTGAGGCATATCTGGTAGGCTGGTAATAACTCCGAAGTTTTTTCTTTGAAGATAACTGTGGCCAAAGTACTCTGTTTTACCTCTGAGACAAGTAACTGTCATATTTCGGTTTTGAGGCCTCCGATGACTGTGCAATAACTGCTCTGACAGTTTTTTAAAGAGGTTCTGTCATCAGGATGGTTGTCATGGTGTCTTTGAAAGGTAAAGTAGACTACAAGCGTCCTTAGGGTTTGCTGAGAAGGAAATAGCCTCGCTGATGTGTCCTTTGGAGGCTTTCTTTGGCTGATTTGTCTCTCTTAACACTTTAATCACAGATTTAGGCTTCAATTTTTTCTTTAGGCTTCATTAGGCCTTCTTGGATCATCTTCGGTCTTCGTTTGATTGCTATGTATAAGTGGCTTGCGCTGGAGGGCTCACTATGTAATCAATGCCCATGACGTAATGGTTTACAACATGATGATTCGGCCCTTATGTCCCCTTCTGCATTAAATTCAACCATAAAGGATTGTCTCCCTCAGCTATGTCCCTTTACTATACTGTGGGACGGCTTTTTGTTATAGCACCACCATTAAACCTTCACAAGACATCAAACATGTTGTCAAATCCTACGGATTGGGGCTTAAACTGCTCTAGAGGCAATGGCAGAGGTGGAAGAGGTGTTCAAAGGAGGTGGAATGCAGGCGAAGGTTTAAAATTTGCATTGGCGTGAAGAACTGAAAAGCAGTATTGGAAAAACGGCAGCAGTTTTCATGTGAGGTGAAGGCAATAAGCAGTTTGGGACCGATCGAACGCGATACAGTCTGGTAGTTGATGCGTGTCCCCTGAAAAACTTCCCATTTCACGCTCGAGATTCACGTTCGGGAGGTTTGGTGGAATGGAGTGCGAGTGTGAAAATTTTTGGATCTGGGGTTGTAGATCCAACGGCGGAGGATCTATGTGATGGGCAGACAGATGTGCAGGAGGAAAGGTGGTGGGATTGGCAGCCTGACATCAGTAGTTTTGTCACATAGTAAAAAATCTATTGGGTGGATTTAAAAGGAGTGGATCAATGGCAGCCGTTGGATCGTGAGGATCAACGGTCGAGATCTGTTGGTGGGGGAAAGAATGAAAAGGGCAGGGTTGAAATACAGGAGCAATGTGGGCCATTGGATTGCGAGAAATGGATGGCTATGATTGAATTGGGGGATCGAAAATTGGTGGAGAAGAGGGTCTGGGAAGGAGGAATTTGAAATTGCGATGCACCGATGGCTGATGGGAGGAGCAAGTGCGATGAATGGAGGACCGTCGGATCGGGATCGAGATCAACGGTGGAGATGTGATCGGGGCTTCACATATCGGCGGAGAAAATGTTCAAGGAAGTGGTAACGAGAAAACACCGAAGTGTGATGTGATTGAACGATGTGCAGACCATCCAATCTGGTGGAGAATGAATGATCCAGATTAAATCGGGACTTCATAGAAATGAATGACTGGGGCAGAGGACAGCGGAACGACGAAATAGTGTAGATCGTTGGATCTGGGGGAGCCAGATCAATGGTCCAAAATGCATCAATGGGGAGGCTTTGGTAAGTGCTGATCAGGAGGAACACTAGCAGCTCAAAGGTGTGAGGACCGTCGGATCTGCGAGATCAACAGCCCAGATCCCATCGGTAGGGGAAACCATCGCGCGGAGGAAATATAAAGAAAGAAAGGAAAAAGGGTGGAGAAATGTCCGATAGCGCGAAAGGGACTGAAGGACTGAGCCGACGGTCATGGGTCCTGGTTACATGGAGGAAGGGCTGAGAACTTAAGCCCGCGGGGGCTTAAGTCTGACTTAATGAAAAAGTTGGTTTTTAAGGCCAAAATGGGTTTTTTTGAGGTTTTTCAGAGGTTCCCATAGATATCAAGAAGGGATTAAAACCAAATAAAGAGGACTCATATGGTTTTAAAGGGAATTTTGACGGAAGTGGAGGGATTTTTGTCAGGAAAATATGAATGGAAGAGGGTTTCAAAGAATTTTTCTTCAAGACAATAATAGGGCTTTGTGAATACATCAGTGAGATGGTCCGTTTGGACAAATGGACACAGCAAGGCTTCAAGAATTCACAGATTTTCTCCAAATTTGTTTCTTGAATACTAATAGACATGTTTTAGCCATCATAGTATATAAAAAATTTATAGATGGCTAACACACTACACTTGATCTTTTTCAAAATCTCTTCCAATAAATCTCAATTAAATGAATTGGATTCAGTTGTAATGTTTGATTTATTTGTTGTTTAAGTATATTATTTCATGTCATAGGAGATCCTCATTACACTACACTTGATCTTTTTCAAAATCTCCTCCAATAAATCTCAATTAAATGAATTGGATTCAGTTGTAATGTTTGAGATATTAGTTGTTTTCATTTATTGAATCTTCAATATCCACAGATTAGGATTTCTATTTTTCATCATTTAAAAGACTCCAAAAACTTGTAAATAAAACTTTGCTTTAATTCATTTGACAACATTTCCCTTTCCTTCCTTTTTAAAATAGATTTAATCTCATATTTTTAGTTTAGAATAGAATACTAGGGATCAAAATATAAAAACTCCCAAAACATCAACAAAACCTTAAAATAATGAAGTAGGAAAAAAAGCACACTTAGGCATATATGGTGCATTACACTTCATCAGTTTACTATCCCTGGTCGATAATTTATGTTAACAATTTAGGACAATAAATTGACTAAACATTTTGGTGCTGTTTTCGGGGAAGTGTAACTAGGTAGCCTTATTTCTTACCTCCCAAAAGAAATGATATGCATAGCAAAAGAGACTCTAGGGGTAGATTTATAAGAGGGAGAAGCTTAATCCCCATAATACCACTCACTTCACCAAGACCAAGAAGCAACACACCTCCATATCAAACCCATATTCCATACTATATTGGTCATATTCTTCCAGAAGTTTCAAGATCAGATATCCAATCAGGAAGATCTCCCACTTCATCCACTAAAGCACTAGAGGAAGAAGATCCAAGGACTCCTACAGAAGGGATAACCTTTTTCACTTCCACAGGAGAATATATTCCAACAGAAGAATTACAAATCCCTAGTGAAGAGAAAGAGGAGGAATTCTTCTTCAATATACCCTTGATAGAAGAACCAGAAGAATAATTAGCTCTCCATATTGAACCTTACATTAGTTCGGAAGAATCTATCATGGCAGGAAGGGGAGAAGAAGAAGGGGAAGGAGAAATATTTAATGGAGAAAACTTGCTATTTGGAGGAGGTAGAGGTAGAGGAGGAGACAGAGGAAGAGGAAGAGAAAATTCAAAAGGAGGTATAGGAAGAGGAAAAGTAGAAGGAGGTAGAGGTAGAAGGGGAATTGAAAACTCCTTTGGATTCCCTATAATAGATGAAGAAACAAATGCTACCATGAAAAATATCTCACCCTCTGTTCTTCCAAATTTTTATGGAATGAAAAGTGAAGACCCTAAGACATTCTTATTTGAATTTGAAGTTCTATGCAGAACTTATGACTATCTTTAGGATGCTTAGAAACTTAAACTATTCCCTTCAACATTGAAAGGAGCAGCAATAAAATGGTTTATGAGTCTAATCACTGGGTCTATAGGGACATGGAATGATATGAGGAAAGCATTTCTAGATAGATATATGGATTACTATATACCGTTCAACCATAAGGAAGAAGTGTTCAAGATGATGCAAAAAGAGGATGAAAATCTAGAAGATTTAGTTGAAATATTTAACTATAACATTAAAAGGGAAAAAATGCAAAACTTAGATCAAGACACTTTGAAAGCTCTTTTTTTGAAAACAATTATGGATGAATGGATAGATATCCTTAACATGACGAGGAAAGGATATATATCTAAACTTTAATTACCTGATATAGCATAATTATGTATTAATATCCCAAGAGGAAAATCTAAAATCTTGAAAGGACTAAGAGACCGTGCTCTTGCAAGGGCAAGAAAATATGCAACTAGAACAGTAAGTAGCGCAGAAATAGGAAATATGCTTGATGAATTCAAAACTGATATTCTAAGGAGTCTTAGTGAACAAATATATACCCTTAAGCTAAAAAGCAACCAGAAAGCCGAAACTGATGCCTTAGCAATATTTTGTCCCAAATTTAGAAAGAAGCATGCCTTAAGAGAGTGTCCTCTTGATGAAAAAGTAATGGAGACTTGTGCAATTTGATCAGAAAAGCATGAGTCCAATAATTTTCCTTCAATTCCTGGCCTTAAAACTGTCTTTTAAGAAGAAACAACCACAAATTCCACAGAATCTCTTAATATTGTCTCTAGAAGACCTTGGAAGGGACCTCAAACACAAGGGTTTAATAATAAGATGTATAATCAACCCCCACCAAATTGGAATTCTTGGCAGCAACCTTGGCCCCAATTTCAAAATCAAACTCAATCTTGGGCTCAAGGAGCGCAAAATCCTTATGGTAGGTTCTCTCAGTATTATCAATATCCACCATCTTATCCATCTTATCCATCATATCCAAATTTTCCTCCTCAATAAAATCCTCAGCATAATCCACAACCTCAAAATCAGAATCAAAATCCACCACTTCCATTACCATTTCCTCAGAAACCAAACTAGTTACTTGCCCAGCCAATACCAAACCCCAACAATAAAAATCCTCAGAATACATATATGATAGAAGGAAAACAATTTCCAACTTATTTGATTACGCCTTTAGACCTTAATGATGTCCAACTTAGGTCTCTAAGAATACTTGAAAAAAGAAAGCCTTCTGTAATTATACAAGAACAAGATAATTCTGAGGAAGATTCTCTAAGGGTGAATAAAAGTTTTGAAGAAAGCACATCTCTTCAAAACCAAAATATTGAGAAAGAAAAACAAAAAGAACCAGTGATTTCAACTCCTATGTTAGATCAACCATCAACATCTACTGCTACAACTCCTTTTCCTGAAAGATCACAAATTGATAAAGGTGTAGAGAAACAAATTATAATGCCTAACTATGATTTCCAAAATGAACTAAGAAATGTTTGTATTAAGATTCCATTATTACAAGCCATCAAGGAGACCCCAATCTTAGCAAAAACAATAAAGGAGTTGAGTATGAAAAGATCAAGAAGAACAATAAAATAGATAAAAAGAATACAACTGGTAGGAAAAATAGCAGACATAATGATGGGAAATATTTCTATTCCAAAATATCTAGATCCCAGAAATCCAGTTGTCAAAACACATATCAATGGAATTGAAATACCAAAGACATTAATTGATCTTGGAGCAACAATAAATATCATGAGTAAGCAGATCATGGAAAAACTAAAGCTTCCTAATCTTCTTTATACACCCACATTACTACAGTTAGCAGATATATTTGTAATCAAACCAGATGGGGTATTAGAATATATTCTAGTGTCCTTAGATTCTTGGGAGTACCTTGTGGATTTCATGATCCTAACTCCTAAAAATGATCTAGGAGGACATCCTATTATACTAGGAAGACCTTGGTTAGCTACAACTGATGCCTTCATTAGTTGTAGATCTGGTGATATGTATATCTCTGATGGTAGTTCAACCAAGAAATTTACTTTTTATCCTCCAGCAAGAAGGATCACAAAAATAGATGAAACTCAATGGATTGATGATTAAGAAGATATACAACCTCTCATCACTATTTCAAAAATCAGTGAAGGTAATCAAATTCTAAATGTTCTATAAAATCATGAATCTTCTTCAGAATACAAACATGAACAATTTCAAGAAGAATCCAATATTGAATTTTTGTCATCAAGACAAATGTATCTTTACTCCATGGAAGAATTTGGCAGCTCTACAATTGAAATATTTCCAGGAAAAACCTTAAACATAAATAAAAACCTGGAAAAAGCTCAACAATAAAAGCTAGTGAAAATATTACAGAGACATTCCTCTGCATATGCATGGGAATAAACTGACATGAAAGGGATTAACCCTATGACTTGCACTCATCATATCTACATAGAGGAAAATTGTAAACCAATTAGACAGCCTCAAAGAAGGATGAATCCAAACCTTAGAGAGATTGTTAAAGAATAATTGTAAAAATTGTTAAATGTCAACTTTATTTATCCCATTTCAGATATTCAGTGGGTTTCTCCTTTGGTGATTGTGCCCAAGAAAAATGGTAAATGGAGGGTATGCATTGACTAATGAGAATTAAAAAAAGCTACTCTTAAAGATCATTTTCCTTTACCTTTTATAGATCAGGTGTTAGATACATTAGCAGGCAAAAAGTACTTTTCATTTTTGGATGGTTTCAGTGGTTATAATAAAATTCAGGTTGCACTTGAGGATCAAGATAAAACCACATTTACCTATCCTTGGGGAACTTATGCCTACTGAGTATTACCTTTTGGACTGTGCAATGCACCTGCAACATTCCAAAGGGAAGTATTGGGGATCTTTTCAGATCTAGTACATGATTGTGTAGAAGTATACATGGATGATTTCATAGTCTATGGTAATACATTTGAAGAAGCCTTAGAAAACTTGGAAAAAGTTCTAAAAAGGTGTAAAGAAACAAACCTTTCATTAAGTCATGAAAATGTTTCATGATGTTTACTCAAGGGATTGTCCTAGGACATCATATCGTAGGAGATGGGATTAAAGTTGATGAGTCAAAAGTTGAAGTCATCTCTAGACTATTAGTTCCAAGTTTTCAAAAATATGTTAGGAGCTTTCTAGGATTTACAGGATACTATAGAAGATTTATAGAAAACTTCACCAAGATAGCATCTCCACTTTTCAAACTACTCACCAAGGACTGTGAATTCGAATGGAATTATGACTGCCAGTTAGCATTTGAAACCCTGAAAAAAATATCTAAAGCACCTATTTTAAGGGGAACTAACTGGAAATTACCTTTTCATATCTCAATAGTTGCCTCAGATACAACTCTAGGAGCTATATTGGGACAAAAATACCTAATCCCTTATGCCATCTACTATACAAGTAAAAAATTTACTCCTTTAGAGTTGAATTATACTGTAACTGAAAAAGAAGTCTTAGCTATTGTTCATGCTATAAATAAATTTAGAAATTATATAACAGGCTATGAAACTTTTGTTCATGCAGATCACTCTATAATTAAGTATTTAATGAATAAATCAATCACTAATGGCAGAGTCATAAGATGATTATTTATTTTACAAGAATTTAACATCACCATTCTAGATAGGCCTGGAAAACAAAATACAGTGGCTCATTTCCTATCTAGACTTCAAAATATTAAAGACAATACTCCAGTTGAAGATAAATTTTCTGATGAATATCTCTTTGCAATAACTACTCAAACTCCCTAGTTTGCAGACATTGCCAATTATTTAGTTTCAGGAAAGTTTCCTTCAATTATGAATGCAAGAGACAAAAGAAGAATCATTTATGAAAGTGAAAAATTTTCATGGATTGCTAATGAATTATACAGGACAGGTCCATACCTTATTTTCAGAAGGTGTGTTCGGGAAGATGAGATGCCTGAGATTCTTAAGGCATGTCATGATGAACCTTTTGGTGGACATTTTGCTGAAAAGAGGACAACTTATAAGATCCTCCATCTAGGATATTGTTGGTCATCCTTCTTTAAAGATGCAAAAGAATATGTCAAAAGATGTGACAGCCGCCAAAGAGTAGGGAAACCTTCTCCTTCAAGTGAAATGCCATTACAACCTTAGGTACATATTGAACCTTTTGAGAAATGGGCTTTGGATTTTGTAGAACATATTAATCCTCCATCAAAACAAAGAAGCATATCCTAGTTTTCACTGATTATGTTACTAAATGGGTAGAAGCCAAGGCATTACCTTTTGCTAATGAAGTATCTGTAGTTAATTTTATTTTTAAGGATATTTTTACTCATTTTGGTGTACCAAGAGAAATTTTCACAGGTCAAGGAGCTCAATTCACATCAAATTTCGTGGAGCAAATGGTAGAGAAGTACAAAACCAGGAACAGGAAATCTACTCCCTACCATCCACAAGAAAATGGCAAGTGGAATCTACCAATAAGGTGATTCAAGGGATTCTTACAAAGACTGTTCATTTACATAGAAGAGATTAGGCAGAAAGGCTTCCTGAAGCCTTATGGGCCTACAGAACTACATGGAGAAACACAAGAGGACATACTCCTTATGAACTTGTTTATGGAAAACAAGTCCTGTTTCCCATAGAGTTTCAAATCCAAACTTTCAAGATGGAAGTCCAACTAGGACTTGATTTGACAGAAGCACATAAGCACAGACTAGAGCAAATTAATGAACTAGATGAGACCAGACAAGATGCATTCCAAAGAACAAACATAGTTGAACAACAAAAGACTAGATGGTACAAAAAATATATCAAAGAAAAGAAATTTAAAGAAGGTGATTGGGCACTCTTGTTTGATTCAAAATTCAAGGATTTTCAGGTTAAATTTCAAACTCATTGGCTTAGGCCATATGAAATTGAGAAAATCTTTGAAAATGGAGCAATAAAGATTAGAGCAATAGATGAAGAGAAAGTATCATTTCTTGTAAATGGACACATATTGAAATTGTATCATAATCCACTTTCAAGAGAAGAATTTGACAGAGCATTCCAAGATAACAATGATATAAAGTTAGTGAAGAAAAATCCTTTTTCTTCAATGATTATAAAAATAATAATAATAAAATAAATAAATAAATAATAATAATAAAGTATAAATATGAAAACCAATCAGTGATTGGCATATTTATGCAGAAAGTGCAGGGTGAAAATCAGAATTTTTCTGACACTCTATACTTTCAAATTTTCTTTTTCTAGAACTAAATATCATAAAATTATAAGTTTTAGGTCCATTTTTCACTCCATACTTCACTTCATTCATATTTCATTCCATTCCATACTCATATTTCATTTCATCTCATGCTTCCATTTCATTCCATTCCATATCTACATTTCATAATATTTTGACAGGTACATTCTACAACTGTCTGTTCTGTAGCCAATCCTGTTCTACAGCTAATCCGACTCTACAGCCTACTTCAATGAAAAAAGGATGATAATAAAAGGATACTATGGAGCTTAAAATATCAACATTCCACAAATAAAAGGACAAACATAACAAGCAACAAAGTCAAGAAAGTCTGAGGTAAATTGTGCAAAGTTATTTTGATAGAAAAAATATAAAAACATGAAAAATATACAATATGCTTAATCATGTGTTTCCTAAGTAAATCTATCATTCGAATTGATCTTACTTTGTCATAAAATACCTTGACCATATCCCTTACCATACGCTCCATAATGGTTCATCATTAATTAAGTGACTAACGGTCATAATATTAGACGTGACCTATTAGGCCATGTCTTTAAAGATCGTATCACTTAGTTATGATTCTGAAAATCATCATAAATATCTTCACACCTATTTCATTCCATATAAAACCCTCAACTTAATTTCATCATTTTCCCATCACCTTGTTCGTTCACCACCTCATTTACTCACTACCATTATATTCTGTAGCTAGTTCAACTGCATGAACAAAGAAGTCATTTTAAGGGAAAAAAATCCTTCAAGAACTACTGTTTCTTTAGACACAGGGTCAGAAATAGAGCATTAGATCCTACAGCTAAGAAAAGGGAGAAATCTGTATAGAGAAGGAATGGGGTTAATTGTGAGAACAGAACTAATTGGAGTTAATTACTTAGAAGGATACCCACAAGTTAAAGGGCTATTATAGCAAGTTGGCTGGTTGAATTTTGTAGAAAAATTCAATGGGTTCCATAAAGAAGTTACAAAATCATTTGCTAGATCATTTGATGGATCATAAGTCTAAATTGGAGATATTAAGTATACCATCACAGAGTCATTTGTAGCTGAAGCCACAGAATTGCCTAGAGAAGGAGAACGCTGGTTCAAAAATAAGGAGTTTCATAATGAATCTTGGAAACAAATACTGAAGAATCCAGGTATGGATATTACAATATTTAGAAAAGGAATTCTAAGCACAACTTTAAAAAGTAAATGGAGAAACATGTTATTAATTTTGCAAAAAATTATAACATGTGAAGGTAGATTTGGTACAATGTATGTTTACCATATTAGGTTGTTAATGAATTTCTTATATGATGGAGAAATAAATCTACCTTTCTTCTTTCCTAATAGCTTGAAAAGAATGGCTTCCAATGTTTAGAAAAGAGTCCAATTTCTAGAAACTACTCTACATCACCATGGTTTAGTTAAAGTTTTGATTAACTTCCATTTGAAGAAAATAGGAGATAACTGGGAAGAGTTTATTTTAAGAAATCATTTTCAAGAGCTAGAGGAAACATTATCTAAAGAAGAGACTGTTAGAAGAAGCAAGAGAAGAAAAATTGACAAAGTTGTTGAAAATAAACATGATACATAATCACAAGGAGTGAAGAATTGATTTCTGAAAAGTTGACAAATATTAGGAAACAAATTAGGGTCAAGAGAAAAGAAAATATAACAAGTGAATATACTAATGAAAATCCACCAAAGTTAAGGAGAAGTTCCAAACTCAAAGGAATAATGAAAAAGACATTGGTTAAGAACACGAGAATTATAAATGTTGAAGATGAAGAAAGTCTGGTTCAAACACCAGTTGAAAGATCTCCTTTACATCAGTTTGAAGAAGACTCTAATAGAGGAACTCCTAATATAGACCCATATCAACAGAAAATTTATGATTATGTGGAATGTATGGAAAGAAAGGCCTCATAAAATCAAGAAAGATCCCTCGGTCCACAATAACCTCCAATAGAAACTCTGAGAAAGGATAATTATGAATTAGAGATAATGAATAAACATATCAAGAATGAGAATGAAATCTTGAGAGAACAAGTTAAATTGAAGAATGCTATGAATGATACTCTCACTCTGCAATGGGTACACTGCATAAAGAAAATAGGAAACTAAAGAAGAGAAATAAGAAGCTGAATAGGGCCCTCATAAATCTTAGGTTCAAATTATTCATAAGAAAACCCAGAATGACACTGTCCACCAAAAGAAGTAGAAAGATAAGGCTGGATGTTCTAGCAGAAGTTTCAGAGCACATGGAATAAAGTTTTGATGGAATTGCATGAGGACATGCAATATTTTTGCTGTGGGGGTATGTTCAGCCCTAGAATTGATTTCTCTTTTGCAAACCTTCACATCATTTCATCATTTATTTATCACTTCATAAGCCTAAAAATCAATGAAGAATGATTAAGATTGCTTAAAGGTTATGTACAATGATTAACATGTTGTATTTTCGTGATTTTTTCTGTTTTAATAATTTTGAAAAGTTTAGCCACAGAATACAGGCATTTTGTAGCCATTCAAGCGTTCTGCAGCTATTTTTGTGTTTAGGTATGATGCAGGTGTAAATTGGAGAAAAGACGCACATGGGTAGTTCTAAAATCCTCCCTACATGATTCCTTCCTATCCACGAGGATTGAATCGACAACTGGAGGTGTCTAATCCATTGGTCAAAGCGAGATTCAAAGAGATTGTTTTCTATAGGAACTAGTACTCCTGATTTTCTTTGCGACAAATCACGAGTCTCAAAAGAGTCAATTTAATTTTATTTTGAATACTACACCTGTAAATATTTTTGTTCAAACATTAGTTATGAATTTGCATATAAGTTAAGCTCTGTAGAACCGAGAGAGGACGGTTGATAACTCATTCAGAATCAAAGTGATACTCTGTTTTTCAAGCACTATTTTAATAAAAGGAGATTAGCCTTGATGCTATTTTGATTACAATTTTAAGGAGCTAAAGGTTTACACCGAATTGGTAGCAGAGGGCCCCTACTATTCGAGGAGGTTTTATGTGTTTTTCTAGCTAAGTTTATTTAGTTTCTGCTTAGCATTTCTCTATACTTTCTGCTCAAATTACTGCTTTCATAATTTGTAATTATTGTATTCAACTAAGTAAAGTCTGTTGAAAAATGGATAGTGACTCATTGGTGCAATAATTGTTTAGGTTTCATTTCTTGTCTTTCATAGTTAACAGTTACTGTGCTTGACCAAGTAAAGATCATTTGAGTCCTAAATTAAAATGGTTAGTGACATATAGATACAATAATTGTCTAGCATAGGAGATCCTCATTACACTACACTTGATCTTTTTCAAAAGCTCTTCTAATAAATCTCAATTAAATTAACTGGATTGAGTTGTAATGTTTGAGTTATTTGTTGTTTCAGTATTTTATTTCATGTCATAGGAGATCCTCATTACACTACACTTGATATTTTTCAAAATATCTTCCAATAAATCTCAATTAAATGAATTGGAGTCAGTTGTAACGTTTGAGTTATTTGTTGTTTCAGTATTTTATTTCATGTCATAGGAGATCCTTGTTACACTACACTTGATCTTTTTCAAAAGCTCTTCCAATAAATCTCAATTAAATGAATTGGATTCTGTTGTAATGTTTGAGTTATTAGTTGTTCTCATTTATTAAATTTTCAATATCCATGGATTAGGATTTCTAGTTTTCATCATTTAAAAGACTCCAAAAACTTGTAAATAAAAATTTTCTTTAATTCATTTGACAACATTTCCCTTTCCTTCCTTTTTAAAATAGATTTAATCTCATCTTTTTAGTTTAGAATAGAATGCTAAGGATCAAAATATAAAAACTCCCAAAACATCAACAAAACTTTAAAACAATGAAATAGGAAAAAAAGGACACTTAGGCATATATGGTGCATTACACTTCATCAGTTTACTAGCCCTAGTCGATAATTTATGTTAACAATTTAGGACACTAAATTGACTAAACACTCTTATCAAAAAATTGCAAAAGGCTTCAAAATATGGGTTCTTGTAGGTGGTTCTTGAAGAAATGATGGCTTCTCTAGTAGAATGGAAGGTGGAAACAAATAAAGAGTATGAAAGGCCATGCTTAGTAAGAATGCAATAGATGAGGCTACCATATTCCTTTTTGACCTTACAAACTTATAAAAGAGCTCTAAGGGTCTTGAATTTGGACAAAAAATATTCAATAGAGGAGAAATTCTTGGGGTCCAAAGTAAGCAACTCATTTTCAAGCTGATGGGCCTTGATTTGATTTTGAATACCAAAGACAATATTTAGCTTGTCCAAGGCTTTATGAGGGGTGTCAATGTCAAGGATATGAAATCGAAGATCTTGAGCAATGGACATTCCTAGCAACCCTCGTGCTTGATCTTGTTTATTTTCCCATTTAGCAAATTTATCATCATTAGAAGGTTTAGTTTCTAGCCCTGTGGTTATTCTATAAATCCCCATAATTCTAAGTATATCTACCATGTGAGGTAGCCATTGGAAATAATTGGTGTTGTTAAGAATAATCGAGCATGCATTTTTCATTTTATTTTTTTTAAACTAAAGCTAATAAAAGCTAAAAATAACTACTCCAATGGAAATATCTCAAAAGATTAGGCCATTTAAAAAAAAATGGCTCGAGAAACAACTTCCGGATGAAGACGATATGCCTTTTGAAAAAAAACTGAGTTGTAGATGTCGAATAGTTACAGGACCGATTTGAAATTTGGTGATGAAGTTCGACTTTAAAAAAAAAATTCCTGCCCCTTTAACAAAATTTTTTTACAAAAAGAAGCTTGAAAAATATATTTGAACCCAAGACTTCTATTCTCATAAACTAACTCTTCACCAAGTGAGATAATAAAAGGATTATGTTATTGTTTGAAAGGAGGAAGGGGGAGGTTTTCTTTTTTTTTTCTTTCTTTTTTTGCACAAAATAACACAAAAACCAAGAAAAAAAAATGAGATGCAAGCCTTACGGTAGAATGATAGATTTTCGGTTAGCCTTACTAGCAACTACCAAGTTTTTCACTATTTCTAATTTCCTGAGATCGCACAAAGATGGGGGGAAAGAGCATACATAGCAAAAAAAATCCCTTTTCCTGTTTCTGATTTGCCAAGATCGTACCCAGCACAGAGCAAAGTGCATACACAGAGAAGAGGGTATAGATATGGAAAATAAATAAAACCTAAAAACCGAAAATAAATAGAGGGAATCGAAATAAGCAGAACTATTAACAAATATAACTACAAAACAAATGCTTTATACTTCTAGACCTAAACTGTCATAACTTGGGCAGCCGAAAACATTTTCGCATGAAACAAAAGGCATTCCTCACTATAAAAAACGCTCTAGACACAAAAAAGTAGTTCTCCAAGCTCAAAAATGTTTAGAAATAGTAGATATACAAAATGGCATTCACATGTAGTCAAACTGGCTTTGAATTTTGATCAACAACGGATGCGGCCCTCAAAATAGCTCTGGTACCATGTAGGAATTTACAAGGTAAGTTCCTTAGATCAAGAAACAAAGATTACCACTCACAAACATATCAAAAATTATCACACCAGTATAATCATGTGCTTAAAACCATCGAAGAGGGAAACAGTTCACGACTTGAGCCAACGTGACCACTTCGGGCAATTTATTATTATAAAAATAAACGTTACATATTTTTCTCTCATAAACGATTACCAGAAAAATTACCATTCATTCTCTTTAAATAGAGATCATGGACCAATCAGGTGTTAAGCCACGGATCAAGTGTCGTTAATACTAAGGAGAGAGATAATCATCGGATCACTACAAATTGTGATCGTCGGATTATAAGTTACAAAAGTACATGGTAAAGAAACACACTTTACCTAACTCTACACTAGACTAAGTTATTCTTAACTATTTCCTATGTGTTGGAATATCCTAATAGTTGATCATAAAACTTGAGCCCGAAGTGAAGGCCATAAGAGTTTGAAGAAGGCTTGGCAAATTTTAGAAGTTTATTTCCAAAAAGATTGATGGCACTAGAACTACATGTTCTTTGGTGTACCATAGGGGAACACCATTCCAAGTGGAGGCATTGTTATCACTCATTAAGTTTTGAAACTTTTCTTGATAGGGTCATGCAAGTCATTCACCAAATGGATAAGGTCTCCTAAGCCATTTCAATGTGATATATGAATTTTTTTTTTATTTTTAAGCCTATCCTAAGTTTTATGTTCACCTCCATTCATGCCATTTCAGTCAAATCAGCCTCATATCATGCCACTTGTCATTCCCCACGCATTAAAACTCAAAAGTGCACATCTGTAATTTTTTCAGATTTTCGTAGTGATTTACAAAGGAAATTTGCAGATTTCGATACAAAACTTCCTAATAGTTTCATAGTGAATCTGTCAGAAGCCTAACTATTTTCGCTACGAAACTACATTTTTTTAGCCAGGGTTGTCAAAGTTATATGAGGTGTCGGTTTATGATTAGAGCAGTAAAGGTGGAGGTAATTCAAGGTCATTATGGTAAAATTCAAATGTACACAGTCCTATTTGATGTAATCATCGTCCTTTTTGCTTGCATGTGCTATGATTAAAACTCGAGTTGTCAGTTCACCATTTAAACCTCACCCCAAAAAACCTTTTTTTCATATTATTATTTACCCTTGAACGTGAGTCGATCCCTGGAAAGTTGCTTCATTGATCCAAGCAGGTTGTTGTCAAATTCAAATTTTGCAAGTGTCATCAGCAAGCGAGGTAGTGAAGACTAAAAAGCGTCCATGGCTAGAAGAAAGAAAACGAACAAAGGTGGCCATTGTCACAGGTATGAACCCATGGATTTTAAAATACTCAATGAAGACACTACTTCTATGGAGGTTTTCAGGAGGACTGGCTACTTGCAATTATGCCAGAGATTGTAGGCTTTTCATGCATAAGTTTCAAAGGATTTTGCCACCAAATTCACAGGAACAACATCAAAGGTTGGGATTCTGAATCTCATAATGACACCAGAGATCATATCATTAGCTATAGGGATCCATAGAGGTGGTGAAGAGTGGTTTGAAGGTACCATATTCAAAATGCAATATTGTAATTAGTTTCTCAAGCAAGAACACAGTGAAGTTGTTTTGACCATTGTTATCCCTAGGAGTTTCATGAAGGAAAATTATGCAAAATTGTTGATGGTCATTCAAAAATATTTCACCTGTGAAGGAATATTTCACATGGTTTACTCATATCATCTCAAAATTCTTCTGATTTTTGTAGGTAAGAGATCACTTGACTTACCTAATTATTTATACGTAAGTTTACAGAAGATGTGAGATAAGGTTCAAATCAAGACAGAAGGCAATGAGACATATCTTTTTCATCATGGTCTAATAAAGTTGTTAGTGTTGGAGGAATTGAGAAGGTTATACATAGATTGGATTTATTTATTTTTTATGAGTGGTTATGAAATTGATGTGGTCACTCAAAAGAAAACTCAAAACCTAGAACTGCTACATCACCAGCAGTGGCAGAAGAAGTTGAAGAAGAAAAAATATCATCCCCTACAAAACCAGTGGAAATAGGAGCAAAACCTCTGCGAGAGACTGACTACCCTCAAGCAGCACCTGCAAAACAGAAACATAAAGTCAGCACACTAGGCAGCAAGAGAATCACTAGAAGCCAGACATTGGCGAAAGGAAATCTAGAGGATATCCTTCATGCAATTGAGATTGAAGAGTCACCAATAGTGGAAGCTGAAGATTTTGAAGATGGTGGAAGAATGTTGAAGAAAGGTAAGACTACTAAGAAATTAGATTTTTCAACTAATGATGTTGGCTTTATATTTGAGCCAAGGAAGCCAATGACCAGACATGCAAAGAAGGCCATGCAGAGAAAAAAGACAGAGAAAATCAATGAAACTATACAACCAGTAAGCATCATAGATTTGTCCCCATCAGTAGAGGAAGAGTTTTTTATCAGGAAGAGAAAGGGAAAAGAGAAGGTAAGTGAAAAATCATAAATAGAATCCCTCAAAGAAAAATTGAAGGAAGCAGGTAAAGAGATATTAAATTTGAAGTTTGAGGTAGAAAATCACAGGTCTGAGAAGGTTCAATTTGAAAAATTGATGAAAATATGGGACGGCCAAATCTCAATTGTCTCAAAGTCTATGGACAATGCCAAAAAATTACTGAAGAGGACTTAGCCATTAAGGGGGGTGATCAAACACACCAGGAAGATGAAATTATCCTTGCAAGCTAAAAATAGAGCATTAAAGGATCAAGTGGAATACCTTCAGGAGCAGTTGGACTTGATCCAAGTTTAGTTGGAGAAGAAAGGGGTGAAGATGAGAGTGGTTGAAGAACCCATTAGCCAATTAATTGTAAATGAAGAAGAAACTCCTAAAGAGTGAAAAATTGAGCGTAAATATGTTTGATTAGGTTCATGGCTTGCAAAGAACCTAAATTTTTCCTTGGGAGATCAATTTTTTAAGGCAATCACAAAAACAACAAATTATGTTTTTTTAGGTAGTTTCATACAGTGCTTCAGGCTTGAAGCCAAAAAAATGCTACGAAAATTCTGAAGATGAAATTTTTCTTTGGAATTCAGCTTTGTGAAGGATTAAGGAGGGATTTTTTTTTTTTTAAGATGTTTGGAATAGTAGAGGTTTTCTACCAGCAAAGGTGGCAAGGAGATGGGTGAAAAGGAAAGATTTCATACGCTACGAAAACTGGCTACGAAACTGCCTAAACTACCCTGTTTTGTAGCAAGGGTTTTTTTTGAATATTTTCAAGGATTCCAACAGCACACCAGCCATCTAGAGACATCCAGCCTGATAGTCGGCCATCTCAGCAGAGACTCATTACTAAAAATGTGTCACACATCTAGCTCAACAGGCAGATTAATGATTAAAGTGAAGATTATCCACTCCTGAAAAGTAGGACCGTGTTTCCTAAATCTAGGGGTATTTTAAATATGTCAAGTGATGGTGAATTGTCTCTCGAACATGTGATCTCTATTATGTAACTATTTTACTGTTAGAAAAACCGAATGTAATAAATAGGAAGTAGATTCCTATTAGGAGTATGTCTTTTTAAAGAATTGCTACCATTTTTCTATTTCAAGAAAGTAGTTTTAGTTATGATAGGTGTCATAGTTAGAGTTAGAGGATCTAGCTAGCTGGGCAGATCATTTGCATTGTAAAATAATTTCTATTTAGAGACTAAACATCGAAGAGCAAAGGGTTGGAGAATATTGCACCAAATTTCTATTTGTATGTTTTTTCCATTATTAGTAATATACAGTGACATTCTACTTCCAGATCTGAGATTCTTATGAGGTGTTTAATGTGTTATAGCTCTATATATTTATGTCTAATCACTTGCAATGAATTTTATCTCTAATTACTCATAATTCATGCTATCATGCTCTGACTTCTTTTAGGGGTGAAATTGTTGTGTGTATGAATCATCCTTATTAAAAAACCTCTATTTGCCTAAGCTTCCATGTGAAGAATTACTGTCACTAAGTGAAATGATGTTGACTCCATAGACCAATGGTAGCAAGCCTTCATTTTTCAACCTACAATCAAACAAAACCAAATCACGGTTCATAAGAGTTAGCCATATAGTATTATTTTTATTGAAAATCATAAACCCCTTTGAGATAGCCCTCTCAAACTGAAGAGGCTAATCTTTAGTTAGAAGTGGTTTGAAAGAGTTACATTGTGTTTATTGATGAGAAGCCTATCAAGATCAATTTGGTGATAACATTGATGACGATATCTATCAAATCTATAAGCTGACCTTGCACGAGGAAGATTGGATTAATCCACCAGCAGATGGAAATCTTAACTAGGTGAAGGATAGCTCTTGTTTTCAGACTCTGATGAGGAATTAGAAGACTGGCAGAACCGGTTGCATGAGGTATCTATGCTACGTTTTAATTGCGTGACTCGATCTCTGCGATGTATAATGCCTGAGATACATGACTTGCCGCACTGTGATGGGTTAACTGATATAAACATGTTTAAAGGGTAGCTTTAAAGGATGGTGCATGAAGGAGAAATATTCCATGTTTTAGATCTCAACTTGTGTGCTACTCCAGCAAGATGGCGGGAAACTCATAAGGAGAACATGGGAAACTAGGAGGAATGTGTGCACATGATGAGGTTATGATTTGAATTTCCAACCATCAAAATGGAAGATGTATACTCTAGCACAAATGATCCATGCAAACATTTGGCAAGATGGAATCAAGTATGGGGCATAGAACGAAGACCTGAATGGGTCCACATGTTTATTCATACATTGGGGAAGGTGCCTACTGAATGGTATTTGGAGACAGAGCTGCGCCAGGGTACTAGTGGATGGCCCACACTGAAGGAGATATTTATCTTAACATTCATCTTTGAGAGTGGATTTGATAACATTGGCCAAGATTTGCATAATATTTAAGAAGTCATATTTGATACAACAAAGCCTACTATCGATTGTGCTCCACCAGCCAGGAATGCACAGATAAAAGCTATTGTGAATTGTAGGAACCTGACAGTTGAAGAGATTGAAGAGAATACAAGGAATATCATGTTTCCTGAATATGAAGACAACACGCAGTGGATGGGCCCTCGATCACCTCGCTAGATGTGACAAAGCCCTTAAATATCAGGAAGGTGAATATTGGATATGAAGAAAAACCTAAGTTGGCAAAGATGGGAGACTACTCAGATGATATAGTAGGAAACGTTTCTGAGTTTCTAATAGAATATCAATATTTGTTCCCTACAAAGTTTTCATAGCTTAAGGGAATAATTGGGGAACTGGGAGTTATGAATATCACATTGAAACCTACTGCCTGCCCAGTAAAACACTGCTCATACAGGCTGAATCTAAGATATAAACGGAAGGTGAAAGAAGAGTTGGATAAATTGGTGGCTGCAGACATCATTAAACCCGTAGAAGAGTATGTCTGGGTAATTTCAATGGCAGTGCAAGATAAGAATACCAAGGGAGAAATCAGGATCTATGTAGATCTATGAAAATTTAATGATTCTTGTGTGCATGATCCATTCCCAACTCCATTCTCTGATAAAATCTCGGATAACGTTTGATGCCAAGAATCATATTCCTTCACAGATGGGTTCTCAGGGTATCATTAGATCGAGATTGGGCCAGAAAATCAGAGTAAGACCACCTTTTCTACTGAATGGGGATATTTCCAATAAAGATTCATGCCTTTTAGGTTGAAGAATGTGTCTTCCATTTTCTCACTCGCAGTAGTTGCTGCTTTCATAGAATTTATCCACAAGTTATTGGAGGTATAATTTGATGATTGGAATGTATTTGGGTTGTTGAAGAAACATGTTTCAAATCCACGCTTAATGCTAGGTACCTATAGGAAGTACCATACTTCCTTGAATTTGAAGAAGTTTATATTTTGTGTGCCATTTGGAATATTGTTGGGACACATTGTCTGCCAGCAAGGGTTGATGGTGGATCCTGCAAATATCACAATAATAGTTAATTTAGAGATACCTAAGAATGTTAAGAAATTGTGCTCAATATTGGGGCATACTGGATATTATAGGAAGTTTATTCAGGGATATGAGCTGATAATTGTGCCAATGGAAAAGATGCTTAAGAAGGATGCAACGTTATTTTGGGATGAAGATTTTCAAAAGAGTTTTGAGTTGCTGAAGGAAAATATGGATACTACGCCCATATTTGTTTTCCCAGATTGGTCAAAGGTGTTTCATGTGCATGTTGATGATTCCTGTATTGCACTCGGAGCTATTTTAGCATAGCCAGGAGTAGGAGAGATTTACCACCCTATTTCCTTTGTAAGACGAAAACTACCAAGTGCAGAACACAATTACAAAACCACGGAAAAAGGACTAGCAATGGCGTACGTGCTACAGAAATTCTGCCACTATCTATTAGGAGGCCATTGTAAGATGTTTACTAGTCATTCTACTTCGAAGTACCTGATCAATAAGCCTGTGTTGGGGGGGAATATTTGCAAGTGGTTGTTGTTATTCCAGGAACATGACTTTGATATTATGGTAAATCCAAGAAGACTAAAGGTTGGGTCAGACCATCTCTCGTGCATTGAAAATGGCTGGTTGTAAATTGTTAGTTGTTAGAGATTAGAGGTAGCTAGTGGCTAGTTTATAGTAGGAGGTTCCAAGTTCCATTCAAGATGTGATTTGTAAAGTGAGGAGAGAGAATTATTGTAATATCTTGTAATCATTTTATGAATTGCGTACTTTCACTTTGATCTCCAAGATGCAATAGTTGTTCGATGTGTTTGTTTAGGAATGGAGGGACCCCATCAACCCTAGTTTGCATACCTTTGTACATATTGGTAGCGTAGTTTAGTTATCTTATTTCATTTCTTTTCAGCAAGTGTGTTTCCATCTTATGCAAGTGGTTTTTTTTCCTTTTAGCAAAGTGTGATTTACTTTTCAGTAGATGTGAGTGTGATTTCAATTCAAAATTTCATTTATGCAAGCATGGTGTGATTTCAATTATGCAAGAGTGGAGTGATTTCAATTGTGCAAGTGTGGTGTGATTTTATTTATCCAAGTGTGGTGTGATTTCAATTCTGCAACAGTGATTCAATTTCATACAAGTGTGATTTCCTTTATGGAAGTGTGATTTCAATTTCTTTATTTTTGATTTGATCTAGTTTGAATTAGAGTGATTTAATTTGTTTTGTAATTATTTTAATTGCATTAGATTAATCTAATCTGAAAGGTAAGAACATATTATATATATTAAAGGTATACCTCGCCAGTTATGAAACTGTGGGTTGATAATTAAATGACAGGGATTTAACAAACCATTAAATCATGCAACATTTGGTACGCTCAGTGGTGTTCTTCGCTCATGATGATTGGTATCAATCTACATTTCTTCAGCTGACTAATATGGAACACATGATGTTTCAAACGCATGAGGTTTGGAAGCTCCGGTTCATATGCAACTTCCCCAACTCGCTTCTTGATCTGGAATGGCCCTTCATATTTCCTCGTCAAAGATATCTCAGTTCCTTTAGGTGGCTTAAACTAATCTCCAGTGATCCTAAAAAAAAACATGTCTCCAACATCGAAGTGTGCATCCATCCTATCCTTATCTACCCATTTCTTCGTCCTCCTTGTAGCATCATGCAGGTGTACCCTTGCTAACTCCAAGGCCTCCTCTCATGCTATCAAGAATATCCTCACATGAGGGCTCCCCATCAAACATCCTGGTAGGACTGTGTGTGGAGAAACTGGCATCTGTCTATTGAACAACTAAAATGAACTATACCCAGTTGTGGAACTATCCTGCAAGTTATATCTAAAATAATATATATCCAAGAGTTTAGGAAAATTCTTCTAATAATCCATCATATAATGTCTCAAGTAGTCCTCCAGAAAATCATTGATTAATTCAGTTTACCCATCTATCTTCAGATGGTAACTCAAACTCTAGAGAAAATATGTCCCGATTAGCTTGAACAATGTGTTCCAAAACTTCATTGTAAAGCGTGGATCTCTATCATACACAATAATCAAAGGTACTCCCCAATACTTCACAACATGTTTGAAGAATAACTCAACAGTCTTCTCAACTACACATCGCATCTTCATTGGTACGAAGATGGCATACTTAGAAAAATGTTTGACAACAACCATGATCCCATTATACCCCTGCACCTATGGTAACTGAGTGGTGAATTCCATTGAGACACTCATCCATGATCTCTCTGGAATCGGAAAAGGTTGCAACAAAATTCCTTTTCTGCGAGTTTCAAATTTTTCTTGTTCACAAATGATGCCGAGTCCATGTACATACTCCTCCACATCCTATCTAATCCTCTCCCAAAAGTACCCCCTATCAAGCAATACCAAAGAATGACACTGCCCTAGGTGGCCAACCCATGGTGAGTCATGGCACTCCTTCAAGAGGTGCCTCCTATGCCCAGATAACTTCATAATGTAAATTTGCTTCCCATAGAACAATATTCCACCCCCTAAGAAAAATTTACATGTCTTCACCTCCGTCACCTACTTTAGAATGCTCTTCGCATGAATATTTGTCTCCACACTAGCTTGAAGTCGACTCTGCATCTCATCAGCCATGTTGAATCTACTCATAATTCTCTCAGAATGGTCTTCTTCCTCCCCAAGTTGTGCTAGTTGTCCCTTTCTTCTGAGGTAATCTGCAACAACATTGACTCTACCTAGCATGTACTCAAGAGACATGTCAAAATCTAACAAGAAGTCTTACAAATGAGATTCTTTGATGACAACTTTCGTTGTGATGCAAAATAACTCACTACAACATTGTCAATATTGAAAATAAGAGGCTTCCATATCAAGTAATGCATCCATACCTATAAATATTGAATTATGGCAGTAATATCCTTCTCATGCACTGTATACCTTCACTCTCTATATTGAAACTTTCGACTCTCATAAGCCACTGGATGCCCATCCTGCAATAGAACCCCTCTAATCAAAAAATCCGATGCATCTATGTGGGAAAAAAATGGTCCCTCAATGTCAGGAAGCCTCAGTATCATTTTTATCACCATCCTTCTGTTCAAATCTTCAAATGCTTCATGACACTTTTCTTTCCAATTACATTTCTTGTCCTTATTCAAAAGGTATGTTGGTGGTGAAGTTATCTTGGAATACCGTTCTACAAATTTTCGTTGCTAGTTTTTCATCCCCAAGAAAACTCTCATATCATGGACATTATTAGGTTCATCCCAATCCTCAATCACCTACACTCTGCTCAGCTCCATCTATATGTGACCTTAACCCACCATGTGTCCAAGGAACGAAATATTAGTTTTACCAAACATACACTTCGACTTCTTCATGTACAACTAATTTTTCCTCAGCGTGTTATATACTAAAGGAAAGTGCCTCTTCTGATCCTCCATGCTATCACTGAAAATCACGATGTCATCCAAGTATAAAAAAACAAATTTATCACCGTATATATGAAGTACATCAATCATCAATGTGTAGAATGTGGTAGGAGCATTGGAAAACCCAATTCGCATGACAAGAAACTCAAAACTCCCATATATCATCATTATCACGGTCTTCTTCTAGTCTCCCAATGTTATCTTCACATGGTAATACCCATATCTCAAGTCCAGCTTCGAAAACACTTGGGCTTTTTTAATATTTTCATGGCAAAGGATACTTGTTCTTTATCGTCTTCTTGTTCATTGCACAATAATCACATCACATCCTAAATTAATTTGTATCTTTATTCCTCTAGAACAATAATGGATCACCATATGGGGACCTTGAAGGTCACATGAAACCTGCCTCAGATAAATGCTTAAGTTTCTTCTTCAACTACTCCAAATCCGACCCTAAAAATAGATAAGGAAATTTGGCTGGGGGTTGCTTCCCAAGCTCTAGCTCAATGTTATGGTCCACTACATGCATCGGTGGTAGTACTTTTACTAGATTACCAGGAAGAAAATCTGCACATCGCTCCAATACATCGGAAATATCATTCGAAATAGACGTCATGTCTCAATCTCTGGGTCCTTTATTGCCATAGTCATACTTAGTGCAGAAACATGCGACATTGATAGTTTCCTACATTGTTGGTAGGTAGGAAAAGTCCACGTCCGTGAGTCACCAAACAACACTGTCTCATCACAAAAAAACACAATAACTGCCTTATTTCCCTAGAGAAAATATTTCTCCAATATAATGTCAAATTAGTTCATCTCTATCACTATGAAGTCCAAAAAATCGTGCCAATCAACAATGAATACTGACACATCACTTTCCAATGCAGACACTTTAGTTGTGGAGTTCACTGCCTTGACCTCCACATCCTTGGGAACAATTTGTAGCCCAACTTCCTTCACTAACTCAATCGTCAAAAAATTATATGTGACACATGTGTCCACTGAAGCTTGGATGATTCTATCAAGAATGTCCAAGTCAAGAAACTTGGGTAAGCTACAGATGCACTCGTTAGGCCCATACATCATTAGGAATATTTCAGATGGTGGCACAGCTAACCTCGCAAAGTTGAATGGCGAGCTATTTCCTAGACATGCCAATGACAGCAGGTTAAGACTATATGGGGACGACTCTGTCATTGGGGCTTCGTATTGACTATATGGCTGGAGAAGAGTCGTAGTGCTATACAAAGTTTAAAGAAAGCATGAGACTATAAAATACTATGCTGAGAAAAGGCTTCGTCGAAGACGCAGTGTTGCAAGATATGTAGGAAGATGACGCAGCTGGAGGGAACCACGCTGCAAGAAGAAGGACTGCAACATAAAGGGGGGCTGACAAAGTTCGTCCAAAATATTACCGTTGGAGTAAGAAAAATTGATTTGACAAGGATTTTTTCGTTAAAAGGAGCGTGAGGGATGCATTTAATGAGCATATATGGGAAACGTTTCTGCCAAATATGTAATTATGAGGCGCATATGAAGGGGATCATGGAATTTGAATTTCACATTTTCTATAAATCTAGCATCCCACTCCACATTCAGAAACTTTGTGCTCTAAGACTTACACTTGGGATTTTTCTCCTGCGAGAGAGATGAGTGTTTCACTACATTTTGGATTATAGTTTTGAAGTGCTTAAAGAAGCATTGATAAAGGTAGGATTTGGACACACAATGATTGCTATGCCACAAAAAAATGTGACAGGGCTGAGGTTGCCTAGGTGTTATCACTCCACATTCCGAGGTTGAAGACAGAATCCCAGAGGAAACATCAAAACCACTTCGAGCCTAGGATCTAGCCCTCCTAGACCCAGAGAGGGATCTCTCTATCAGATATAGATTTATTGGATTTGGAATTTTAGGCTAGTTAATGAGTGTGGGGTTTTGGTATTGATTTTGTTTTGGTGGCCAAAGCAAGGGAAAAGGGCCATTGGGAAATGGAGTTAAAGGGCTCGGGTGACCAATTTTTAGAAGTAATCTAGCATGAGTGAAACAGGGCATGCTAGGTAAACTGCTATGGATCTCTAAGAATAAAATGGAATGGGAAGATACAAGAAAGTGGGACTCAGCAGAAATTAACGAGCAGCCAAGAATTCCTCAACTAGACTAGAGTGCAATGCTCAATAGAAACCAAGGAGAAACTAAGAATTCCTTGGTTTAGCATCAGTGGAAAACATAGACTATTGTAGAATCGGCTAGAATAGGGTGCTTTGGAAACAAATCGTATTCATCATTTTATGTTCTAAAAATTAGAATGCAGAAATACTAAGACAATAGAAAAATGAATAATGCATAAAAAAAGAGAAACATTCACCATTTGGTGCACCACTTGAATCCTAAAAGCTTATATTGAATTACTTGCAAACTATCACAACATTACAGACCGGGACTCAGTCCCTCATTCAGATTCCCCCCCCCCCTCCAGATACTTCGAACAGTCCAGTATATAAGCTAATCCCAATAAATCATTACAATAAACACTCTCCCTAACAATTACTATCTCGCTAACTACATAAGAAAGAAGAAAGAGTATCACTTCACATGCGTAAATAAAACTGCTAGAGTTACAAAGGACATATGGACGTCTGGTTCTGCACTGATTCCCTACAGTCAGGTTTGTCATATATTTGCCAGTGTAAATCTGAAATTTGTGCCATTTTGACTGTCCCTTTGAGTCCTAAACTCAAGCTCTGGCTCTTCATATGGCCAGGTACTTGGAAACGTTCAACTTGATCGAATCTCTCCTCTCTAGAAATAGACAAGCTGCTACAGAGCTGAAAACTGGGTCGAATTTACTGAGAATAGGGCTGCATTCAGACAATTTTTTCTTCCCAATGGTGACACCTATACAAAATTTGAGATAGGTTATTTTTCCTTGTCTCGTGATGGTCACAAACCTCTCTGGGTTTCTCAAAATCCATCTCCATCTCTCTACAACAGTCGCCGCACCATCATGATGAAAAAAGGAAAATGGAAAATATGAAAAATAGGGCTAAAAGATGTCTTCGATTCTCCCATATGAAGACACCTTTGAAAAATATGGGAGATTTTTTTTTTCCTCCGCCCGTGCTGAACTAAATCCCCTCTCGGGTTTTCAAAATTCGCTCCCATTTTCCCAGAAGCTCTCCCTCAAACAGACTGCTCAAACTGGCTAAAAATGGTTTTTTATTTGGGGAAAATGGTTTTGAAGGAGTAGAAGTGCTATTCAGACACCCATAAAGTTGTAAGTCATAATAGTGGGTGGGGGGGTCCAAAATCATGAAAGAATGACACATGGGGGGGGGGGGGGGGGGCATTTTTGAAAACCTGTTTGATTTGTGAGGATAAAGTTAGGATAGTAAGGGGGGGCTGAAATGCGATGTAGGCCATCAGATTAAAGAGCTGGTTGGTGAATGAGGTGGAAAGTGGTCGAGAGTTAACTCTATGATGTGGCTTGTAAACTTAGGATATAGTTTTTTTTTTTTTTTTTTTTTAATAATTTAATCCTAAGCTTGTTTATGCATGTAATGATGAAAATGATGGATGGGTGAAAAATGGGAGAACAAGGGCATGAAGGGTGCAGAAGTCAGATGAAGGACAAACAAAAATGGATGGAGGGGGAAAATGGAACCAACTGAGCCCAGCATATGAAGACAATTTTTATCCACGCCTCCATGCAACACCAGAATAATATATGAGAAATACTTATTTTGTGGCATTCTGGAGCAGTGTGGGTGGAATTTTTTATCGCTTACTCCTTTTAAATATGGCCCATGAAGAATTTAATTTAGGATGTTTTTGAAAATGAACCCCACTTTGCAAGATAAAAAATGTTCTTGTCCTACAAGCCAAACCAATACATATAATTCAGAAACCCTGATTCCCCTATAATTATAGGGTCTTCACAGTGGCTCCCTCTGGGGAATGCTTCCCTCCCAGTGAGGTAGTAGAGAACGACAGATCTCTGAATTCGGCGGCCAGTGCCTTGGTGATTAATGGGACAACAACCTGCTCTGTCACAACACTCCTGCAACTTGAAAATTTGAATGTTGAAATCTAAACTATGCCGAAATCAAAAACTGAAAACAATATTTAGCTAATGGCTGAAAAGCATTCTGAAAAATAAAACTGGAAAGATGATCAAGGTGCCGGAAATAAAAATAGAAATATGGTCTTAGTACACTTGAAAAACAATTTTCATGTTGGAAATATGTGCAGGCTTTGTAAAGAACAAGTCGTCCATATAGACAACCACTGGATCAAGATACTCTTGATTTATTTCTGGTTATTGTGACTATGTAATTATGAGGATGAAGGTAGAATCCTAGAGGAACCATATGTTATCACTCCATAATTCTGAGGCTAATGGCAGAATCCTAGAGGCAACATCAAAACTGCTTCGAGCCTAGGATGTAGCCCTCCTAGACCCAAAGAGGGATCTCTCTCTAGGATTTAGATTTGTTTATTGGGCATTTTAGGCTAGTTAATATACACAGAGTTGGGTTTTGAAGTGGGTTTTGAATTTGTGCCATTTTTATTGTCCCTTTGAGTGATAAACTCTAGAGTTGGCTCTTATTATAGGCAAGTACCTTGAAACGTTCAACTTGATCGAATCTCTCCTCTCTAAAAATAGACAAATTACTATAGAGCTCAAAACTGGGCTGAATTTTCTGAAAATAGGGGCACACTCAGACATTTGTTTCTCCCCAATGGTGACACCTATGCAAAATATAAGAGAGGTTATTTTTCTTTTCCCCTTGCTAGTCAAAAACCTCTCTTTGATTTTCCAAATTCATCTTCATCTCTCCACAACAGGCATCGCAAAATCATGACCCACACAGAAACAACAGAAATCTAAAAAATGGGGCTGAAAAATGGTTTTGATTCTCCCAACTGAAGACACATGTGCAACATCTAGGAGAGGATTTTGTTCTTTATCCTATGCTGAAAAAACTCCTCTCTCGGTTTTTCAAAATTCGCTCCCATTTTCTCGGAATCTCTCTTGCAAACAGTCTAGTCAAACATGCTAAAAATAATTTTTTAATTTGAGGAAGACAGTTTTTAAGGAGAGGAAGTGGTATTTCGGACATCCCCTGAAAAAGAACTGGAAAAATGCTCTTGGTACACTTGAAAAACAACTATCATGCTGGAAATATGTGCAAGATTTCTGAAGAACAATTCCTCCATATAAACAACTACTGGATCAAGATACTCTTGATTTATTTCTAGGTATTGTGACTCAACCAACTTAGCTTCATATCCTGGTACTGCAGATGTGCTCTCTTGGTCTTGAATCCACTCAGAACATGTTTGCATGCTACTTGATGTGTGTTGTGTCATTACTTCTACTGAATCAGGTAATGGGGAAGAATGTATGATCATATCCATATCATAACCGCTTTTGAGGGCATTATGAATACAAGAAGATTGACTTTGAAAACAGAAACCATCCAACATGTCTGCTATCGGGTCAGGTGGTGCTTTGGATGGTAGTGTTGGTTCTTCTAAGACCTCATGTTTTCTCTTATAACTATCATCCAAGATGTGATCCCAATTCCCTTTTATAATTTGAAAAACATTAAATCACAAAGGTAGAGAATCAAACTTGATCAATTCATCATTTTTTTCAAATTCAGTAATTTCATCTACTACTTGAAATTCAAAAGGACTCAAGGGATGCTTCCCTGGATCTAAATTTTTTTTTATCATCTATGATTTCCTCATCTGATTGGTGAGAGAGTTCTCTTCTCCTGTCATTATCAACTAGAATGTGATCCAGATTCCCTTTCACAGTCTGAAATGAATTGAAACATAAGGGTAAAGTCTCAAGATGTATTGGTTCCTCCTATATTTCAGATTATGTGATTTCAAGATGACTCAGTGGGAGAACTTCTGGATCTGAAAAATTCTTTGTATCAGCCCTCTTTTCCTCAAAGGATGGGTCTTGATCTAGACCCGAAATGTAGACGCAAAAATGAATACTGTGGAGATTTCGAATTCCCCAACTCAAGGATTTGTATCATCCCTCTTTTGCTCACTAACTCATTAGACCATTTCTCCTCCTTTCTATTTGCAACCTTCTTGTAATTCTCTCTTAAGAGTGAGGAAAAATATAAAGAAAGGAATTTTGTACTTACTTGACACCTTCCTGCATTTTCCTCTTTACAATATTGCTCATTATGCAGAGTTTGATTGTCATCTTTGCATTGTGATAAATCAATTTTTTCTTCCCAATAAGATAGTGTTGGCTGCTTCGAATAATCAACCTTAACCTCAATCATATATTCTTCCTTTTGATAATCATTTTTGAGATGGCTACCTTTGTATGCAAGGTCCTCTATCATGTACATTGTTGCTGAAGATCCCCCTTCCTCCTAATTTTGGACTTCATCTTTGGATGTGTTGTGGATAGAGTACATAAAACAATCATTTTATTTTTTAGGGTGTCCAGGATGGGCTGCAAACTTCTTGGGTACATTGATGTTTTTCTTTTCCAAAAATAATGGAACAAGAGGTATCTAAAAAACAAGTTTCTCTTTCTTGCTAATCATATGCATCATTTTATTGACTGTGTTTGTCAACATTTCTAGTTTTATCTCTGAAGATATCAGTGGATGTTTATCTACATTATCCTTCTTTATCGCTTTTGAATTTGCCTCTTTGTTTAGTAGGTTGGCTTCCACATCAACTACCACATTTTTCATTTCTTCCAAGGTTGCAGGGTCCCTTTCTCTTAATTGGAATGTCAGTTTTGGATGAAAGGCATATGGGTAGTGCAAGAGAGCCCATCCTAGGGGTGGCTTTATCTTAGCAGATATTGAATGGTATACCTTATTGAACCTAGCTAAAAAATGTTGTACTATCTCCCCAGGATGTATTTTTAAATGGTTCTAATCTTCTATGATGAGAAAAACATTTCCCACGACTACCCATATATCTAGGAAAACTTGAGTGAATTGATGAAAATTGCTAATGCTTGCAGCTGGAATATATTTAAACCAAATTTTAAATTTTCCTTGCAATGATAGGGAAAAAATTCTGATACACGCATCATCTTCTTCGACCTCAAACAGATAAACGAAATCCTCAGGATTTTGAATGTTCTTTTCAGTAGTGATCTTTGCATTTTATCCATCAAATTTGGGTAGATTATTGATAAAATTTGTAGGGAGGTCATATAAGATAGGAGGCAAAATCATGGGCTTGTATTTTTCTGGGAATTTTACAAGTATAGGCAATAAAGCAGGAGGCTTATAACCATTCAAATCTTTTGCAAGAGCAGGAGATGAAGTACAAGGTTCATGTGCCATTGGGTTTTCTACAAGTGCATTAGGGATATGCATAGGTGAAAAAGAATATACATGGTCTACAATTTAGGGCTTAGCTTCTTGAGGCTCATCAGACTACCAATGATCAATGTAAACCTCAGCAATGTACTCTTGATTAGGCTTAAAGTAGGATAGAATATAGTTATAGATAAAAAAAACAATTTCTTGAATCCAATTTGGGCTTGAATACTTTCTCCTTCTAGGCTGATTGGTCATGTTTCAGGTCCTTCCTTCAGTGTAGTTTTTCAATGGAACTGGTTTGAATTGGAGTCCCCACATCAATTATTTCAAATTTCTTGTAGGTATATGTTGTCTACCATCAACAACAAGATAAAAATCTTGGAAAATACTTTAATCATCTAATTTTGACTGGGGTTTCTGAGTTCTGAAGAAACACTAAGCCTTTTCAATAACTCAGTCCCCAGTATGGTCTCCATTATATTTTCACCCCGTAATTTGTAAGGCTGGCAAGAAAAAATGACATAGGATGGCATCAAACCGCTTTGGAGTCCAACAACTAGCCTTCCTAGACTCAGAGAGGGCTCTCTTTGTTTGATATAGCTTGATAATTATAAGTGCTGATATTAGGCTAGTCATAGTGATAGGGTTTTTTTGTTTTGATTGATTGTGTGGCTATATAGATAGAGCTGTGAGACTAATCCATCAGGATATGGAGTCATAAAAGGCTGAATTTTGCATCAACTTTTCAAGGTAATTCACTGGGCACGCTAACTATGCAACTTGGATGTTACTGTCAGTGTGAATATGAGATGGGAGAAAGTAGTGGGTTCAGAAATAGCTAAAGAGAAGTTAAGAATTATTTAACTAAAATTCAGAGGAAAACATTAATATTACAAACATAGACAAAATTAAGGTGCTCTCTCAGCAAATAATAATCTAAATTTTATATTTTACAATAAGATAAATTGATGCACAACATGAAAATATAGAGAAAAAACATTAACATAGAGGAAAGAACATCACCATTAACATAGCTCATGAATCCTACAAATGTCTCTTACTATTGATGCCCAGCTCAAATAGTTACAATGGTCCAATACTTCTTACAATGAAAGTTTCAGCCAGGTCCAATTTTCCAACCCTTCATACTGCTAAGGCAAGCAATGATTTATCTAAAAACTAAGTCATTTTCCCTTTATTACTCGGGAACCTTTCATTGATTACAATTTAACAAAAAATGGAGAAGTGTGGCCATGCAAGGCCTGATCAGAAATCTCTGACGAAGACACCTCATGTAGAATTGATTTTGGGCAACTCTTCGTATATCAAAATTCTTCAATGGATCCTCAAAAGATGAAAAAATAAGCTTGGGGGTCGAAGAGGTAACCAGTTGTGGCTCTGACATCTGGCCCTGCTCTTCAGGAAACCGGCATTGGGTAATCAAATATTTGTAGTGCTGGCCACTTTTCATTTATTGGTTATGGTGTTGATGTGTTCTACTGCCTTTTTCACTTCTACTTAGTATACCATAACAGTTCTGCATGTACACCCTTTACCTGACTCGACCTTCTTTGCGTGCACACCTATTCGGGGCTTATTTCCACCAGAACTACTTTATGTCATTATAAAATAACAATTTTGGTAAAATGCCTTGCCTGACTCGACCCTCGGTGTCTCTTTTCTACCCGAGCCCTTTCGGCCGTGTTTAACCTTACTTCTTCATAAAATGATGTTCAAACCTCATATGCCCAACTTGAACCTTTTTAAACAAAACGTCGTAAAAAACCCATTTACCCAGACCTGAAAATGTTTAGATTTTAGTTCTAAACTTTATTGCATCAATATAAAATTTAACATCGCATGTTTTATAGTTTAAGTTATAAGAAATGGAATCGGCGATGCGATGCGAAGTACGGAGGCAACGTGGCGAGTAAGGTGGGACCGGATCGCAGCTCGTAGATCGCAAATATTAACATTAAACAGCGAAGGTAAACTCTAAAGAATGCGAAGTGCGATGATTGGAGGATGATGCGACAAGATGCAGTCCACTACATCCACGAAGTTTATAAATCGATGAAAGGTTTATGCGGTAATTATACGAGGTTTCATATTATATGACATGTATTGGAAGCGGCCAAAAGTGGGGGGCAAAGCTGCTACGGTGGGGCCAACTGCATCACAATTTAAACTAAATACATTGTGGGCACTTCCAATGATAAGTTAAAATATTTGTGATGTGAAATGATGGTTAAACTGGTAAAGTAGAAAAATGAAGCGGAAAGGCGAAAAGGAAAGGTTTGATGATTTTTAAGGGAAATGAAATGAAAAATGGATTTTAATGCGATGATGTGATTTAATCTCCACCGTTGATCGAAGTTCAGATCCACGGTCCTTACTCCTCCTTTGCTATGGTTTTCTGATTTTGTTTCTTTGGCCATGCCCCTTAGTTTTTTGGTTTTTTTGTGGAATAATTTTACTCATTCACCCTTGAACTACTTTAGCGTACACGACTTGACCCGAAGTGCACGACTTGACCCAATCACGTTCACGACTCTTCCCAGCACGTTCATGACTCTTCCTTTACTTGTTTTTTCTTCCTTAACTACTTCTCTGTTTCCTTTGTCTTCATTGATGATCTAATGCTCCTTGCCTCTCTGCTACCTTTGTTCCTTTGATTTTCACTTTGGAAAATATTTCGAATATTGACATCTATGTACAGTATGAAAATTTTGCAAAGAAAAAGTACACAGTCACCTTGTGATACTGTAAATTATGGGGTTCTCAAAGTGACTCTAGCTGGGGATGGCATCCCCTTCACGAGGTGTCAAGAACACCGTAGTCTAGAAGCCTGATCTGTTGGGTTGATCCCACAACTTGTATTTTGATCTGTCAGGCATTTTAGTGACTGGAAACTAGTTGTTCCTCCTAAGTTTGACTGATAAGAATAGACCACATGCTTGGCCATCCAGTTTATAAGCATACTGAAATCTGAATTGAAACTACACTTGCACATATCCACTGCAATCCATCAAGCTGAAAATACTGTTGCACCTTGGAAACTTGAATGGTGGAATCAAAACTATGTTGAAACTAAAGTTTAAAATACACTTATCTGAAAAAATAATCCAAAACTAAAATCTTAAAAATGCTCAGAGTGTTGAGCTTATTTGCACACCTACCTACCCTAATCTACTGAAATGACTGCCCTTTTAAACAATTCAATAATTACAGTGTGTCCAGTCAAGAAATTGTTCTAATATCTTTGTTCTTTCATTGCTCTTCACCATATTTAGAGACAAACCTGACAATTCTATTTGATAGAAATTCTCGGCCCGATCTTGTTTACATGGATCTTGTTACACTTGAAAAAAAACTATCATGCCGGAAATATGTGCAGGCTTTGTAAATAACAATTCCTCCATATAGACAACCATTGGATCGAGATCCTCTTGATTTATTTCTAGGTATTGTAACTCCACCAGCTCAACTTCATATCCTCGTACTACAGATGTGCTCTCCTTCTCTTCAATCCACTCAGAACATGTTTGCATGCTACCTGATGAGCATTGTGTCATTACTTATACTCAATTAGGTAATGGGGAAGAATGTCTTTTCAAATCCATATCATAACCTCTTTTGAGAGCATTATGAACACATGAATATTGACTTTGAAAATAGAAACCATCCAACGCATCTGCTATTGGGTCAGGTGGTGCTTTGGATGGTAGTGTTGGTTCTTCTGAGACCTCATGTTTTCTCTTATAATTATCAGCCAGGATGTGATCCCAATTCCCTTTTATAATCTAAAAATCATTAAAGCACAAAGGTAGAGAATCAAACTTGATAAATTCATCATATGTTTCAGATTCTGTAATTCCATATGATACTTGAAATTCAAAAGTACTCAAGGGATGATTTCCTTAATCTAAAACATATTTTTTTATCATCTATGATTTCCTCATTTGATTGGTGAGAGAGTTCTCTTCCCCTGTCATTATCAACTAGAATGTGATCTAGATTCCCTTTTACAATTTGAAATGAATTGAAACATAAGGGTAAAGTTTTAGGATGTATTGGCTTCTCCTCTATTTCAAATTCTATGATTTCAAGATGACTCAGGGGGGAGAACTTTTGGATCTAAAAAAGGGTTTGTATCATCCCTATTTTCCTCAACTCACTCATTAGAGAATTTATCCTCCTTTCTATTTGTAGCCTGCTTGTAATGCTCTCTTAAGAGTGAAGAAAAAGATATAGGAAGTCATTTTGTACTTACTTGACACCTTCCTGCATTTTTCTCTTCACAATCTTGCTCAACATGCAGAGTTTGATTGTCATCTTTACATTGTGATAACGAAGTTTGTTCTTCCCAAGAAGATAGTGTTGGTTGCTCCAAATAATTAGCCTAAACCTCAACCTTATATTCCTCCATTTTATAATTATTTTCGAGATGGCTACCTCTGTATGAAAGGTCCTCTGTCATGTACATTGTTGTTGACAATTCCCCTGCCTCTTAGTTTTGGACTTCATCTTTGGCTGTGTTGTGGATAGAGTACATGAAACAATCATTATATGTTTTAGGGTGTCCAAGATGGGCTACAAACTACTTGGGTACATTGATGTTTCTCTTTTCTGGAACTAATGGAACAGGAGGTATCTGAACTGTTGGGTATGTGTTATATTATTTCCATGACTAAGCACGTGCGGGGGGGTAAGAGGGGGGGGCGGTAGCCCCCTCCTGTCGGGGTCCGGGGCAGTGCCCTGGCGAACATTTTTGGTCCTTAATTTCCGGTGGGTAGTCCGCGTCCATGGTTTTGTGCATGGTTTTGCACATGGTATTGGGGTACGATGGTTTTCGGCCCCTAGTATTTTTGTAGATCCGGTCAAGGGAACTACGGTTATGTTCTAATCCAGGGTTTATGGATTGGGGTTTATGTATGCTTCGGCATGTATATATATGTGTGTTGTAACACTAAAAGGAATATAATGAAAAATCAAGCTGGTCGTCCCGATTTGGGATCCAGGGGAAAATCTCTGTGTTTATCTGTTTTATGTTTTATGCTCTCTCTATTGTTTATTTTCTGTTATAAGATTCGTGTGTAAATTTCTGTTCAGGGTTAAAACCTACATGAACAACAAGTTCCTCTTTCCTGCTAATCATATGCATCATTTTATTGACTGTGTTTGTCAACATCTCTAGTTTTATCTCTGAAGATATCAGTGGCTGTTGATCTACTTTGTCCTTCTTTATCGCTTTTAACTTTTCCTCTCTATTCAGTAGGTTGGTTTCCACATCAACTACCACATTTTTCATTTCTTCCAGGGTTGCAGGGTCCATTTCTCTTAACTGGAATGCCATCTCTGGATCAAATGCATCTGGGTAGTGCAAGAGAGCCCATCCTGGGGGTGGATTTATCTTAGCAGGTATTGAATGGTATACCTTATTGAACCTGGCTGAAAAATGTTGTAATATCTCCCTAGGCTGTCTTTCTAAATATTTGTACTCTTCCATGATGAGAAAAACATTTCCCATGACCACTCATCTATCTAGGAAAACTTGAGTGAATTGATGCAAATAGCTAATGCTTGCAGCTAGAAGATCTTTAAACCAAATTTTAACTTTTCCTTGAAATGATAGGGAAAAAATTATGATACTCACATCATCTTCTCCCACCTCAAACAGATCAAGGAAATCCTCAATATTTTGAATGTGTTTTTCAGCAGTGATATTTTCATTTTCTCCATCAAATCTGGGTAGATTATTGATAAAATTTGCAGGGAGGTCATGTAGGATAGGAGAAAACACTAGGGACTTGTATCTGTCTGGGACTTTTACAAGTATAGGCAGTACAGTAGGAGGCTTATAACCATTTGGAGCTTTTGAAAGAGCAGGAGATGAATTACAAGGCTCATGTGCCACTGGGTTTTCTACAAGTGCATTAACGATATGCACAGGTGTAAAAGTACATACATGGTCTAGAATTTGGGGCTTAGCTTCTTGAGGCTCATCAAACTATTAATGATCAATGTAAACCTTAGAAGTGTACTCTTGATCAGGCTTAAATTAGGATAAAATATAGTCACAGATAAAAACAACAATTTCTTGAATCCAATTTGGGCTTGAATACTTTCTCGTTCTAGAATGACTGGTCATGCTTCAGGTCCTTCCTTTAGTGGATTCTTTGAATGGAACTAGTTTGAATTGGAGTCGCCAAGTGGATCATTTCAACTTTATTGTGGCTGGCTATTTTCCACCATAAAAAACCAGATACAAATCTTGGAAAATACTTGAATCATCTAGTTTTGACTGGGGTTTCTGAGTTCTGAAGAAACACTAAGCCTTTTCAATAACTCAGCCCCCAGTATGGTCGCCATTATGTTTTCACCCCGTAATTTGTAAGATTGTCAAGACCAACGACATAGGACATCATCAAACCACTTTGGAGTCCACGACCTAGCCTTCCTAGACTCAGAGAGGGCTCTCTATGTTAGATATAACTTGATAATTATAAGTGTTGATATTAGGCTAATCAAAGTGATGGGGGTTGTTTGTTTTGATTGATTATGTGGTTGGAGAGATAGAGCTGTGAGACTAATCCATTGGGCTATGGAGTCATAAAAGGATGAGTTGTTCATCAACGTTTCAAGGGCATTGACAGGGAAAGCTAACTATGTATCCTGGATCTTACTGGTAGTGTGAATATGAGTTGGGTGAAAGTAGTGGGTTCAGAAATATCTAAAGAGTAGTTAAGAATTCTTTAACTAAACTTCAGAGGAAAACATTAATATTACAAGCACAGACACAATTAAGGTGCTCTCTCATCAAATCTTAATCTAAATTTTATGTTTTGCAATCAGAGAAACTGATGCACAATATGAAAAGATATAGAAAAAACATTAACACAAAGTAAAGAACATCACCATTAACATAGCTCAAGAATCCTGCAAACGATATCTTATTATTGATGCCCAATTCAAACAGTTACAGTGGTCCAATACTTCTTACAATGCAAGTTTTAGCAGGGTCCAATTTTCCAACCCTTCATACTGCTAAGGCAAACAATATTTATCTAAAAACTAAGTTGGTTTCCCTATCTTACTCGAAAACCTTTCATTTATTACAATTCAACAAAAAATGGACAAGTTTGGCCATGCAAGGCCTGATCAGAAATATATGGAAAAGACACCGCCTGTAGAATTAATTTTGGGCAACTCTTCGTAGATCCAAATGCTTCAATGTCTCCTCAGAAGATCAAAAAACAAGCTTGCAGGTGACTGTGATGGTTGTGAAGAGGGAACCAGTGGTGGCTCTAACATCTGGCCCTGATCTTTAGAAAACCAACGTTGGGTAATCAAATCTGTGCAGTACTGGCCACTTTTCATTGATTGGTGATGGTGTTTATGTGTTATACTACCTATTTTGCTTCTACTTAGTATACCACAACAATTTTGCATGGATTCCCTTTCCTCGACTAGACCTTCTTTTCTTACACACCTTGTCGGGGCTTATTTCCACTAGAATTCCTTTATGTCATTATAACATAACAAGTTTGGTAAAACGCCTTGCCCAACTCGACCCTCGGTGTCTCTTTTCTACCTAAGCCCTTTTGGTCGTGTTTAACCTTATTTCTTCATAAAATTATGTTCAAACCTCATATTCCTAACTTGACCCATTTTTAAATAAAACATCGCACAAAACCCATTTACCTGAACGTAAAAATGTTTAGATTTTAGCTCTAAACCTTATCGCGTCCATAGAAAATCACACATCACATGTTTTACAGTTTAAGTAATGGAATCTTCGATGCGATGCGAAGTATGGAGGGGACGTGGCAGGTAAGGTGGGACCAGACCGCAGCCTACAGATCAAAAATATTAACATTAAACAGCGAAGGTAAACTGTAAAGGATGCAAAGTGCGTTGATTGAAGGATGATGTGGCAATATGGAGCCCACTGCATTGATGGAGTTTATAAATCGGCTAAAGGTTTCAGTGGTAATTATATGAGGTTTCATATTATATGATATGTATTTCAAGCAGCCAGAAGTGGGGGGTGGAGTTGTTGTGGTGGGGCCAACCGCATCCCAAGTTAAACTAAATAAATTGAGGGCACTTCCAACGACAAGTTAAAAGATTTGTGATGTGAAACGTTGGTTAAATAGGTAAAGTAGAGAATTGAACCAGAAAGGAAGAAAGGTAAGGTTTGATGATTTTTAAGGGAAATGAAATGAAAAAAGGTTTGTAATGCAATGATGTGATTCAATCTCCGTCATTGATCGAATCTCAGATCTACTCTCCTTACTCCTCCATTGCTGTGGTTTTCCAATTTTTTTTCTTTGGCTGTGCCCATTAGTTTCTTGGTTTTTTCGTGGAATAATTTGAATCATTCACTACTTGACATAATTTCGCATTCACCACTCGACCCAAAGTGCGCGACTTGACAAAATCACGTTTAGGACTTTTCCCATCACGTTCACGACTTTTCCTTTGCTTAACCACTTCTCTACTGCCTTTGTCTTTGCTAATGGTCTCCTTGCCTCTATGCTACCTTTGTTCCTTTTATTCTTGCTTTGGAAAATATTTTGAATATTGACATCTATGTACAGTATGAAAAATTTGAAAAAAAAAGAGACATAGTCACCTTGCGATACTGTAAATTACAGGGTTCTAACACCAGGAAATAGACCATTCAAAGGAGAAGCACAAATTAAGAAGTCGAAGAAGCCCACAGTTTGAACGATGCCCAAGAAGAAATTCCCAAAGAAAAATGGAACAAGGTGATGAAGGATAGGCAGAAGCAGCTAGTCAAGGTGGAGGAATCCGAAGACGAAGAAGTTCTGCCTGAAGGATTCAAAGACATCAATGTAGAGGATGTGGAACCTGTCTTTAGGTTTCCACCATATGTACCACCAAGGAATCCGATTGCTTAAAAACCCATGAAGGACCCATATGTAGTTAAATATAATATATATACACCCCTTCTCCCTCAAGAAGTCTCAGTCTAGGGAGATTTGTTGGAAATAGTGTCACAGTTGTGCATCGAAGATTGAGATTTCAATGATGATAACAAATATCCTTAGTTCAAGCCGCACAATTACCTACACTCGATTTATTATGATGATGCTGGATTGACAAGAGTAGATCCACATAGGTGGGTGATAGGACTTCAGCACACAATACTTCTTAACATGCTATATGTTCCAGACTTTGGGCACAGTAACATCAAGACAAAATGTGTGCACCAGTTACTGGCCCTCATGCACGATGAGTGTCTTTAGCTGGGGGAAATAGTCCCCATTGATGATATGTTAATCTAGAAGATAACTATGCTTCCATGTTATGGATTGGATCCAGCCGACATGTTTTTGAAAAACATCAGGACAAGAATCTGACCAACAAGATGAAGCAAGAATTTTGCCTAATAAGGGATCTTGGGGGTATGCTATTAACTCCATTAAGGATAAGACATCGCGCTTTTATGAACATATTTTGGCCAGGAAGATCATGTAGAAGTGCCACACAAAAGAAGTATTAACGCCCATAGTATCTTTGGTTGTGCTGTGCAACAAAGGAGCCTAATTCAACTGGGTTGGGTATTTATGCAAAGATTTTCTAGATGCTTGTAAAGAATCTTAGGAGGAAGGAAAGAAATTCCACTACACGTGGCTATTTATCCTAATTGCAATAATGAAATTGATAGAGCCAGATAAGTCACAACTCCACACTATGGATTCAGATACCCGCGAGGCTGTTTGGTATGCCTCGCTTTGGAACTCAAAGGAACCAACATACGCAATGGAGAATAAGTTATTTTAGGTGGATTTTGAGATGATTCTGTGCATGGTGATCAGTTAGAATCCAAGGCTATCACTAATTCTATTTGAAGAATATCACTAATTACTGAGTTTAAGGCATATTTTCACCATCTACATATTTGTGCGAAGAAGGACCTTGTTGAAATATGTTACGAGCTTCCATACTTAGTGACCGAGGATGACATCACCCATATTGTTTGTCAGTGGCCAAGTGACTGGTTAATTCCCTCCATTGAAGGGGCGAAGATAGAGTAGGTAGGAACCAGTGTCACGAAGGTAGGTACCTCAGGTACAAATAGTGGTAGGAAAGACACCAAGAAACAACCCAAGAAGGTCACCTTTGATACCGATAAGGAAGCTGAGAAAGAGGAAGAACCCGAGATGGAAAAATATGAACCTGAGACAGGAGGAGGAGATGATCAGGGTGGAACTAACACATTTGTAGATCTATTAGGTCCTACCTCCCCTTACATCCTTAAGAGGAGACAAAAACTTGGTACAGGAGGTGCGTGCAAAAATATGAAATCATATAAGTTTGCTGCAGTAGAGTCGATGGTCCCCATTAAGGGGAACTTTGATGAGATTTGTGATAGTATTTGGAATTTCATTGATCATATTTGGGGAAATATTGACCAATACAATGATGTATTTGAAGAGGTCCACAAGGTCCTCAGAGAATTTCAGTTGCAGACGAGCACAGTTCAAGCGAGCGTGCTTCAAGCAAGCACAACTAAAGCAAGCCAGGCACTAGAAAGTTTGAGTATAGCAAGTCTGAAGCTAGCAATAAATACTGAAATTAGAGCTCTGAATATCCCTGCAGGAGCCCTATGTTTCGACACTACAAAGGATCAAGCACATGAATGGCACTCGCATAATACTAGATTGAACCTCAATGCACTCCCTTTAAAAGCGTTGCATGAATTCCACAAGCAAGTTACAAAAAAATTATAGATCTGTGAGTAGTGCACCTTGTTCATTATCGAGGACGTCAAGTAGGAGAGGAAACCAATGGCGAATAAAAAGCAACAGGCTATACAAGACTGAGACGAGGAAGCTGTGCATAGACAGAAGTTGGAGGAAGCCATCAACAAGGTTTGCAGAGAACTACTTAATCTATAGATTTAGGCCAGAACAACGCCCGAAGAAAAGGTTTAAAAGCTTGCGATGGTAGTGAAGGACTCCAAGGCTAAAGTTGAAAAGCTCAAGCTTGACCTTTAAATGAAGATAGTTGAGTTGCAGATGCAATTGTAGCTTGCTACTCGACCAAAGGTTCAGGAGAAGCGCTAAGAAAATATTAAGACTGTCATTGCTAATATTGAAACCACAGTTCAAGATTGCAGAAAAGTATTTGAGGATGTTATGGAAATTTTGGCCTCATTTTAAGAGGACCCTCAAGTGCATAAGATAAAAGTATAAATATGTGAAATTTTAGAACAATTTGATCACATCAAGGTTATAGTGTGAACCTTTGCATCAGAACGACGGTACGCCCGTCTCCAAGAGGGTAAATTTTTGCAAGGGCCGATTGATGAGTTGTGAAGAAAGGAACAAATTATCATCGCCACTAAAAAACCACAGGAAGAATAATCTATTTAGTTGTTGTAGACTGTTGATACCCAGCTAAAAGAAGTATGCCATACGCAGAAGGAAGTTTCTTAGAAGACAATAGGGCCAGCCACAAAGAAGTTGTTGATTGAAGTGCGTGAAGCAGAGAAGCAATGTAGTCAGACAATCCATCCACTGAAGGATGCATTGAGGAGAATAAAAGTGAAGACTCAGGGTGCACCCGATGAGTGACTCGAGATGAGTCACATCTTTGTGTTGGGGGCTGATTGGAAATGGTACCCCTAGGTAGAAGTTTCTCTAAATAATCCGCATTTTGAGCAGAGTGCATTGCACGCAAATTTTCTAGAGTCTTAGGAGATTTGGGGCAGGTCAAAGTTCCTTATTTTGTAAAAATATGGGATAATTTTGTATATGTTGAGCTCTACCCATGGTTTTTAGACCATAGTATTGTAAAAGGAAACATTATATAAGGAATATAGAAAATCAATCTGATATGATAAAATGCATATGGATGTACTGCTAGATCTGAATTAGGGGTTGTATTATGTTATTTTGTGTGAAAGGGAAGGATCCTATGGCTATGTGCATGGATACCTTAGAAATTTCATAGCTGAGTGCGCAGACCCCTCCAGTTGTGTACGTAAGGAAAAAAGTAGTGTATTGTCAATATTTGAACTAATAATAGAATAATTTGAAAATAGATATGTGTTATTTAACTGTATGTTTTCTTTATTTATGTTTTAAGCTTATATGTTCTATATGAGGGTTCTTACCTATATTTGCATAACGAATTAATGAATATGGTTTACGTTCATTATTAATTCATGATAAAGTTGAATCACGTTGTAAGCAAGCTAGTAAAGTAGAATTGTCGAACAACGTCTATATACTAACCATATTTGTTCTATGAAGATCTGAATAAGTATTAATTGAAGATAATCCCTAAGGCCACACTCCCTACTCCATTTTCATCCGGAAAACTGGTTCTAACATCCCCTAATATTTCCTTGGGTGAAACTTCCATTTGAGCAACAAATCGTTTCCGAAAGGGCCGGTAATAGAGGGATTTTATGGTTCGCGCATCCATATTTCAACCTGTATCTAGGCCCCATCAAGACAACACTATCCAACATGTATCATAGCCCGTACTCAAGCCAAAAATATTCGGCTGGAGCGAAGGAGTACTAGTAAACATTAAAGAACAACTGACCAAGTCAAGGGAGGAATGGTTGAAGAAATTTGGTTATTGTTTGATCTTGATTTCATTTTCATTAGAACAGAATGAATTGCTCAGGCAACAACATACTACACCTGAGCCCACAAATCTGAGAGTTGCATGAATGAGGAGATGGGTGGATCTCATTTCTAGACATGCAGGTATACCACCGATGAGTTTCACACTAGTCTTATTCAGATGGTTGCACATGCAGCTCATTATGATATAGGACTATCCATATGTAGAGATATATTTTCGTAGATACACAAATTTCATGCTTCTTGATAGCGAGCGATGGGGTTACGTAATTAAAATAAGAAACATTTTGATCATTTTTTGATTTTTACGTTTTACAATTTTTTTGTGATTTTCATGTATCAGAGACTAACCTATTGATTTCTATATGCAGATATTGGACCTGTTTGACCTGTGGGTTCTTCTTATATTCAACATGAAAGAGAAACACAATAGGAAAAAACAATAGTACAAGTTGTTGCAATAAGATATCAATGTGGTCGAGACCCATGTAGAGGTTGAGCATCACATGGAGGGGCTAAACGTGACATAACTAAAACTAGAGTCAGCCAACTTCCTATGAGACTGCAACGGCATACTATTGGCTTGCCTATATGTATTATCTGTCTACTATGCAAGATGTCTCATGTAATGGAGCGCTACCATGAGCACTATGATTAGTCTACTACGCGGCTGATAGCCATGTTTTGACAACATGTGTATTTTTGATATGACAGACCATGTCGCTATTTTTGTCTCGGACACAAATTTTGTAAAAGAAAACTTATATATATTTATCTATTGGTGTTTCTTATGGTTCTATTATCTCATTCAATGTATGTTATGTACATTTAATTTAATTTACATGTGTCACAAATTTTTAATTAATTAATTAATTAATTTAATTAATTAATTTATTTACTTATTTATTTATTTGTAATTTTTTTTTTTTTTTTTTTTTTTTTTTAAGGTTCTATGTTAAAAATAATTTTAAATAATTTTTAAAAATTATTGATTATTAATATTAAATTATATTCTAATATAATTAAATATAAAAAGATTGTTAATATTAAATTTTATTCAAATAGAATTAAATAATAATAAAAAAATTATTTTTAAAAAATTATTGATTTTTAATATAGAATTATATTCAAAAATTAATAATATTTGACAAAATCTTTTATTCAAGTTAAACTAGCCATTTTTTCAACAGCTAGTTGGAGCTATCCCTTTCTATTTAAATAGGTTTCTTAATCAGATTTCTCATCTTGTCCTGATGATGAACCACACTGGCTAGTTCGAAACGTGTCGACAAAAATTTCTCATATGTGATTTACACCGAAAATTTCTTATACACATTTCATGGATCACAAAATCCAAATTCCTAACATCTGTCAATGTATTTAGATTTCTAGAAATGTGTTGATATTAGACGAAATTAAAGTATATTTCTAGAAGCTAAACCCTCAAGAACATATGAAGCATAGATGGACTTATAACTAAATAGACATTAGTCAACTGTAGCACTACAAGTTGTGAGTCAAGTCTAATAACTATATGGTGGATACCATGAAAAATAACATCAGACAATAGTTCTATCAATGTGCTATATTCAACAATGTTATTTGTAGAGTGACCAATACAAATCCCTTGTAAATTCACTAACTCACCATTCAGAGCATATATAACCCATGATGCATAAGAAATGTTATGAGTACTATGATTAGCAACATCAACATAACCAACATATGGTTGAAGGGATCCTGGCATATGCAAGCCAAATGTAAACGTGATTAACTAAAACCATAGGAAAATATGAATGGAACAAACTGCAGAAACAATCAACACACCTATATACAGTATATACATAGTGAACTTTTCAAAAATTACTTAAGAATATAATTTTTTAAGGTATAAACCATTCCTTGGCTACGCCAATGGAATTCCATCTAAATCAACAACCTCATAGGCCCCTTAAAAAATTGGCTCGAACTTCCCCGATCCTAATTTATCATGCTATTGATTGTATAATAAGATAAGCTCTCCTTGCAAGAAGACATGAGGCTTGATAGTATTTTCATATTGTGCCTTGATACGTTTCTTATAGGTTTCATTAGCCATTGCGACATCATGCCAAGTTTCATTTAAGTTTGTTAGATGTAAGAGATGTTCCTTTTTCATGGACGTGGCAAGAAGGAGTTTGAAAACAAGTTTGAGACACAAAATTTCACACTTAATCAGAAGAATTACTTCCAGACCATATACCAATTTGAATGGGGTGAATCTGGTATTAGTTCAAATAGAAGTTCAAAATGCCTACAAAGTTTCATAAAGTAGCATGTTCTAGTTTGATTTGTGAACCCATATCATATGTAGAAGAATTGTTTTCAAAATTTTATTTATGACATAGACTTTCTCATTCGCCTGAGGGTAATAGGGAGTTCAAATCTGTTGAGAGAGGCCCAACTTGGCATAAAATTCAAACATAATGTGGTTACAAAAAATTTTCCCATGACCTATAACTATGACTTATGGTACATAAAACCTAACAATAATAGGATTAAAAAATAAAAGAGTCATTATTTCGCCGATATTATTGTGTGTATGCATTGCCTTAGCCCAATTGGTAAAATAGTCAACTACTACAATGATGTAACCATGCCCCCTGGATGAGTGAGGGTTACATGTATATAAAATAAATTCCCCATTTTGAAAATAGTCCAACAACGATAACATGGTGTAAAGGACTAGGTTGAGCACGAGATTTACGATCGTATATCTAGAAAGCATGACACATTTGAACCATGATGATGTATTCGTGAAGCAAATTATGCCAAAAGTAGCCAGCACATAGGATATTATTTGCAGTGGTGTAACGAGACATACGACCACCACATGCCCGATCATGGAATTCATTCAGGACTTTCTTGGCCTCCTCATGAGTAAGGCACCTTTAAAAAAACTAGATCAATACCATAATGATAAAGGGTGTCCTCAATTATAATATAATGTTTAGTTTGATATCAAATACGTCACTAAGCATAGGCAGACCTATCACACTAGAAATTATGGGACTAGAGATATATGATAATGTCTCCATACAATGGGTCAGATGACAATATTAGGAACAATGACTCATCCAAAATAGAACTACCAGACTTTGTTTCAGTTTGAGTAGTGGGAAGGTCCCAAATTAGCCCAACAAAAACTTAGGATTGCATTAGGCGAATTTTTAGGTCTAAAATTGGCCTCCTAAAGAAATTACAAAACAATAGTGGAAATAATAAAATAAGATTATATTACATCATCAAATTTTTCATGGATAAAAGAAAAAACTGCTTTTTCAGCTCATATTTTCAACTTATATTCCTATGGGTTTACTAAAATTTCAAGTGGGAACACTTGTTCGATGAAAATTTGATTCCTCATCCAAGAAGTACTAGTGTTAGATACTTTCGATGGAACTTGTGTTGGTGTGTTTGCTACACGAGTGTACCAAAAAAAACTGGTGCTTGGTAGGAGTGATTGCTAGCCTACAAGCAATGTCACAGGGAAAAAATGGATTGTTAGATGGTTAGTGAAGCATCATAACATGTAGAAAAACTAGTTCTGGAACATAGCATACTACAAAAAGAGGAGGAAACAATTAAAAAAAAACACACATATAGCACAAGCTCAATATCGAGTAAACAAACGAATAATACCAATGGAGAATGAATCCCCTTTTATTTTCCATTGGTGGTAAAAATAGGTAGAATGCTAAAACACTTGCAGTGAGTCCTTAGAGCTATGGAGCTCTAATACTCAAATCAAGGAGGGCTCTCCCCTTAAGTTGTCTACAGGTCTCTCTCTTCTCTTCGAATGAGTGATTGGATATCAGACAATTGATGCACTTATCCTTTGTGATTGAGATGTTGGATGGCCAAGAAATGAATCCCTTCACTCTCTTACTTCTTGCACAACACACTGCTGGCTTACTCATGGGCAATTTGGCCAGCATAACAATGTGTTCTAAATTTTTCTTCTCATGGTGGTATTTTATAGGAAAAATTCAAATATTCTTCCCTCTCTTGGTACAATTATGGATAGTGACCCAAGAGTGGTGGTTGATTCCATTGTGTGCTCACTTGAGGTCTCAAACTGGCTCTAGGTAGTCGTCCTTGGGAGGCCTCAAGTGGAGAATATTCTTCCTAAAGTGTGAAAACTCGCCCTAAATAATGACCTTCCACCATACCTAGGACCATGTAGCTTATTGGGGGAAATTCGCTGAGACCTGCGCTATTATCGAAGAAAAGTGTGCACGGAGTGCATTTTTCTAGGGTCTTCTATGTGCAATTTGATAAATTTTCCTCTCGACCTTATAGAAAGGTAAATTTTCCAGATTCTCTAATATTTTTCAACCCTGTAAATCCTTCTGCTTGACATTTCATGATGTCTTTTTCTTGTCCGACTTTTCAGTGATAACAGTTTCTCCCTAATGTGTGGGTTCTAAGAAGAACTGTATATCCGAAATACATTATAATTTTTTATCTATATAACCCATGTTGAGAAAGAGAGATAGAGTAACCTACGTAGGTTGGAGACCCCTTACTGTGAGTAAAATAAGGACCATGTTCTATTAGAAACCTACATGAGATAGAATAATTCAATAAATACAATATTTCTACGAGGTAGGAAGGTCCCATGCTCGTGATGCTTTGGCTAGTTAAAAGCCTATCTGATAGAAAAAGGTTATGTCTTTATCACTTATATGGTAGTAAGCTGTTGATTTGGATGATGATGATGATTTTTGATGCCCTCCAGGGCATTTTTTATTTGACAATAGGTTGAATGCAGTGCCCACATGCATAATATTGCTATGGAATATTTTAGAATAAATTCTCATTGTATGCATGGGTGTATGAATTGGACCTTCCCATGTAAGAATTGTTGAAAAAGATGCTTATAATGTCATGGGTCTTCGACGAATTCTGACAAAGTGTAATGGTTGTGAAGTACAATACCATCTTCACATGAAAGCTTCTATTGTAGTCAAATGTCAGGAGGATCGATGGCATCAATGGGCAATGATGATTCCCATAGTGCCATTTGAAGATGCCCCTATTGAAGTGAGGATCCATCCAAGGTATTGCTTCCTTTTTGGAAAATGGTTTTTGAAGTCAATAAGAAGGAAGCCTTAACCGATCGAGAGAAATACTCATGCAAGTGACCAGCGTCTCTGATATGATAGGTTAACATAGGCATGATGGCAAGAAATGTCTCAAAATTGATGATGGGAGTTCAATGGCCTAATTTTGGAGCTTGAAAAATTAGTTTGGTTGTATTCATAATGATTTCTGATGAGGAAATCCCTGGAGTCGATAGGACATCTAGGGTGGATATATGTCTGTTATGAATGTGATGGTGGCTTTGTGTGTAAGGTGTGAAGCTCCGACCGAGGGTGATTAGGGACTGCTGCCATGGGAGAAAAAGTGGATGGATGGGTAGGGGATTTTCTCCTAAAAAATATTTGTACACTTTCCAAAAAAATATAAAATGGGTTTGGATTGTACAAACATGGAGATGGGTGCCACAAAAAAATTAAAATGATCACTCACTAGTGATGTGAGAAAGGCGTTATTACTGAGGGTGGGGGGGGCGTTGGTTAGTATTGGTGCGAGCGTGCTGAAACGGATGGAAAATATCACATATGGGCTATGCTGATGGAGGGATGGTAGGCCAAATGTGAGACGGGGTGGTGCGTGTTTGATCTTCCTGAGAAAATGGTAGTTTGGAAAAGGGGTTTTATCGTGATATGGTAAAACGTGACTTAATGCATGATGGATGAAAGATTATGAAGTGCTTCCCAGAGTGGGGTGATATGGCCTTGGCGTCATATTTGTTGATGCATGGTCTACTTGAGTGACGGACATCGTGGAGGGGGAGGCTCTACCGACTGACGAGGATGTTTATCATGTGCAAGGAGGGGAGATGATAAACATGGTTGGGTGTTTGGAATGTACGGTTTGTGGAGAAATGATGTCAGGATATGCAAATCTTCTCTGGGACTCTATCATGTTGAGGACAGAATGATAACTTCTCTAGAACCTTCAGTGACTGGGGCAACACGTGTTTTTTCAAACTATATAATAATTGAAACAATACCCCAAGTGAAAGCATCTTTTTCATTCAAATATATTGGAAAATGGGCTGAATGAAAAAAATATAAGAGAGGGAATACATGTTGGAACTAAAAAATTTATATTTTAGGAGGTGTGAATTTGTGAAGCCTCCTTTGGGTATTATAAGGTGTTGATCACTGTGTTTCTTTCACTTTTGCAATTGGGATTTATCTGTTGTGAAACTAGCTCTAAAAATAAAATAAAAGAGACATCAATGCCTTATAAATAAGCCACTTCGAGGGGGAAACCTCCAATACATTACATGAATGAACAATTCTTGGATGATACAAATGACAAAATCTCATTTATATATATAGGAGTCCATGGGACCACAATGTAACCCTACCGGGGCCACAATGTAATCCTAGCCGACCTAAAAATAATAATGTAAGGGAACAATAATAATAATATGGGGGTTACATGGTTACAGAAATAAAAATAAGGGGGGTTACACTAACATAATAAGGGACTACACTATTAATATAGGGACTTAACATGCCCCTCTCCTTCAAACAAGTGTTGTCCTCAACGCTTGATTATTTCTTGATGCTTTAGTATAAATTATAATCCTCCCATGTGGAATATTCTACAAGAAAGTTCTTCCACTTGCTGAGATACTATGAAATTGATTGTACTTGTTGAGTTCTTGTTTCTTTCAATGCCTCAGAACTTCTTTCGATGTGATGTTGATATTCCTTTTGTTTCATTAGATTTTTCACCAAATTTAGGTTATCCTTTGAGAGTTGGAGAACTTGTTGTTGATGCTCGATGTGATCTTCCACTAATTTATCATATATATTAGCTATTATTTGATCCTTCAAACCATCCAAATTAGCCTCTATTTCTTCTTTTAAACCATATATGTCATCTTTGGTTGCTCTTCGTAAGATCGAAATTTGTTGCACTTGGTATCATAATTTTGATATCTCATACTGCAATTCTTCCTCTTCATGCGTCATAGTATAGTTTTTGAGGGATTAATGGGTATGGAATTATTTTTTGGATGCATTATAGAACCAAATACTAATACAAATTCTAAAATATTCCGTTGGAATCACTTCAAACTTCTTTTTCAAACAAACGTTATGCAATTTTAAAGACCAAATGCACAACTTTTTCTTGTTTTTGAGGAGCTCGATATTGAAACTAAATTATCTATGTGATTTCGGATCTTCAATATCTGAAATTTGGTACTGATATAGCCCTATGAATTCTCTTTTGAATGCCATATGTTTGACCTGATTTGGATTCTTGAAGAGAAAGTTATGCCCAATATCCTACGATTACCTAATTATGGACTAGTTCAGTAGAGCAAAATTGTATGACTTGCTACATGTCCCTGTTTCCTCCTTCGACTCTTAAATTGATAGATAAGAAACTAAAATCCGTGTACCTGCATCCACTTTTTACAGAATCTCAATCTGATGCTCAGAGAGATGACGTTTTTCCCATGGTCACCTCTTTGAGATGAAATTCACGAGCCTAAAAAAATCCTAAATTCCACAGATCATATCTCAAAACATATTGCGAACCAAGATCTAGAATTTTTACAAGAGGTTCTTCAGGATTTAGGCTTCACTCTGTGAAAATTATAGCTTCTGAAACATCGTAGAACAAAATTTATAGCGAACATTATGTGATTACATGTTTAGGTTAAATTTAGGAACCTGCAAAAAGACCTAAATTCCAGATATCATATCTTTGAAAACATTGTGAACCAATCTATGAAATTTTGCGACGATGTTCCTCAGTATTTCTGCTTTGCACTCTAAAAATTTCAGCTTCTGAACCTTCGTAGAAACAAATTTATAGCAAAAATTCCATGATGATCTGTTTGGAGCAGCGAAGCCCTATAATCCAAAGCTCTGATACCAAATGTTGTGAAACCAGCTCCAAAAATAGAAGAAAAGAGATATCAAAGCCTTATAAATAATCCACTTCGAGGGGGAAACCTCCAATATATTACATGAATGAACAATTCTTGGATGATACAAATGAAAAAATCTCCTTTCTATATATAGGAGTCCATGGGGCCACAATGTAACCCTAGTGGAGCCATAATGTAATCCTAGCCGGCCTAACAATAATAATATAAGGGTACAATAATAACAATATGGGGGTTACGGGCATACAACAATAACAATAAGGGGGGATACACTAACATAATAAGGGACTAAACTATTAATATAGGGACTTAACATTATCAGCTCCCATTATGGTCGTTCAAACAATTTGAAAAGGGCGATATATAGTGCAATATGGCTCATTTAAGTTTATTTGGGTTGTTTGAGGGTTGTGAGGTTAGAGCTTGCTCCTGAACCTTTCTTGTCGTTGCGATCAGCCTGTGCACCAAGGATTCACGCTGTTAGTGTTAGGTAGGCCCCTGAACTTCCAACATTTCCAATTTTTTAGTTTTACTATTGAGGGGTCCATACAAATTAGGTTTGTATGGACCCCTACTTGTTTATGGCCTTGATCGCATGGGTGATCAAGATACAGGCGCAGAGACCTCCGCAAAAATGTGAGGATTTCAGTGGATATTTTGCACCTGTGGGAGTTTTTGCGCACAACTTCTGTGTCTATATGAAATACAGATGCATGGTCTGCATCCTTATCTCAGGAATAGGTGCGTCGAAAAGACAAGGCAATTTTTTGAAAAAAAATTGGAAATTTTTAGTTTTTGATGTCACTGATGTGTGTCTGTTTTGTGACAGGATGTTGTGGAGAGAGAGTGAGAGTGCCTAGATCTTCGCATGGAAGTGGCACAGGATGCCAAAGCCAACAGGAAAATAGCTCAGTGGGGTCTCCTCAATTTCCTTGAGAATGACCTAAGGTCGCATGATCGCCTACTGTTCTACCCGGTCTGTTGCTGGAATAGGAGACAGAAAGTGATGGTGTTTCTCGGGCATGAAATTCGTATCCATCCAGAGATGGATATATATTTTGTGACTGGGTTGCTGCCTTAGGGTGAGGTTCTTCCTCACCCATTCCCTCCTGGGAGAGTGGCTAAACCCGACTTCGTGAAGTTTATCGATTTCTCGTTTAATTTCTTCTACGTTGGATGGGTGCATTTGACGTTGTTTCTGGTGTACTGGAGGTATGTCAGGCCAAGTGTCGATGTGGTGCTCTACTATAGTGCGACTAAGCCCTGGTATTTTTGAGTAGTCCCATGCAAAGATACCTCTATATCCTTGCAATAAATGGGTGTAAGAGGTTACTTCTTCTGGGGAACATGTTGCCCCCAGCAAGATCTCTTCGACTTTCTCACGATTTTGAGAGATATTCACCTTGATGGTAGGAGAAATTTTTGACATGTTTCCTTCTTCAAATGTGTCAGGCACCGGAATGGGATTTTTGAACCAATCATATTTCGAAAATGGATGGAAATATTGTGATTCGATTGCATAAATCTCTTGGGTTCCTAGATTTTTAGGGCCGAACGTTTTTTCAAGAAGAAAAATGATCGATAATCTAGTTTCATCATGGCCTCAAGAATATCCTCATCTGAGTGGAATAAGGATCCTAAGGGGGGTTGAGCCTGCGTAAGGCCCTGAAGAGGTGGTAGGGTCCTAACGGAGCTGGTCAAGAGACATGAATAATATTCCATCATCGGCACGGTGGAACCAGATGTGGTCAACAGGGTGTAGATGAATTGGGTTTGGACCGTCATTGGGACAACTACTCTCGTAGTTGTAGGCGGTATCGACAAATATGAATGATGAATAGAAAACATGAGTCATGGTTTCAATACATGATGATATGAATTGTATAAAATGTATTGTGTATTCATCATTTGGTGGGGGAGGAATTTCCATTGTGGAAAGTAGCGTGAGAGCAAGTCTAGGTTCCTCACTAGGCGTAACAAGAGTACTCACACTTTCCTGGATTTGGAAATTGTTCTTGGTGCAGAGGCACCTGAATGTTTCCATTAAGGGGCATGCCTCTGTCTCATGGTTATGGCCAGTGAAAATGGTGCATAGTACCATGGTGCCTATCGGGTAGACCATGGGAGAACCAACACTACTCTTCGTCCAGGAGGTGGATGCTTGGAAAGGATCAGGCGTGGGGGAAAGATTCCACTGTTCCCATCTCTGTGATTTTGGTTTTGGGAGGTGTAGCTCCTTTTGGGGGACTAGACTCAAAGCTGTTCTTGCCACTATTAGCTTTGGGAGGTCCTCACAATTCATTGTATGGTGAAAATGTGAGCAGATCTTGCAATAGCAGTGTGTGATTTTATCTTGATTGGAGAGATATTTTTGCAGGATAAGGGAGACCATGCAAAATCTATTCTTGAGGTGCTTCAGTTCCTTACACTGATTGAACTGGTGGTCTATTATGTTGCACAACTAGCATGGCACCCTAAACTGGACATGGGTCCTGTTAGGATGGGGCGTCTTTTTGACTCACCCAATGTTTTGGTATTGAGATGGGGTAGGCTGCCTGAGGGAAATATGCCTTACATTATATTCTCTAAACTTAGGAATGATCATATCCGGATGGTGCATTTCTATTTAACGTATGATTTTAAATAGCGGGTATACTCGAGGGATATAAGTATAGTGTTGAGCATGATGGTTGCGTTGACATACTAGACAAGAACTTCTTTCTTGGGTAATCCATTCCCTTAGATCTGGTGAGGCGATTGGATACCATCTGTGTAGCGATTCTAAGTCTGGGAATTTGATAAAAAAAATCTTACACATGTTACATAGTGCAAATGTTGGTCTTCTAAATGGAGGCCGGTTGGGGGTGACTATGTGGCCCCCAACCAGTCGCTTTTCTGCTGACAGAAAGAGGATGGATATGCTTGTCACCTCCTCTTGTGTTGTAGAGCTTTCAATGGATTCTGTATTTAAGCCGTCTTCTAGGGAGAGAACCATAATGCACAAGGTTGCAGTTCTCTTGGCATGATGGGGTTTTCTATTATTTTTCCATTTTTTTTGGGTTTTCGTGGTCACTTTAACCGACGTTGCTATGGGAGTCTCTTTAACCGGTGTGTCCTCCTAAGGAGGGATGGGGTTTAACCCTGTAGATGTAATGCCAGGGGCTCCCAACATAGTTGGTGGGTCCAGGTATCAGGCAGGTATTGTGAATGACATGTTTGGTAATGTTACCGTTGCCAAGACCTATTGTGACACGAAGCTAGGTGAAGGTTATATACATGGGATTTAGGAGATGGCGTAGGGTATAAAAGTCATGCATGTGGTCTCGGTTTCATTATTACTAGCCTCTGTCTCCTAGCTAGTTTCGGTGTTTGAGGATGACATCATGCACACCAAGGAACCTCTCGTATGAGAGAATGGTTCTGGTATGACAGGGGGATCTCCTAGGAATGATCCAAGGATAGATGATGGTTTGAATTGGTCGGGGCCATATTCCTAGTACCGCATGAGAAATTCCATAGATATGTGTACATAGGGTAGCACAACATCGATGTTCGTCATGGGTCACTTTTATGGTAAGTCAATTGGTCGATGGTTATGATGTGATCCTCGCGGGGGAACACAATGATCCAGAAAACGGAGGATGATATGGCAGACATGGCATACATATAACTTCGACCAAGGAGTATATTGTAGTCCAGCTGAGCATCCAAGACCTCGATGTCTATAAGAACCATCTTGTCGGCCATGCAGACCGAGATGTTTTGATAGATACCGATGGGAGAAGAAGGGTGCCCATCATACACTCTGAGTGTGATGTCCGATGGCTTAGTTTCGGGAGACCCTAACTTTTTCCAAACAATTTTTGACATGATTCGTGTGGATGAATCCTTGTCAGCGATATATTGGTGGATAGTGATGTTCTGGACTGACACCAGTATCTGGAAGGCGAGAAATGAAGGAAGCCTGGGGGTGTATTTATCTAATTCAAAAGCCATTAGGCCTGAATCGGTAGGGTAGATTTTTCCTAATGCGGAAAGTAAGGCTTTCCTTTTCTTTGAACAAGATTGCAGGACCTCTAAAGCTGACATGGCAGTGGGAGATTATGCTAAATCATCCACGATGCTATAATTATGGGCCGCTTTGGATTGGTTTCTTGCTCGCCTTGTTGGACCCTTAGCCATTTATGGCAGGGGTTCAATAGGCATTTGCAATATAGTCAACGGTGTGGAAGGTGCACTTGTGCTAGCCCCTGACGAATTGTTGTATGGTGGGGTATCATAGCTTCGATTCCATGTTTGAAAGATAATTTCTTCACGAGTCATATAGATTTCTTGGATGTTGTTTCCGGAATCATTGGGGGTGGTTGTTGCTATTTGGAACTAACATTCCCTTGGTGGGGTAAGGGCTCCTACATTATAGTTGTTTGTTGCGTAGGTCCCCCTTGTCCTTGGTTACCATGAAGCTTCTTTAGCTCAGGGAGTTCAAGACAATGATGAGTGTAATGGCAATACTCACCACAATTTGTGCAAGAGTGGTTGGTCTAAATATTATCTCTCTTGTTCTACCCTAGGGATTTATTTTCCTCCTGGTTTTGATTTCATTTGGGGTTGCCCCCAGCTTGGGATCATGGAGGGAGTTGCTTCTTATTTCCCGCTTGTCCAAGATATCCCTTTTCTTTATTTTTTGGATTTTTTCTTTCCACATTATTAGGATGACTCTGATTCTTCTGGTCATATTATTAGCGTAGTTGGGCCTGGGAAGGTTGCACAAAGTTCACTGGTGCATTATTTTTCATCGGTGGGTTTTGTGCTGGGGAGTGGGAATATTGAGGTCCCTATCCCTGGTTTGTATATGGTTGTTGGGGGGAAGCTCTTATATTAGCGTTCCTAGTTGCGTAATAGGTCCCCCGTGTGAGAGGATACAAGCCTCCTTGCTGATGATGGTACGATGGTGCCCTATTGGTCATGTTTTGCAGTAGTGCAATATGACTCTGATGGTAGCCTGGTTGCAGGATGTATTGGTTAGGATCATATGGTAATTGGGGTACGGGATACTACTGACTAGGTGACTTTGGGTCAGTGACCCTATCAATATGTCTGCAGTATTTGATGCGCCTGACAATTCTTTATAAGTTTGTAGGCACAGGGCATTAAGTAGGATGTTATAGATGTATCCTGACTGAGTGTATATCAGCTTTAGTTTTTGGGCATTTCTAATGGCATCCTCTTCAGAAGTAGGTCCTTGAGTTGCCACCCCTTTGAAATCTCTACTGTGAGAGTTTTCAGGAATAGGTCCAGTATAAATCGATCGTCGAGTTTGGATTTACACAAAATATGACGCCACTGCCATTCGTGGAGGTGGTCCAAGATATGGACGGCTAGCATTTGCCTAAAATGCATCAGTAACTCCATTCTAGAATTGTGGTGGATGGGTAACTGAAAATACCTGAGGAACACTATAGTGAGGGCGCTAAAGGTTTAGTGTGATGCAGAAGGCTGCTCCACATACCATTTCACAGTTGGTCTGGTTAAGGTAAGCTGAAATAGTTGTAATCAAATAGTATCATCAATAATATTTTTCGATGAACACGATAAGTGGAAATCCATTACATTATTTCTAGGGTATTTCACTTTCATCCCTTCGAATTTTGAAATGTCCAAAGGGAGCTTCATGGGCATGGGGGGCCAAATGGGATTGTGTGCAATGGGATAATTTGTTAACTTTCATAGATCAGGTAAGTTTAAATATGCTAGGAAAGGTAACTGTGTGTTGAGCGCCATTGTAGACTATGAAAATAGAGGGTTATGGTTGTGTATGGGGTTTTTCTGTGACATACTCGGTTGTGTGTTCTGTTGGCTCCCAAAATGGGTAGTGCTCCTCTGCCCTCTTAGGGTTGTGGGAGGAGTGGTTTGTAGTGGCCATGAGGGGGTTTCTAATGGTGTGGCATTGAGTGACCCTTGGGGGTTCCCAACTAAATATGCCCCAATAAAGGATGAATTGATAAGGGTGGTTGTGTGTCGTCTTTGATTCCTGAATGGCGAAAGACCTGGCACTCCTCCCTCTAATGGGGGGAGGTCCAAAAAACGTATAGATCAATGAGGTCGTATTAGGTCCATAATGGTGTTGACTTGGTTTAATTTTGGAAATATTTTTTAGTTTCCTGAGAGGAAAGAGATTATATATCAAAAGAAAAATAATTTGCATACATAAAACAAAGCGAAAATAAAAGGTTAATTTCCATTTAGATTAATCCTATGTGATTAGTGAATTGAAAAAATGTGGTTTGATTGTTTTGCGTATGATACTAAAAAATACTAGAATACCTAATCATCCTCACAATCTCAATTGTAACTAGGAGTTGCAAAGATATATTTTGGTGGGTATTGGGACCAATGTCCCGAAAGAACTAGTGACACTTTCCAGTAGCGGAAGAATCGACAAAGGTAAGGAAAGAGGATCTAGTGTTGCCTGCATTGTCAGCTATAGGGAAGGATGCCCTAGATTTTTCTACTAAGTAACTTAATCCCACATGAGCGTTCGAGTCTTGATATTCTTGGCATTAAGCTACTGGTACCAAGCACTAGATGGGTCAAGTAGCCCCAAATAGTACCACATGCACTGGGCCTAATCTGAACCCCCTCTGAATCGGTTCTTTGTGGCGCTCGGGAATTATTTTTCGTGGGTGTATAGATGGGTTTAAAGCTCCCTACAAAGTCAAATTCTATGTTTCAAGAATGTAAACTGACCATGGCGGCTTATTGGATGCCTACCCCCAATGGTCCTAGCCTAAAATATTAATTATCTTGTGGCCCCTGTGGGGAGATTTAATGAGTTCAATTAATGGTTAGTTTTAAGGATTCTTACTTTGATTATGGTGTGGAAATGTGTGTGATAAAGTTTACATTCACAATGTTTGTAGGATACGTATATTTTATGATCCCTTACACTCCCTCCTAATTAAACTATGTTTTGATTATTCCTTTCAAAAAGTAAATGATGTGCGGATAAAGGGCCGCTTACAATTTTTCATATTTAAACTAAATGTTGCAGTATAGGGAGGTAGAGAAATATCAAAAGAGAGTGTTCATATTCATGCCCAGGGTCACCAAGAGGTGCAAGGGTAGCAGATATTACTTTCCTTCTTATATAATTTGATCCTAGTTTCGAATCCTAATGAAAAATATAAACTAAACTTAATGCAAAAATTTGGGAAAATTGGAAACTAGCTAATCATGCGTGGATATGGGCCACTTAATTCTTGATAGCTACCTACGTGTTTGGTGTCTATTATCACTAATAGGTTCATTCATATAGCATGGGTGGATTTTAACCACTTACTTGCCTCCAAATTAGACTATGTGAATTTGTGATAATAAACTAAAAATTACAGCTATGCAATAATTAAGCTAAATTTTAACTAAAAACATGTTTGGACAGTCAAGGAAGAACATAAAATAGTGTTGGAAAATTTATTTTGGGCTAGTAGTCACTTTACACTTGAAAAATGGATAAAATCAGTGAAAAAATAGCTCATTGTTTTCCGTGTGGATTATTTCAACACAGGCACATGACTTTGCACGTTAGCCTGAGTTGAATGTGCGCGGACCTGTGCATGTGTATGAACTAAATACGTGTGGTTTTCTTGCACTTGAAAATTCCACTTCTCCTAAACTGAATCTATTCACAAAGGGTGAATGAGAGAATTTGGGGAAGAGGAGAGCTGGTCCTATAGCAATCCTGAGCAGAAAAGAGGTTCTGCAAAACCACAACCACTTAGCTTAAGAGAAAAAATAAGTGGAGTCATCAATCCTATGTTGGTGTGTTTTTTACATGAGTGTACAAAAAACACCGTGCTTGGTAGGAGTGATTACTAGCCTATAAGCATTGTCACAGGGAAAAAATGGATTATTAGATGGTTAGTGAAGCATCATAACATGTAGAAAAACTAGATATGGAACATAGCATACTACAAAAAGAAGAGGAAACAAGAAACAAGAAATAAATATATAACACAAGCTCAATATCGAGTAACGAACTAATAATATCAGGGGAGAATGGATCCCCTTTTATTAGCCACTAGTGGTAAAATGAGATAGAACGCTAAAATACTCGCAGTGAGTCCTTAGAGCTATGGAGCTCTAACACTCAAAGCAAAAAGGGCTCTCCCCTTAAGCTGTTTGTAGGCCTCCCTCTTCTCCTTGAATGAGTGATAAAATATCAGATAACTGATGCACTTCTCCTTTGGGATTGAGATGTTGGATGACCAACAAAAGAATCCCTTCACTGTCTTGCTGCTTGGACAACACACTGTTGGTTTTCTCATGGGAAATTTGGCTAGCATAACAATGTGTTCTAAATTTTTCTTCTGATAGTGGTATTTTATAGGAAAAATTCAAATCTTCTTCCCTATCTTGGTAAAATTTTGGATAGTGACCCAAGAGTGGTGGTTGATTCCATTGTGTGCTCACTTGAGGTCTCAAGGTGGCTCTAGGCGGCTATCCTTGGGTGGCCTCAAGTGGAGAATATTCTTCCTGAAGTGTGCAAAGTGGTCTCAAATACTGACCTTACGCCATACCTAGGACCACGCAGCTTATTGAGGGAAAACCATGGAGACCCACACTTCTATCGAAGAAAAGTGCACGTGGAGCACATTTTTCCAGTGTCTTTTGTGCGCAGTTTGATAAATTTGCCTCTTGACCTTAGAGAAAGTTAAATTTTACAGATTCTCTAATGTTTTTCAACCCTATAAATCCTTCTACCTGACATTTCATGATGTCTTTTTCTTGTCCGATTTTCCAGTGATAATAAATGGTACTACACAAAAAATGACAAATACATGAAAAATGTTATTGCAATCACTTTTTTCGTGTATTTTTAATTTTTACTATAGCAGGGTATATCGAAAGTATGCAACATCAATACTCTTTGAATGAGGAATAAAATTTTGCATCCCACGGTTACTCTCGCTCGAAATTTGAGTAAAACCTTAGGGAGATACGTTGAAAATACAAATTGATAAAGAAGTCTTATTATTTTATTATTTTTTAATCGTTTTACTTTTTTACCCCAAAAATGGAGAATCATCCCCAATTGTTGACATCATAATATTGAATCCTATTGGTTCTTATAAAGTTTATTTTGGTTGTACATTTTCCTTAGGAGGCCCATTTTAGACCTCAAAATTTCTCTAATGCTTTGACTTGGATTTGATGAACTCCAAATCGAAATCCTAGAGGATGAAAATCCACTTGGAGTACTTTCCTCCCAACAATTGTCTTGAAAAGATGTAGGTCATTGGGTTGCAATCAGAAATGAACATAGTCTTCCATAGAAATATATAATGGTGAAACCATTGGACAACTTGGACAGCCTCGAAAGCCAACTTTTAGACATGAGTACATTTGATCTTGATATCATTCAAGTTTCGACTCAAATAATAAATAAGACATTCAATTCCTACATCGTCCTCTTGGACCAATACCATAATGATGGTAGTAATTATAGCAAAGGTATACAACAAGTTATCATGTTGGTAATATGGGAGATACAACAAGGATGCCTGAATCATAACATCTTTCAATGCATTGAATTCTTTTTTAGTAGAATCCTCCCAATGGAAGGGATTCTCTTTCTTTAAAAATTGAGTAAATCATTTGGTTTTTTGGTGTAGTTGGGAAAAAACTTGCAAATAAAGGCAACCTTCCCTTCGAGTGATTGAACTTAAAGGACAAAAGAAGATGCAGATAGATCGATGATCTCCTAGACTTTCAATGGGTCAATATGAATTCCATGTTTCGATACTACGAAACCGAGAAGTCAACTAGAACTTACACAAAACACACATTTGTGTAGATTAATCCTAATGTTATAGTGTCAAAAATGTAAAAATATAACCCTAAGGTGCAATGGATGATCAAATTGATGCTTTGAATGAGCAGGAAAATTATCCAAATATGGTTGTACGATATGTTTGACGTCATGGAAGGCATAATTCATTTCCCTCGCAAAAATGGACCTAACGTCCTTTAATATGAAATGGAGTTTTCAATATGAGAGTCTGCCCTAGGGAAAAATGGACGCGGTTTTATGTTGGTCCAGTGTGAGAATGTTCATCTGATTGTATATGGAAAAACCATCCATAAATGAAAATTCTCACAACCAACACAATCATCAAAAATCTAGTCAATGAATGGTGTAGAATAATTATTCTTAGGACAAGCACGATTAATGTCCTGATAATCGACACACGCATTCAAATTGATCCTTGTTTCTTCACGAAAAGAACAATGTTAGACACCCAATCAGTTAGATGTATTGGGTAGATGAAACCAGCATGTAGCAATTTTTTAACTTCGGCTTTTATAGTGACAATCTTCTTGGGATGGACCACACAAAAATGTTGCTGAAATGACAGCATCAAGATATGTTTGTATTTTATGCACAAAAATGTTTGGGTCAATACTTGGAATCTCTTAATAGAAAAAGAAAAAAGAGTATCTAAATTCCCAGAATAGGGACTTATAGGTCTTGATCTCATCGGGAAAGAAAAACACACTCATATGCAAGTTCTTGATAATGTCGGATTGATCTAAATATCGAGAGGAATAGTATCTTCAATATTCCACAAGTTATTCCCAGAATCGATACGGTTAATGGATACATAATTCAAAGATATATCAACGATATTGGGTCGATAAATTTCACTAATATTATCCTTGAAGGAACTGGCAAGGAGGAATGATGATGATTATCATCGCATGGCACATCATCTATCATCATTTCCATGATGTTCTCAACAATAGATAATGTAAGAGAGAATGGATCAAAAAATGTGCCATAATATAAGGAATTATCAACCCAATTAATCAAAGAGGATAGGGTATACTGCACCACATAGGCCAAATAGATGCCTTCATAGTCGAGCTTAATGGGGTTGAGCGACATACAATCACCAAAGTTGTCAATGTTATATCCATCTGGTCCTATCCAAGGATAAACTGGAGTAGTACAAGAATATATCATATTGGTATAGGAAACCAAAGTATAGTTGTCAGGAACAGAATGAGGAGGAAGAAAAAAGGTTCCCATGAGAGAGGAATCCTTAATAAGTCCATCCCCGACATGCTGATATGGGTGAGGGGTTTCCCCCAAGAGAGGGATGCTTCCAATAACTTGAGATTGAGAGGCAAATAAATTGAGTTCATAAATGGCCACTATACTGAATTTATGAAGAAAATTGATCATTCTAAAATATGTTGAAACAACTACAGTGATGGCATAAACCCACGTATGACCTCATAAAATATTGTAATCTAGTGGTCTTAAATAAATTATAATTCTACCGATACAGTCTTGCCACCTAATTCTAGTTGTAGTGAATTAAAAATTCCACAATGTTTATATCTTATTCCCTAAAAAAACTTCAGAGTAGTCAATGACTAAAGTAATTTGGGAGAACAAATATCCTTCCGGCAAGACAACGACATAATATAGGTTGAGGCTCCCTCGTCCAAAACAGAACGATGGAACTTGGATAGTGGAAATCAATTGAGCTAAAATTTGAGGTGTATATTTCACATGGTTAAAAAATACTTGGTTGGGGTCAAAAGCATCAATACATCCAATTTCAAAAATAAAATCCTTCTTTTGGGCAAGACAGTTCTGCAAAACCTCAAGATTTAACATCGCCGAAGGAGTTTGAGTGAGATCCTCAACTATGTTATGATTCTGAGAACCTCTTGTACGAGGGTTGAAATAAAATTTATGGATAACACCCTTAGGGGTTAATCTTGAACTCAGTAGGTAGTTCATTTGGAGTAGGATCCCATCAAGATGTGCTTGAATTGGTAGGTTGATCAGTAGCATGACCGTTTGAGGGATTCACATTACCATAGTATTTATTTCAGGTGTATACCATAACATCATTTTTTGGCTTAGGGGAAGAAATCATAAAAAATGACTTAGAGGAAGAAGGTTCTCAGACAACAATATTAGTCTCCTAATTTGGAGATGGATTTTTCAACACATTAGGTGAAGCATATGACTTAAGAAACTGATTTACTTCTACCCAATGTGGACAGTCACGAGTGAAGTTTTCTTCATTACAAATCAAGCATGGATAACAATGTTTCTATTTTACTTTATGTTGGCTCACTGTAATTTGCAAGAGTGGCAAGAAAAAACACTGCAGGGGCCACATCAAAACTGCTTTGGAATCCTAGGACCTAGCCTTCCTGGATCCAGAGAGGGATCTCTCTATAAAGGTGTTTTCAATTGATATATCATTGTGCTCTTTGTTTAAGATTTTAGGCTAGTTTTAAAGTTCTATGGACTTGTTGTTTTGGTTGGATTAAATGATAGATTGAAGCATCAATGGTGTGACTGATTGAGGGAATGTTTCAGCTTAGCAAATAGACTGTGAGAAAACATCAATCCATTGGGCTATGGAGTCATAAAATGATTTAATTGTTCATGAAATCTGCAAGGGCATTCATAGGGCAAGCTAACTATATCAAATGGATTCGTTAGATTAGGTTGTGATATGAAACAATAATAAGTTGTGAAGGCAGCAGAGCTATGGTCAGTTAAGAATATTCTAGCTCTACTTAGACAAGAAAATCCTTTTAAGGTAACTGTTTGGAGAAAGTCAGAGGACAGGGCAAACCATAGATCTCTTTGGAAATTTTTTTAATAAGCAACCTTTCAGACAACAATCCAGCAATCAAAAGACTACTTTCAGATAAAGAAAACATATAAGAAAACAATAATATCAGCCTAAGATTAAACAGAAATAATATAATCTGATTTTTGCATAACTCTCAAAAGACTCTTCAAAGCAACATTTCAAGGCAGACCAAAGGGCAGGGCATACAATAAACCTCTCTGGTTTTAGACTCTAGTAAGCATACTTTAAAGAAAGGTTTTGAAAACAATATCTCAAGTCTTAATCAAAAGAACACGGGCTCAACAAAATTTCCTTGGTTTCACTCTATTGAATCATTTCCAAGACAAAAAGCCAGATGTAACTAGAAGGAAATTAAGAATCTTCCAATCAGAACTTGCAGATGAAAACATGAATATAAAAGATACAGATAGAAATAGGTTTCTGAAACAACAAATCCTAATCTAAAACTTAAGTTTCTTTATCAGAGAAAAATGAACATAATGGAAAACATAAGGAGAAACAATAACAATTAGGAAAACTTCACCATTGATATAACTCAAGGATCCTGTGAACATTCTTGTATTATTGATGATCAAACCAGTTACAATACTCCAGGTGCAATAGCTCTCTGCAACTCAGAGCTTTCTTTAGTTCAGCCTAGCATTCCTCAACTATCTTAGCAGTAGAAATCAGTCCAATAACCATCAAGTAACCAACATTTGAAATGAAGCTCATATGCAATATTTATATGAAAAATGAGGAGGTGTGGCCAATATATGGTGTTTAAATGTTATTCATTACAGAGTTAATGATTTTTTACCTTTGAGACCATGCAAGGCGCAAGGAAAAAATATCTGAAAGAGTTACTCTGAAATAATAACTTCTGAGTTAGTTTATTTGAAATTTTTTGAGTTTTAATGCTTGGTAATAACTTTGTAATAACTGCTCAACTGCTTTAAAATGTCTCTAACTATGTAATAATTGTTTGATTCCTTTATTGAAAGAACTAGTGTTGTAGGTGGCAAAATCTGTCTTTGGAGAAGTAATTGCTTCTTTGCTGAGTTATTCAAAGCTGCCTTTGGGTTAATTTTTCCTAGTTTAATCACAAAACTCTTCATTATGCCTTTGATCTTTGATTAAACCTTCATAATCTGCTTCACTGAATTTTTCTATGTTTTTGCATTATGACTGTTTTGTTTCTTTTATCCTCTATTTTAAAGTTTTTGTCTTTATCCTTTAATCACTGTTTTAAGAGTTAATTCTCTGTTTTATCCTTTGATCTGTAATTAGCCCATTTGATCCTTCTGTTCTTCATTTCCTTTCTTTCTTCTCTAACTGTGGTTGTTCTTGGTGTGCAGGGAGGGGTTCTTCATATGTATTTGCCTCTCGGATCATCATCTAGTGGTTATTTTACCATTAAAATTCCCTTGTAGGTATTACTACCATTAAACTTGCAAACACACAAACAAACATTAATTTAAAACCTACAAGAAGGGAAAAAATTCCTTTTTTAGGGTTTTGAGGTGCTGGGGAGTGATTTGCATAGGGTGAGGGAGTACAGGGAGAAAATTCCGTAGGCGGAATCATGGGGAGAAACGAACAAAGGCGAGGGAATTTTGAATCTTGGCACGGAGGCGAAAAGTGGTTTTAGAAAACCGTGGCAGTTTTTCACGTAGGTAAATGACAGTAAGCGGTAGTGGCTAGAGGCAGCGCGATTCCACTCATCATTAGATGTGTGTCCAAGGTGAAACCACCTTTTTCGCATGGTTTAGGGTCTTAACCTTTGGCGCCTAAATCTGTACGATATGGGTTTGAGACTGTTAGATATCGGGTGATGAGATCTATGGTGCAGACAACTCCTTGGAGCGGGGTGCAGGTTTGGCAGATGGGACCCAGAGACAGGTGTTGAGCGGCTCCTTTGGAAGTAGGATAAGTGGGATATGGGGCCCTGCATGATGACTTATGTGGGTTTCCAGGTAGATTTTTTAGGAGATGGGATGAATGGCGGGAGTACGGTGGCCGTTGGATCAGGGGCCGGGGCCTTTGATCAATGGTCGAGATGGCCTAAGGAGAGGATGAAGTGGGGAAAAGAAAAATGGGTCCACTTTTTAATTTTTTCAAAGGGTTCGGGGCTTTATACAAATTGTGGGGGTTAAGTAAAATAAAGAGAGGTAGATGCATAGTTATATGGTGGGAGGGTTTTTAGGAATAGACGAAGGGTCGGGGTCATATAGAGAGAAAAGGCCAGGGCTTTAAGCGAAGAGGGGCTTAAGGCCTATATTTAAAAAAGGGTGGATTTTATTTATAAAAAGAAATTTTTTATAAGTCTTTAGAGGGTCCTATAGGCTAAAGATTAGGCTAAAACAATGTAAAAAGGATTTTTACATTGTTTTATGGTTTTTTACAAGAAAATGATGTGTGAGGAGGATTTTTGAGGATTTTTTTGGAGAGGGGGAGGAAAAATGGATTTCAGAGGGGAAAAAGGTGATGAAATGATGAAGTTAGGCCTAGAAAATGGAGTTTTAGTTGAGAGCAGCAGGGTGAAATTTTGAGAAGGCAAAGGACAGGAAATTTTAGTGAAAAATAGTCAAACTTTAGGATGATGAAGGCAGTGAGATTTCTAGAACTCACACTGTTTCTCAAATACTATTTCTAGAAATCTAAAATCAATATTTAGTCATCTTTTAATATCAGTAAAATTATAGATGGCTAACAGTGGCTCCAATTTGGGAGGGCATCTCCTTTAGTAGGTGTCAAGAACCTCAGAAAATAAATCTCTAGGAGAAGTAGACTAGTGCCTTGTTTTGCACCTTGATAGAGCTCCTTTAACGTGATGATTTACTGCTTTGGGATTTTGATTCCTAGCATTTGAATCATAACATGATTATTTTCAACTCAACTTATACCTACCCATCTTACTTGTTCTAACATTTTTTCTTCAATGGGTGCATTTGAATTAGCCAACCCTTGACATAATTTTCTTTTGAAAACATGAAACTAACAAATTCTACACTTATATCATCGAAGAGTTCAGATTAAGCTAATGAACTCATTTATTTTATCTACCTAGTCTAACTATCTATCAATATTAAACTATTTGACAGATTTTTATTCTCTAATCTATAACAGAAATTTGAAAACGTAACCAAATCAGGATTGAACAGTCTGATTTGCTATGAGAAATGATACTTTGTACAAGCCTGTATACAGAAATTATTTCGCAGAAATTTAACACAAAATTTGAGGGCTGAGATTTGGAATTTGTTTTTTTATCCCTCTCTTTCTTTCTTGGTTCAGGTTTTGAGCTTTGGAACCAATCTCTTTTCCTAATCTAATCTTAGTTTACTGATAAGCCAAGTTTATATTGTTTGGAAAATCCTCATTCACTAATTGATCAATAGAAATTTAAAATTTATTTAGTCATGATTAGGTTGTATGAATAAATAAGGCTTCTTCTCAAGTAGTGGCGTTTGGACTTGCACACTTTTAGAACTTACTGTTTTTTGGTAGGGGGGCGTACCTTTCCTTTTTCTGCCATCTTCTTTTTCTTTTTTTTTGTATTTATTTTTCTCTAATCATTTTTCAGAACAATGTTATATAAAATGGATAAAGATTTAAACTTGGCATCACTAATGGAAATAATGTTTGAACAACCTGCCATTAACAGGACCTCTAAAAAGTTCTGTTCCATCCATATCCTGTAAGAAAAATACATTGTTGCCTCTGGAAGAATGGATAATATAGGGACCTTTCCACAGATTTTCAAACTTACCATGCTTTCCCTTGTCTTCTCTTCTTGAGTCCCATTTGAGCACTTTGTCACCAATGCTGAAATCATTTGCTTTTGTCCTTTTGTCAAATAGCTTCTTTATGTTTTCTTGTACTTGTGTTATGTTATAGACTTCATCTCTTGTTTGCTGCAACTGTATGGTATGATTTATCCTTCTTATCATGTCATTTTCTTCAGACTATACTTCTTGGATCAGCTTCATGACTGGTACTCCTAGGCTTGTTGGAAAAATTACATCTACTCCATAAAATAGATTGTAGGGAGACATTCCAATTGATTTCTTGCATGTTAAATTGTCTGCCCATAATGCATGTGCTAGCTTGTTGTTCCATGACTTTTGATTCCCTTCCAGCAATTTCTTGATGATGTTTATCAAAATTTTGTTTCAGTATTCTTCCAACCCATTACCTTGAGGGTAATAAGCTGTGGAATGACCCAATGTGATCTGATATTTGTGGCAAAAGTCCACCATTCTCTTGGATCTAAAGGTAGTAGCATTGTTAGTGATAATCTTTCTAGGACAACCAAATCTAGAAAAAATATGGTTTTTAAGGAATTTAATGATGACTAGATTAGTGGAAATTCTAGAGGGGATGGACTCTATCCATTTTGTAAAGTAATTAGTTGCTTTGAGGATCCATTTATGTTGGGAAGATGAAGAAGGATGTATTTCCCCAATGAATTCCAGGCCCCACTATTGGAAAGGGGCTTCCACAGAAATAGGATGCAAAGGTAAGGGTAAGAGTTTTCCTTTGCCTTCAAATATTTGGCATTTGTGGCAGGAAACTACCAATTTATGGATATCTTGAAAGAGGGTGGGCCAATATTAACCAGCTCTAAGGATTTTGTTGACAATTGTTTTCCAATAAAGGTGGCCTCCACATTCTCCTTCATGAAACTCATGCTTGATATTCTTTGCATCATTCTCAGGAAAACATTTAAGCAATATACCACTAGCATTTTTCCAATATAACCATTTATCGATAATGTAGTAATTGACAGATTTTAACTTCAAGAACCTTGCCTTTGTCTTAGATAAACCAGGAGGGACATTAAGATATAAGAGAAAATACAAAATATCAGCATAACAAAGTGAATTCAGCAATAATTCTTCAACAGGAGGGGTTGTGCATTCTTCTTTTTCTTATAAAAAATCAACCATATTCATATCTAAGGCTTTGAGGTTTGATTCAACCATTATTTTTGCAAGTCCTTGTCCTTTGATCAATTTAGTGGGTCTGATTTCCAAGTCATATTCTAATATAATAATAATCCACTTTCCTCTTTTGCCATCAGGATCTTGTGTTAAAATGTCTTTGACAACTGTGTGTGGGACAAATGAAATGATGTGTGAGTGTAAAATGTAAACTCTGAAATATTTCAAGGCTTTGATTAAGGAAAAATCCTGTTTTTCCATTATGTTGTATTTCAAAGGTGCATCTCTTAAGGCCTTGCTGAAAAATGCAATGGGCTGCTCTTGTCCTTTTATGTTTTTCTGAAGTAGGACAACATCAACTATGTGTTCGATGCAAAGGAGAAGATGAAGAAATATTTGTTAAAATTAGGGCTAATGAGAACTGGTGTTTGAGTGAGTGCTTGTTTAACCAGTTCAAAGAATTTATTTTCTTCAATGGTCCATTTAACTCTTGTTTCCCTTTTTAGCATGTTTGTTATGTTTCTAAGGAGTTCATCAAGTTTTGGTATGAACCTTATTAAGAAATTAATCTTTCCAATGAAAGATTGCAGTTCTTTGATGTTTCTAGGATGATTGATTTGCAATATTCCTTCAATCCATTTTGGGTGTATTCTTATTCCCTTTTCAAATATGATATGCCCTAGAATTTTTCCTTCTTGGAGGCCAAATAAAGTTTTCTTAGGGTTTAAGGATAGACTAGACTTTCTACATTTCTCAAAGACTTTTCTTAAGTGAGCAAGGTGTTCTTCATCTGTTTTGGAATAGACAATGATGTCATTTAAATATATCACAATGAAGAAGCCTGTCTCTTCTGAGAAAGCAATATCCATGGCTCTTTTGAAAGTGGCCCCAACATTCATTAAACTAAAGGGCATTTTCACATACATGAAAGTGCCCCAAGGTGTAGTGAAAGTTGTTTTAATTTGATCATCAGGATGTACTAGAACTTGCTGGTATCTTGAAAATCCATCTAGCAAAGAAATTCTTTTAGAACCTACTACCCTCTGTAAGATATGATCCATTTTGGGCAAGGGGTAGATGTCCTTTAAAGAGGCTTTGTTTAAGTTTCTAAAGTCTATATGAAGCCTTATTTCTCCTATTTTCTTCCTCACAGATACAAGATTGGATACCCAGTCTGAGTATCTTACTGGGACTATGATTCCAACATCATACATTTTCTTGATTTCCTTTTCAACCAGAGGTAATTGCACAGGGTTTATTCTGTGCAATTTTTGTCTAAAAGGTTTGTGGTTTTCTTCTAGGGGTATATTATGATGAATTATCTCTGTATAATATGATTTTAAGTCCTCATAACTCCAAGAAAAAACATCAGAAAATTCTCTAAAAAGCTTAAGATAATTCAGTTTTATATGAGTTGGAAGTGTTTTGGATATTTTAATCATCTTGGGTTTTAATTCACTTCCTATATTTCACTCTTCTACTTCATTTTTAGTGGGTTCCATTTTTGGATTTTTGGAAACATCATTAAAGTCAAACAATTCTTGTAGAGACACCAGTCCCTTTGGAAATTGATCAATGTGAGATTGTAGCACTTCAAAATCTTCTTGTTCTAAATTATTAGTGCTCAGCTCTGTTTTCTATGGGTGTCCTTTAGTTAACAAATTTATGTCAGCAATGTTTATATCAACAATGTTAGGAATTTCTTCTTCATAAGTTTTTCCCTCAGTAGGACAATCTTCTTCATACATTGAGTCTGAATTGATCATTTCAAACCCATTTTTGGACTGTAGGAAATCCTCTATCCGCTTATCTCCTTCAAATACTTGCCAATATTTGATATTATTAGGGACTGTTGGCCTATATTTAACTTGGACTATGTATTGTTTGCTTTCATAAGATTTTAGACATGTACTAGCAGCAAATGCTAAACCATTGGCAAGGATGTTCTAGTTTCTAGGGACAAAATTAAGCTCATATTCTGTGAATGTTTTCAAAAGGTCAACAACATCATCTCTATATGCTTGTAATCTTGGATTCTTGGCAGTATATTCTCCATTCACTTGTTTAATAATCATTTCTGAGTCTCCATGAACAGTTATCCCCTTGGCTCCTAGTTTTTTCAATAATTTCAGTCCTAAGAGGAGAGCCTCATATTCAACTATGTTATTGGTGCATTGAAAGTTTAGCTTATATGAATGGCCCTCAGCATGATTATTCTTTGTGTTATGTACCCATATGCCTGCTCCTGAACCAATTTTACTACAATACCCATCAAAGATCATACTCAAAAGAGGTTCAATTTTAGACCTGTTATTAAAGTTATTTATGTCCTCATTGTCCTGTTTATTTTGGATATCATTATGTTGTTTTTTAAGATCTGTACTATGTTCATTTGTACATTGTTTCTCAAAGGTTTTACTATTTTGAGTTTTATCTTGTTTGTCATAATTAGCCTTGTGTTGATGGTTGGTTTGTTGCCTATGATCTTCATCGTGTTTGCTCTGATGTTCTGAGTTGGAAAACTGTTTTAGATTTTCCTTTTTCCTTTCCTCTTTTCCTATTGCTGGTTTGTCATATCCTTCTCCTTACTCATTAATATTTTCATCATTGTAAAGAATGAATGATTCAAGGTTTTTGTGGATAGAATAAAGTGGGGAGTTGTCTAGTTTTTCTTGACTACTAACCATGTATTTCATGTGTGTTTCCCTATATAGTCTTCTTGGTTGACTAAAGATAGGGATTGTTGCATAAGTCATATCCATCTGCAGGGTACCTTGGAGTTTAGCACCCCATGACCTTGAAAGGAGTATGCCATATTTAGGAGGTATATCAGCCACTACAATGTCCATCACTAAGCTTTTGCTGGTATTTGTGCTAAGTTGACACATAAATCTTTGATCAGGCCTAGACATTTAACTCTACTGGAATCAAAGGAGTATAAATCTTTGTAAGGTATAGTTATCTCAAAGCCTAGTCTCTCCGTCACTAATTTTGGCATAAGGTTGTGGGAGGCTCCTGAGTCAAGCATGGCATTATGAAAAATCTTATCATGGATGTTTAGACTGATATAAAAGGGAGGAACACCTCATTCTTGAAATTTCCCTTCTACTTCTGGTCCAAACAGAAGCTCAGGCTTGTCATTAGTCACATTGATAGAATCAATTTGTTCTCCTATGTTTAAAGCTCTTAAAAGTTTGGTTTTATATACATCTTGGGTGACGAATTCAGTAAGAGGAATAGGGATTTTGATTTTGGCAATTTCACTCTCTATGCTGAAAGGTATCTGAATTTTTAAAATGTTTAAATCAGCCTTGTTGGTCACTGTTTTCTCAGCAAAATCAACTTGTTTATTTTTATTATGGATAACAGTTAAAATAGTTGTACTAGGAGCATTGGCTGAGTTGCTAGTGCTACTTTGGTCACCACCATGTTTTTCATTGATTTGGCTCTTTTTTCCTTTGCTTTTTTATAACTTTCAACCACTATTTTGTTGTTTTCTGTTGTCCTTTTAGAAATGTTTTCAAAATTGTTTCTAACAGAAATTTTAGAGGCTTTATTTTTGGGAGTGTCTTGAATATTTTTACTCCTAAGGTCATATTGTCTGTGTACTTCCATTATATAATTTTCAAAGCCTTGTTTGTAGTCTTCAAATTTTGGGCTTTCTTCATCATAGGGTATACATATGCCTTGTTCTTCTTCATTTAGGAAAACATTATCCTCGTTGTTTACTCCAAATAAGTTTATGTGGTCTTCCTCTATTTCTTCAATCACTCCCTCATCTCCATCAACATAGTTTTCTTGGAAAGGAGGTCTGACTTGCTGATCAGGGCCTCTTTGTCTAATTTGAGGGGAATTCCTTCTAAAGTTTTGGTTCTCATTTGGATTTTTATTTTGAGGAGTTTTTTTATTTTCTTTAGGATAAGCTCTCTCATTCATGTTAATTCTCTCCATCATCATCTTCATGGTTCTAACTAGAGTATTAATTTTGGAATCTGATGTGGAGGGTCGAACTTCATCTTTGTAGGTAACCTTTTTATCTTCTTTCATTCTATCCCTTCTTGCATTTAGGTTAGCCTCTACACTTACTGCTCCTTTCTACCTATCTTCTAATGTGAGGGGTTCTCTCTCCCTTAATTGATAACACATGTCTGGGTCAAATCCTTCAGGAAAATTCATTAAGGCTAAGCCTTGCAGGGATTTCATTTGTGGAGGGAGTGCATTATAAACACTATTGAATCTAGTGCAATAATCTTGGACACTCTCTCCAACATCTCTTTTAAGGTCATTGTATTCTGATAGGATTTGGAGGGGATTTCTCTTAACTTCCCATTTTTTTAGGAATAGTTGGTGAAAAGCAGGGAGGTCATTGATACTATTAGGGGTTAATAATTTGAACCATTTTCTTGATTCTCCCCTTAAGTTTTGAGCAAACATTCTAAGTTTAACAATTTCGTCATCTATTTCTTGTCTGTCAAATTTGACATTCATTCTATCCACACATTGTTGAGCTGTAGTAGAACTACTAGCATCATATAATGGAATATTGGACTGATATTCCTATGGTAGAGAAACTAGAGGTAAAGGAAGGACTAAGGGAGCATGCCATGTTGCCATGATATGAGCTTGTGGAAACAATGGGGGTTTAACAAGTGGAAGGAGGTGATGAAGTGGAGTGGTTTGAACAGTGGATGTATGGGTGGGTGTGGCTGAAGAACTTGGACCGACGATGTGATTTTGAGCATATTTAGGATGGGAGAAGCCAAAGTTTTGGATAAAATGGAAATCAGGAGGAGTGGAATGGGAGGCTCCTCTACTACTACTTTGTTGTGAGTCTACAAGCTCAAGGTTTATCTGGTCTATACCAATTTGTGAATTGGTTCTAGATAAGCTTCTTATATGAGGTAAGTCAACTTGGGTATTTTGCAAGGTTGTAAGGTTCTCAGGGAAAAAACTTTCTCTATGGATTGGTCTGTCAATAGTTGGGTTTTTAGATGTAGGAGACTTCCTAAGGATGCTTTCAGGATTGTCAACTATTGCAGGAGGATTTGGGTCAGGATGGGATCTAGTATGAATCTTTCTAGAAGCCAGGATTTTGGGACCCAACAAGTCAAAAAGGGTTTTAGTGGTATAACAGCCTTAGGACACAAACCAAACTGTGAAAGAGATACTTAATCCATAAAGTATTCTTTGATTGGGTATTGTTTAATTATTTGATGATAGGGTAAGTCTCTTAGTGGAGTCAATGGAAAATTACTGGAGTCACCAGGTGGAGGATTTTTACTTGCATTATGACTGATTGTTGTCCATCATCATCAATCAGGAACCATTCTTAGACAATACTTGACTCATCTTAAACTAATGGGGTTTTTTGAGTTTTGAGTGAATCTGAAATGTTTATTACTCAGTATTCCCCTGTATGGTCGCCACTATGTTGGCTCCCTGTAATTTTCAAGAGTGGCAAGAACAAAAACTGCATGGGCCACATCAGAAACACTTTGAAATCCTAGGACCTAGCCTTCCTGGATTCAGAGAGGGATCTCTCTATAAAGGTTTTTTCAATTGATATATCTTTATGCTCTTTGTTTAAGATTTTAGGCTAGTTATGAAGTTCTAAGGAATTGTTGTTTTGGTTCTATTAAATGATAGATTGAAGGATCAATGGTGTGACTGATTGAGGGAATGTTTCAACTGAGCAAATATACTATGAGAAAACATCAATCCATTGGGCTATGGAGTCATAAAAGGATTTACTTGTTCATCAACTCTGCAAGGGCATTCATAGGGAAAGCTAACTATATCAAATGGATTCTTTAGATTAGGTTGTGGTATGAAACAATAATAAGTTGTGAAGGTAGCAAAGCTATAGTCAGTTAAGAATCTGATAGCTCTACTTAGACAAGAAAAGCCTTTTAAGGTAACTGTTTGGAGCAAGTCAAAGGACATGGAAAACCATAGATCTCTTTTGACAACCTTTTAATAAGAAAAAAAAAATCCAGCAATCAAAAGACTACTTTCAGATAAAGAAAACATATAAGAAAACAATAAGAGCAGCCTAAGATCAAACAAAAATAATCTAATATGCTTTTGGCATAACTTTGAAAAGACTCTTGAAAGCAACATTTCAAGGCAGACCAAAGGGCAGGGCATACCATAAACCTCTCTGGTTTTAGATTCTAGTAAGCATACTTTAAAGAAAGGTTTTGAAAACAATATCTCAAGTCTTACTCAAAGGAACATGGACTTACCAAAATTTCTTTGGTTTCACTCTATTGAATCATTTCCAAGACAACAAACCAAATGTAACTAGAAGGCAATTAAGAATCTTCCAATCAGAATTTGCAGATGAAAACATAAATATAAAGGATACAGACAGAAATAAGGTGCTGAAACAACAAATCCTAATCTAAAACTTCTGTTTCTTTATCAGAGAAAAATTAACATAATGGAAAACATAAGGAGAAACAATAAAATTTAGGAAAACTTCATCATTGATATAATTCAAGGATCCTATGAACATGCTTGTATTATTGATGATCAAACCAGTTACAATACTCCAGGTGCAATAGCTCTATGCAACTCAGAGCTTTCTTTAGTTCAGCCTAGCATTCCTCAACTAGCTTAGCAGCGGAAATCAGTCCAATAACCAACATTTGAAATGAAGCTCATATGCAATATTTATATGAAAAATGGGGAGGTGCTACCAATCTGGGGTGTTTAAATGTTATTCATTACAGAGTTAATGATTTTTGACCTTTGAGACCATGCAAGGCCCAAGGCAAAAATATCTGAAAGAGTTACTCTGAAATAATAACTTCTGAGTTATTTTATTTGGAATTTTTTGACTTTTAAGGCTTGGTAATAACTTTGTAATAACTGTTGAGCTGCTTTAAAATATCTTTGACTGTTTAATAACTCCCTGATGCCTTTATTGAAAGAAATAGTGTTGTAGGTGGAAAAAACTGTCTTTGGAGAAGTAATTGCTTCTTTGCTAAGCTATTTGAAGTTTCCTTTCGGTTAATTTTCCTTAGCTTAATCACAAAACTCTTCATTATGCCTTTCATCTTTGATTAAACCTTCATAATCTGCTTCACTGTATTTTTCTCTATTTATGCTTTATGATTGTTTTGTTTTTTTTATCCTTTATTTTAAACTTTTGGTCTTTATCTTTTAATCGTTGTTTTAAGAGCTAATTCTTTGTTTTATCCTTTCATCTATAATTAGCCCTTTTGATCCTTATGTTCTTCATTTCCTTCCTTTCTTCTCTAACTGTGGTTGTTCTTGGTGTGCAGGGAGGCTTTCTTCATATGTATCCTCTCGGATCGTCATCTAGAGGTCATTTTATCATTAAAATTCCCTTCTAGGTATTATTGCCATTAAACCTGTAAACACACAAACAAACATTAATTTAAAACCTATGGGAAGGTAAAAACTGCCTTTTTTAGGGTTTTGAGGTGTCGGGGAGTGATTTGCAGAGGGTGAGGGAGTAAAAGGGGAAAATTCCATAGGTGGAATCATGGGGAGAAATGAACAAATGCGAGGGAATTTTGAATCTTAGCGCAGAGGCGAAAAGCATTTTTCGAAAACCGTGGCGGCTTTTCGCTTAAGTAAATGATGGTAAGTGGTATTGGGCAGAGGCAGCGCGATTCCATTCATTGTTGGATGCGTGTCCAAGTTGAAACCACCTTTTTCGCATGGATTGAGGGTCTTAACCTTCGGCACCTAAATCTGCACAATGTGGGTTTGAGACTGTTAGATCTTGGGTGATGAGATCTACGGTACGGACAACGCCTTAGAGCGGGGTGCAAGTTTGGCGGATGGGACCAAGAGACAGGTGGAAAGTGGTGGCTTTGGCAGTAGGATAAGTGGGAGGTGGGGCCCTGCGTGATGATGTATGTGGGTTTCTGGGTAGAGATTTTAGGAGATGGGATGAAAGGTGGGAGTGTGGTGACTGTTGGATCAGGGCCCAAGCCCTTTGATCAACGATTGAGATGGCCTGAGGAAAAGAAGAAGCGGGGCGAAGAAAAATAGGTCTAGTTTTTTCAAAGGGTTCGGGCCTTTATACAAAGTGTGGGGGTTAAGCCTTTATACAAAGTGTGGGGGTTAAGTAAGCTAAAGAGGTGCGGATGCATAGTTATATGGTGGGAGGGTTTCTAGGAATAGATGGAGGTTTGGGGTTATATGGAGAGAAAAGTCCAGGGCTTTAAGAAGAGAGGGGCTTAAGGCCTATATTTAAAAAACGGTGGACTTTATTTAAAAAAATAGAGTTTTTTATAAGTCTTTAGAGGGTCTGATAGGCTAAAGGGTTAGGCTAAAACAATGTAAAAAGGATTTTTACATTGTTTTAAGGTTTTTTAGAAGAAAATGATGTGTGAGGAGGATTTTTGAGGATTTTTTTGGAGAGGGGGAGGAAAAATGGACTTTAGAGGGGAAAAAGGTGATGAAATGATGAAGCTGGGCCTAGAAAATGGATTTTTCCTTGAGAGCAGCAGGGTGAAATTTTGAGAAGGCAAAGGACAGGAAAGTTTAGTGAAAAATAGTCAAACTTTAGGATGATGAAGGCAGTGAAATTTCCAGAACTCACAGTGTTTCTCAAATATTGTTTCTATAAATCTAAAATCAATATTTAGTCATATTTTAATATCAGTACAAATTATATATGGCTAACACTTTAGAAAAATGATATTTTTGTTTATCCTATGGAGGATTATCTTTCTTATTTTTACCTTTCCATTTCTTATTACTTCCTGGTTGCTGAAATTTTCCTTTGAAATATTTAATGACATTGATCTCGGAAGTAGAAGCCAAAAGAGTATAGGAAGAATGGTTTTTGAAAGCTACGACGAGAGTTTAATGAGATGGCTTACTCATCGAATGCTGTTTGGAAGAACCAATCACACCATTGGCCACATGTGATTCTTCATTAGGAGGTTGAGGAACAATATTGGAAGGTCACAGAGAATTTGGTATTTTATCATAGAGCATGCCTGATTGGGTATAAATGAGATCCATATACTCGGAACAAGAAATTACCTACACTTCTGTCACGACACCACCCTGAGTGATGTCTTCTGTGATGGATTGAAACAAAGACTTAATTAACCATTCAGCTAACAATTGATCCGGAAAAAAATGTTTAACCAAATGAAAATGACGTCGCCACCCATGCATATGATCCTAAATCTGAGTGGCATCATTATGTTTCAAATTGGTTAAAATTTCAGTTCTAGTATCATCGTAGATGGGTAGCTGGAAATGTGTTTGGAATGTGGTAGCTAAGGCACTGAAATTATCGAATGAAGTTCGTGGTAGCTCAATATACAATTTTCCTTTCGTAGTGGGAAGTGTGCACTGGAAAAGACATAAAAAGATAGATTCATCATTGAGGGAGTTGCAAGAACAAAAAAAAGGTTAAATCATCACATATCCCGAACCTTAGGGATATCACTAGGAAATTTAGTCGGAATTACAGGCCACCAAGCAGAATGGACAATGGGATCCTTCATAATACGGGTCAAATATGGAAATTCGAGAGTTTCTATAGATGGAAAATTACTATTAAGGTTTTGTGGAGGATACCCAGGGTAAGAAGGGATGGCCTATGCAATAGGTATCTTCGTTTTGAGGATAGGGAGGATTCTGGTAACTATAATACACATAACCTTGTTTTCGAGTGCCACGATAACCTTGTAAATTTTGAAATGGCTAGGTTTGAGTATGTTGATTTTGATAAGGCTTTTGCTGACCTTGATAAGGTACTTGTTGACCTTGATAAGTTACTTCTTGATACAATTGATACGGTTGTCCTGTGGGACTTTGCAACATCCCAACATAAGTTTGGATAGCTTTCATCTATGCCATGTGATATATAGAGTGACCTATCACGCTTTGAGGAATAGCCTGCCCAAATGGTGGATATTGCAAGAGACCTTGAAGTGATGGGTAAGTGGGGTTTGAGAGGCTTCAGATACCAGTGGGAGAGGTTTAGTCAAATGTGAAGCCTGAAAAGGTTGGATTACATGAACTTGAGTTTTAATAGGTTGGGATATATGTTGACCAATAGGAATATGAGATGAAGATGGGAAATGTTGAGAAGTTTTAACTTTATTCATAAGCAGGAGAGGTTGTACGAGAAAATTAGGTTTCTGAGAATTAACAACCATTCCCAAATGAAGAGGAATATAATGAGGCTGAGAAATAACTTGTGATATTTTCTAGGATATGGAAATGGTCCCCCAATAGTTTTCCCCCTTACCAATAGATGAGGGGAATATAGAGGCAACTACCCCCTACGAGGAGGATACCCAACATTAGATGAACTGGGCTATTGTAAGTGTCCATATCCACTAATATATGAACCATATTGTTTCTCAACTATAGGAGTAGATGGAGGAGGAAGAGTAGATTGTGTAATGCTCATCAACAAAGTGCCAAATGGAATTCCAGATGTAGATGACATGGGAAAGGTCCATGGACTGGATGTTGCACCAGAAAGGGTACCAGAGAATGACTGGTAACAAGGTGGAACAAACGTGATACTATACAAATGTGTCTCTAGCGATGTTAAAAACATGGATGAAGTTGAAACATGGGTTGTCACAGACATAATAGTAGATAGAGGCTGAGAAACCAAATCATATTCTTTCATGGCTAACTGTGCCAAATAATATTATTGTTAGAAACTCAAGGGTGAGATGAAAGGAAAGTAATCAGACAAAGGATAATTTGATGGAGTATGTGGAGAAGGAAGAGGATGGTCCTAATAAATATGGTTTCCTCTCAAATGAACATGAGAGGATGGTCGAATCTCTCCTTGAGGAATCTCTATGATAATGAAGAGACAAGGTGGAAGGGGTTCACTGTGGGGTCTAAGATATATGGTTTTTTGTTGGGTCTAAGACAAAGAAAGAGAAGAAGAAGGTCCCTATGTAACATATGTAGGCAGTTGAGGTGCCTTAGGTTGTATAACCTTAGGTTTTGTTGCCTCTAATTCAATATATTCAGGTTCATTAACCTCGGTAAATAAATTCTGAGGTGCTTCTCTTTCGACTACCTCATATTCTCCAGCAAATGAAGAAGTAATCTTGGGTTCAATACTCATAGGAAAATATGATTCTAGTGGATCTATTTTAGGTGGAGGACTAGAAGTAATAGCTCCTTAAGCACTAGATTCGGTAGCCTACATCTTTTTATTCTTATGAAGACATCTGGGAGTTTCCTCAGGTGGAATAGGATGAAATATTTGCATCCTATGTGAACGACGAGGTTGAGGTGGTTGTTCTTCCATGTTGGTTTAATAAATTTTAAAAATTAGCAACAAAAATAAACAAAAAAGGCTAAAATCTAGAAAGAAGGATTTACCAAGCAACTATAAAGTGTAATATACCACTTTGGAGAACCAAGGATTTACATACAAGCAGGAAATATCCCAAATGTTGTGTTTCATGTATCACGGTATAGAAGGTGGTGGAATTGGTTACCTAAGGTGAGGATAACAACCTAGGGTGGACTTCCAAAATATCCTTGATGGTACATGTAAGCGCATTCCGGAGTAGTGTTGTACTCGTATGATGAGAGTGTTCCCATATACTTTTCATGTGTGGAGCACCATCCAATATACCCGGAGGTATGTGAAGAAAAACATGATATACTTATATACGTGGAACACGATATCACCCTAAGAATGCAACGCTAGTAAAAAATGATGGTTCCTATGTTTAAAAATGTCGGAACATGTCTCTAGTATAGAAATATAAATGTTTGCGTTAATTTTTAAAATGATCCTTAAAATTGATTCAATAAATTTTAAATTTTATCTTGAATTATATTTGACTTGTCAATTGCCACTGTGAATTTCACCTGGATATCCTAAAGATGCAATATAGCATGACAAAACTAAATTTTATTTTCAATGAAAGTCAATGTATGGGAGGGAAGAGAACAAAGAATGATGAAACATACAAGATGCAACCAACTTTTTTGTTAAATCAATTCCCCTAATGCAATTATTCTAATTTTAATTTCACACACAAAACCCTAAAATACAATGCATGATGTATTGGATTTTTATTTTCGATCCACATAATTTTTAGATGAAAACTAAGATATTTTATAAATCACTGATAAATAAAAATATCAAGAATGATGACTGAAACACCAATCCTTTCAAGCAAGAAATGATCAGGAAATCAATTTGATAATGACCTAATTGGCAAGAAAAAAATAAAAATCCAAACAAATTCTTATCATAGGAAATAAAAACCAAAATAAAACAAAATCAAGGAATTTTAAAGACTAAGGTACACTTAGGGACACAAGCAGAACCAACTAGAACAAAGCTAATCAGAGATAAATCGCAAAAATGATTTTTTTTGCATCAATGAAGGGTCAAAGAAGGTGTTGAATGGACACCAGTGCTCTACAATGCAGGTGCATAGAAGGTTGGGGAGTGCTACAATGCTCTATTTTGAGACTAGGGGTAGCACTAGTCAAGATAAGGCCAAGTTCCGGCACAAAAAATTAAATGAAGCTCAATGAAAGGTCTTCCTAGGGTCAATTAGATCTGAGTGAGACAATGAAGGTTTATTTAAGAGGCAAAATAAGTACTAGGGACAAGGAAACCACTAAGGGAAAAAATTATTCCTCTGTATGGTTTCCAATTCATTATGCATTATTTATGATTGCACACAAAATTATCTCCCCTAGACCTAGTGCATTGGTTTGTAAAAAAATAAATCAAAGAACATAGAGTTTCCCTTAGATAAATTGAAATATGGAAAGAGTCCTACCTGGAAGTTGTCGCAAGATTTACTTTCCTCCCAGCTTGTAAGCTCCAATCCTAGCTCTGATCACTATAATTAGAAATTACACATTCAGCCAAAACAAAGGCAAGGATCTACAACATCTATGTAGAATGATTCAATTTCTCTCTTCGATGAATCGATGAGGCATTGAAATATATGAATATAAACATAACATAACACATATAGGAAAATGGTATACCCTTTGTATTAATAGAAATAGGAGAGATTTTACAACCAAAAATCATTTTGATCTTTTATATATCTCCTCAAGTTGACTTGTCCTTCCTTGTCACAAAGCACACCTCATTGTAACCCTAATTCATTAAGATGATGGCTCTCTTATATTCAACGCAACAACATGAGGTCATTACCAGTCTCCAAAATCCAACCCTGATGTTATGGATGGCAGTTAATATATAGGAGAGTGTGTTAGTTTAGAAATTCTTATCGAGTTACCAATCTAGGCTTAATATCCACTTAATATTGGAGGATGAGCTCAAGGGATAAGAACTGAAATCTCGAAGGTGGGATCACATAGGATTTGAACTTCTTGTCCAAGTTAAATGGTTAAAACAACTCATGGAAGCTTCTGGTAGAGGAATTTTTAGGATTCTTTTTAATTTTCAAGAATTTCTAGAATCAATGCACCCCCAACAAGGGACAAGTTGTTGTTGATCAAAGTTGGTTCAGAATGGAGAAACCTATTTCTAAACACATGTCCCTAAAGGGCCAGGGTGTGTTGGGTCTTAAAACTAGTTTTCTGAACTATTCAGACCCAAAAACACAAGGATTTTGAAAGTTCATGCTTAGGGCTTGGTTTATGGATGATGACAAGGTGTCCATCGATGTGGATTGATCTAGTTTGTGGGCATATTTATTGGACGCAAAAAATTGGCCTATAACAATGAGGGTAGATATTTGTTGATCATTGAAGGAGATATGGTGATATGAAGTTGTTGGATTCTATAAGAGAATATCATGAGGGTAATTAGGAAAATATAATCAATCTATGAAATGGTAAAGGTAAATAGTAAGAATTATGTATTAAGCCAATGACTGGTTCAGTTCTTTTTGTATTTTCCATTGGAAGAAAATAAAGTGATATGCAATATAAAAGATGAAAAGACATTGAAACAATCATTAAATTATCTCATCGTGCTTAATATTCATAGATAGAACAAAATTGAAATACCCACCAATTTCATATTTCTAATTTCTAACAAAAATGTAAATTCAATATAAAGTTCAATTATAAATTTTAAACCTATTTCATGACAACCCAAATCATCCAAATTAAAATAAAATAATCAACCAATCCATACCCAACGCTTACCCACTTGAAAACATAAAATAGTAAAAATACTCGAGCTTGTGCCAGAATATGTACACCTCTTAACATCCTCCCTGGACATAGTGTGACATGATTTATCGCCTTATTTGATTTGAAGTATTCAAAGGGAAATGCCTCTTAACTAGTTTGTAGGGATTTATGTGGCTTAGGTAACTCCATGTCGGGTTAATCCTGACCATCTATCTTGTCTATTTTTTGGAGATGAGGAGGACCCAACATTATTCACACATCACCCATAAATAATGGAAAGGTGGCCTTTTGACACTAAAGAGAATAACATAAATGCATCAGCCTAGATCAAGCATCAATATCACTCGAATCGATGCATCATTCCTCCCTACCATGAAGATGACACATTCAAGTGGAGCTTTGGATTTTTTTGATGTACTGCTGGCTAGAACCCTAGTCCTTGTCTACTCATCCTTTTCAATTTTATCATTTCCTCGACATCCTCACACAAACATCCTATCATGCCACAACCCGCAACATGGATTCTCATTCTTTCTTTATTTCTAACATCTTATGGATATACATTATATATACATAAAATTAACACATATTTATGATTTTTTTGTATGTGAATATATATATATATATATATATATATATATATATATATATATATATATATATATATATATATATATGAATTGATTCAAAATTGATGAACAAAATGGGGTATTAAGAAAAAGGCATCGGTATTAATGGTCAATGCATTGTGAATCCCATCAAACTGGAGGAATTACCTCATTATGTAGGGCTTGCTAATGTCAAAAATGAGGTTGGATAATGTTCCAAGACAACCAGTGACCAATTAGTGATTGATGTTGAGATCACATCACAACATTCTAGTGATAGTGAGAATTTTAAAGGAAGAGCTAAGGCAAGATCTCGTTGTCAGATGGACACCAAAGACATTCATTCAAATAAAGTTAGGAAAGTATGGGGGAGGAAGAAAAATTTCAGCCATTACAACAAGAGTGGACATGAGAGAGCCACATGTGGGGAGCTCCATCTAGAGTTTCATCTTAAGAGGGACCAAAAATCACCTACGAAGGGGCTAGATCGTGAGGTTGTTCAACAGGAGAATCAACTACAAGAACAATACCCATTAACCTGGTTGGGTGAAATATAGTGGTATCATAAAATTATTTTTATTAGTTGAGCATGGCCAAAATTGTAAATCACATGTTGTGAAATGTTTCTAAAGTGGCGAAATGTTTTCCATCACTTATGAGTGCAACATGGTGATATTTTGGCCTTTTAATTGGATATCCAAGGGTTTTTTTTTTTATGTAAACATGAACATGAGTGTATTATAAACTCTTTGCAAGTATGGGTATTGTTTGAATCTTGAAAAATCCACATGTATTCGAAGCTGCAAGCTTGCATATGGATACAGGTGTGAGTTTCATCATTCCAAGTTTCGAAGTACAAAGGTGAAGGAAAGGGAAGCTAGTATGTCAAGGGCATATATTATGCAGATCGTGATTGTAGATCATGATTATTATTGTAGAGGACCAAAAGCTACTCAGTGGGGAGGAATGATCCAGGTGGCTTTAGAGAGGCTCAAAAATCGAAGTCTTTGGATCTCATTGAAACTAGGACTAGATATAAGAGCTCGTCATCTTGATTCCAATGGTGTAGACGGTGCCTTAATCTGTCTTTGTATGCATAACTTATGGAGAATCAAAATTTCGGTCAAACTTGGCCTAATGACAGGGTTTAGCAAAGCACCAACTAAATTTGAAGCATAACTAAATTTGGACAAACCGCCAAATCTTGCATAATCCACTAAATTTGGGAGCAAAAAAGCCCACAATAATTTATCACTAAATTCTGAATGGAAAATTTTTCGCATTGTTAAATTTTCTACTAACCCCCTTTGAATCTAGTAGACATTTTTCAAATCGGTATTAAAAAGAATAAAAATATTTATAAATGGGACATCGGGCCACCAACCCCGCCAATCATGGTCAATTTATATTAGAAAAAAATGTGGTTGTGGCTTGTGGATCTGGCCTTGATTCCCCACCCAATGGCCAACCCATTACCATTTAATACTGGGAGCTGATGGGAGTCGAACTTACGTCAACTACAAACCAAACTGCCCAATGGAAACCCAGAACAAACAAAACACCAAAAATTGTTGAACCATATATTAAAAATGGGTCAGGAATTTTCAAACTCCCAACCCGTCACCACCAAACAACGTATATACAATGCGACTATCATTAGGCCAGTGACTCATGGTTTGAAAACTTTGCCCGCAAAATTATATATAAACTCAACTTTGTTACTTAATGGAGGAGCTGTGAGACGAGGGGAACTAAGATAGGAACAACGTGTAGGATCATTGTTTCCACGAACCCTGATGGTGCACATCCCGAGAGAATATTCGACCTAGGAATTGGCAAGGAGTCTTTTAGATTCTTTATAGGCTTAAGGGTCATAGTGACAAAAAGTGGCCAAATTTATAATCAAATTTCACCATTTTTCACTAGGAATTTGATGGTGCGGTCGGTTTCTGATATCAACAGCCAATTTTCAGGTCATCCCCCGATATGGAGGTATAAGGTGTATTTTTCCATGTATTCATTTTATTTTCTGGAGATGAATGAAGAGGCCTCCCCATTTTGAGGAGGGCCCATGGATGTAATCCACATTGGATGAACTCCATTATTAAACTCTTTGTGTTCATTGTCTTGATGGTTGCCTCTATTTTCCATATTCTTTAAAGTGTATGCATGCGTGTTTTTTCATGGTCTTTTGCATTCAATTTTGAATACATCATAGAAGAAACTATCTTGCTTAATGCTAGTAACTAAGATACCCCGGAATAGATGTTGTGAAAGAAGAAAACATGGAGACTATACTCATCTCAAACACAAGAAATAAGTTTCTTGATGAAGTTAACTCTGTAAGAAATTACAACATGAACTTGGTGAAACCCATCATGTAGATACACATGGATAATCAAATTGAATCTTATGTAAGTGTTGTAAGCCTATTTGAGACTTTGATGAGTAAGGAATCAAGTTATTATAAGCCCACAAAAGTATGAAACTATAATGGTTAGTGTGAGAATCATTAGCGATAGGAATAAAAGGGGAGTGTTAGAATATGGTGGTTAATCTGGTTAGTCATATATAGCTCTAGAATAGTTTGGTTGAGTTATTCTTAGAGAATTCCATAAGATTTTTGTTGACTTGTTCAGCTCTAAATCTTTCCTAAATAACTATTTATATGAATTTTATTTGTATTTATACATTCTTCACAAAAGAAATGAGAGTAATTCATATTTAAGAATTATAGTTCATATAATTCATATGCGTGTTTTCTTATGGATTCATTCATGTGCAACTAAGTTTATTTATGTCCTCAATTCATTAGTTATGTAAATTGTATTATGGTTTTATGGAAAATTATAATTGCCAATGTTATAATTCCTTTATTCAATATGTGTCAAAATTCTTATCTAATCCGAAATTTATATGTGATGTTTCACATTTTCTAACTTTAAAACACATAAAAAGTAGTGCATCCATATAAAGTAAATGGGTGGTAAAGTCCAATATGCATCAATCCATAGTATTCATCAAAACACTTATCTCATAATGCTTCTCACTATGGAAATATTAAAATTTTTTAAAAATTAAATAAATATTATTTTTATTATTATTATTATACAAAGAATTAATATAAAATTTAAACATACATACTTTGAAAATACATGTAAGAACAAAAACATGATAAAAGAAACAAGTGCGCTAGTACCTCACTTAGTTTAAATATAGCTAAATTAAGGTAGGCATATTGAATTCAAGTTAGTGTTAAGGTTTAGAATGTAGCCAAATTAAGTTTTACCCATTGGTAAAGTGATGTATTTTATTAATTGTAATTATGAATTGTGGTAGTGGAGAATCCAATACTACCCAATGAAATTAATAATGTCTTATTGTAGTGAGGTTTTACATTTTTTGTGTAGAGTGCAGACAGATAATTTATAAGGTAATTATTGTTGTGAGATATATATGTTGTTGTTATGAAAGGTTGAATAGGTTCCTTAAAAAAATATAAATATTAAAAATGAGTTTATTGTATTTACTTAGTTATTTTTTGTTTGAATTCGTAATCATTTAAATTTAATATTAATACATTTTCACTTAATTCCTATTGATATTAAGTAAAATTATATAATGAAGTGTGCAAGCTTACATTTTTACTATTTCTTATTGAAGTGTTCGAGAAAACATAAACAATGGTGTACAGTAACAACTTGTGGTAGTTGTATTTATTTACATATTGTTCTCATCCATTTTGTATCCAAATATTTGCTTAGATTAAGGTGGGTAGTAAAAAATAGGTGTATTTATTTACATTTTTTCTAATACATGTTGTATGCAAATATTTGCTTAGATTATGGTGGGTAGTAAAAAGCCTAAAAGTATTTAAAAAACATGGTATAAGTATTGCAACTACATCCAAAACTTATGGTAGAAAAAATTGAGGCAATTGTCACGTGGCATGGTGTTGTGCAAAAGTTGCAATAACAATAATTACATAATAAAAACTGAATTTTAAATATTAATAAAAAATAATAAAATTCAATCCATAATATTAAACTATGGAAAAACTGCAATTTTTTTTTTGGTAAAAAATAAAGTACTACTTAATAAAAAAAATTCAATTCTTATCCAATGTTTAATACCTTACCATAAATAACACAAGTTTAATGACATTTGTGACATGATAATTTTTGTGAAATTGAAAAGAAAGAAAGACATAATAATTTAATGTACTATAAATTTCAATTTTCTATCTTAATTATTGCTAAAAATACATTAGTGAATATTTAATAAAGTTGAAATCTCTATCATCCATTTAATAATTAAAACCTTATTCCAAAATAAAAAACATAAGAAATAAATCAATTAAAAAATATATACCTTTACTCTAATACACCAGCAAAAATACTATAAAAAAACACTTACACTAGGCTTACACTATGTGGATAGTATTCAACCACATTGATAACATCAAACGACTCTGAAATGTTGTATGAGGATGGAACCAAGGGAGATCAGATCAGGACACTATCTGATTACCGAAGCTTCATGTAAATGTTTGAAATTTATTAAAAACTTGAAGAACAATACACGATTAATATAAGTGATAGCATTCCTCACACCATAATTAATACAAGTAATGCATTTTCCACACCATTTTAGTGCACAATAATATAAAACTATGTAATAAAAAGTGATAGTGTTCCTCACGCCATAATTAATATAATTATTTAATTTTCCACACGAGTGTAGTGCAAAATAATATAAAACTATGTAATACCTAGGAAAACCATAACAGATCAATGTCAAATACTTTCTTATCGTCTCAAGAGAATTCTTTAAACTAGTCAGAACGATCTTCGAATTTAATGTAAGAACGATCAAGTTATACTCATCTGGTAAATTTGACTTGATCAAGTTATTGGTTGTTTTGGAGAGGTTTTAGATAATTTATGGATTTTCTCATAGTATTAAAGTCTAATGTAACATATTTAGAGATGAAAAGATTTAGGTAAATTGCTCAAAGTTTCAATCATTTATCAACCATCTCACTTGATATTTCACATTCACCCTTTCAAGCTGTATCACCAGTTGTTAGAATCAAGAAACATAAAAAAAAAGTAAGTCTTGAGATCCCACCAACTGTGAAAAACGATATCCCTTGAGTCTTTATACCTTTAAATAGACTCATAAATTCCAGAGCAAAACATAAATTCTTATAAACCTAACCTACACCATTTACTCTTCTAAATCCAGCCATATCCACTTGATTCACTGCAGTGAAATTATGCAATCTGGCTCTTTTAAGCTTACAAAGCTTTACATTTATACTTAAATACTTAAGGACATTGCTGGCCTTCAAATTGTTCAAAATAGCAGAAGAGAAAAGGTACAAAGCTTTATGGCTCTTTTAAGCTTACAAAGCTTTACATTTATACTTAAATACTTAAGGACATTGCTGGCCTTCAAATTGTTCAAAATAGCAGAAGAGAAAAGGTACAAAGCTTTATATTGCATGTATATATGGACTTGATAACATGTACAAGAGGCATATATCCATGCAACCAAGAATCAACAACATAGGAATCTTGCAAATATATGCTGAGAGCTAGGTCTATAAAACTATTTTCTAAGCTATAAAAAGCATTCACGGCTATCAAAATACTTGTGCCCAATCTAGGTGTAGGTCGGGCAGTTCCTGTTGCCCTTCACAAAATATTCCATAACACTCTGCACGAGACCGAGATACAGCCGGTCATTATGTTTGACCTATATCCAGAAAAAGACACAAGGAAAATGAATGCCACCGGAGGAATAAAAGCCTAGCACATGCAAAGTTATCATGCTGCCACTGAAATTATGTATTTGATGATCATAGCATCTCGAGTTCATTAGGACGATTTTACTAATTTAGTAATTCCATTAGATTGCCTAGACCTTTGACAGCCTGGTGACCTACAAGTTGCTGAAATCAATTTGATTGCAAATTTCGAAGAAAGTGAATTTCTTATTCATCACATTTCAGAAAATTACCAAAATCATCACCCTAGAAGGCCAACAGATCAATCACCCGATCAAAAGTCTTGTTTTAGGCTAAGGTTTAACGAATACTTTGAGCTCCAACCCCTGCTGAGACTTAGAAGAAATGAATGCAATGCGTCTTTGTAGCATCCTTAATGGAATAAGAGGATGATGAGGGTAGAAGTCTGTTGGTCATTGAAGGAGATATGGTGATATGAAGTTGGTAGGTTTTGTGAGAGAAATTACAAAGATAATTGGGAAAAGATAATCAAATTATGAAACGGTAAAGGTGAATATTAAGAATCATGTATTAAGTCAACAATTGATTTAGTTATTTTCATCTTGTCTATTAGATTAAAAAAAAAATGGCCTTATGTCAGCTCCATGTTATCATTTTTTTTAGTTTCAATTACTTTATCACAAAAATTATGAAGAAGACGATAGACATCCAATAAAACTAAATTCCATATATCAGCCCTTAAGAATAAGATACTATTTCGGTTTCTTTAGAATTTCATCTTTGTGCTTGAAAAGCATTAACAGAAGTATTCAACACTATAATTCGAATGAGTTAGAAGGTTAGGAAGGGTATTGTGACAAATATTTTGAAATTTAAATTAATATACTTATATTCCAAAAAAATATAAAAGAAGATGCTCCTTAGTTTATTACTCTCAAAACAATGGAAATGGATTGTCAAACACCCAATTCATTATGGAGCTTGCATGAATATATTCTTATCTTTTATTCTTTACAATATTCAAAATAGAAAGATGTTGGAAATGTTGTCATTGATGGAAAAGGAGCACAAAGGAGCACCACCTGAATCAGCGATAAGGCAAAGTAGAAGACAGGGAACAGAGGTAGTAGAGAACTGCATAGGCTGCATAGAACTGTAGAGGAGACCTGCATAGAGGTTGCATAAATAGTTTTTGCAGAAGGGCCATTTGATCGAGGATCTGACCAACCTAGAGTATTGTAAGTAACCCTATGCATGTGCTATGTGGTATGCACAAGACTCTGTAACTTGGTTGAATCTATGTGTATTTTAAATGATGAGAGCGCTTGAGAAAGGGATGATGGGATCCTGTGTTGAAACCCAACCTTAATGTGTTGATGCATTCAAGGAGTATGACCAGCGTGCAATAGGATTCTCTGTAGAAGGGATTGAGATTGTAGTCCGGTCCATGACTAGACTTAATAGTATTCCTGTACGCCCTGGAGGGTTATTGGTGATACTGTGGTTGCAAATCGTGTGCCTATTAAAGCTCTGTGTTAAAACTTGAAGCCATGAGTGCAAGTTTCAGTGAATCGACCTCAAAGTGATCGGTCTCTCAAATTCCTCTATTATTGATTATTCTTTGTGTGGTGGACTTCAAGCTCAAGAAGAATTAGATGCGTACGCGTGAGAAACTCTGCTTCGAGGATGGATGCTAGAAGGTGTTAGAGCTAGTGGGAGCCAACGGAGGTGCTGGATTATGATAGTGAAATGCTGTGAGAACAGATGCAGAAGAGCAAAGCTTTGGACGCAGTTGTGAAGCAATTAGTAAACAATTGAATTGCGTTGAAGAGGGAACCTAGAGTAAGGGGAGTAACCGGAACCACAAAGGAATGAACAGTAACGACGGTTTGGAGTTCAACACAATGGTTTTCGCTCAAGTTCAAGATGGTAAGTTGTATTTCCAATTTGAACGTGATCAATGGCATAGGCACACACGTGGCCTTAAGCAGTTTGGAGATACCGCCCTCATCGCGTGCCATCATGCGTTAACCATCGACGATGGAATGAATGCAATATGGCCATGCGCTGTCCGATCTCGAGGCGGGTCCATCGAACGGTGGTCGCACGTCAATTATCACGGAAGATAACTCAATGTACGGGCGATTATAGTTCGCTATTGTATGAGTGGGACCCGTGAATCACCCGCGATATGAATTGGCATGTTAACGTTATAAACCATAGTTCATTTTATAAAAAGGAGCTACATGTTAATATCAAAGGCAAACTGTGCATATTATGGGCCCGAGACATTTCGTTCTAATATATGTATTTTAACATTAAAAGGTTAATGTGGTGGTAAAAGTGCAGTGGTCCAGATATGAAGTTGTGGGCGAATATTCAAATATTAATTCGAAAAATGATAAGTGGGGTTTTTGCTATGGTTTTCACCATAAGTTTAATTAGACAGCTTTCGCATGTAAAATGACTGCATCCATGAAATGGGCTTTTACCACATAATTGAAGTAGGCGCATATAGAAGAGCTGAAAGTTGGGTTGATTGGGTTCTTTGTATATGAGAGCATATTATATGCATGAGTGTTGTAGCTATGGGTTCATAACCATTTATTAACGGTGAAGAAGTCTTCATGGTAGGGATTTGTAAGAGGAGATTCCACGTAATTAAATTACCAGTTCAAAAAACAGAGTATCAAAATTGCGCAGATAAGGAAATTGTGTTGGATAGAAAATAGGAGGTGCATTTTTATATGCACAAAGAGAAAAATTTAGGGACTGGGGTTTTAACATCTATTATAAAACAGGTATATATACAACAGATACACAACTACATTGAGCTTGGATAATATGTACAGAGGTAAATAGAGACTGCAGAATTGAAGAGCTATGCAGCGAAGGGATTCAAAATTGTAGTGAACATGTGTACATGCACATGTGCTCAGAGTTGCAGTAAACAAAGGTATGCAGGAAAGTTGCATGACAGCAACAGAAAGGACAAGACAGCAAGCCAAGGGCTAAATGAAGCTTATATATTGAAACTGAAAATGTAAATGTTTTAAGTGTTTTATATTTTTTGTAATGCAAAGGCAAGTATCTGAAGGAAAAGAAAAATCCCACTGTAACATTGAAATTTGTACATATTGTTATATTTTTTAAATGAGGTGGACAAAGGGATGAGAAGGCAGAAGCCAAAGAGTCATGGCTGTTCACTCCAAATTACTTGTGGAATACAAACAGTCATGTGATGAACTCTATATATAATATCAACTTGATATGAATAGATGAGAGAGAGAGTAAGAAGAGTGAACGCAGAGTACAGAAGATTGAGGCAGAGAAGATAAGGAAGAGAGGAGCAGAAAGAGATGCTACAAAACAAAGCTGATATTTGAGGTAAATCAGCAAACATTTATTTTGATAAATTTAGGAAGGTTGAGCTTCCATGTCAAGTTGAAGCTTGATAGCTGTCAGTTGTAGTTGACTGAGGTTGGAGCCTCCTGTAGGTTGGTGCTTGCAGAAAAACAGTGGTGAGAGGGAGTAGGAGCTTGCCTTTGCATCACAACAATAATAAGATGTGGTTTTCTCCCTTTATTGTTTTCCACTTAAATATGTTGTCTCTATGTGTGTTACTTATATGTTGATATGATCCACTCAATCTGGTTAATTATTTGCTGCTCTCACAATAAGGTTGATGACACATTAATTCATTAATTTAATACTTGCTGCAACATTTTAAGACTCGTCACATATTAAGCTATAAACAAGTTTGATGAAAATTTAAAAATCTAATGCATGTGTTAAACTGATTCACCCCCCCCCCCCCCTCTCAGTTTAACCAAAGATTCAACAATTGGTATCAGAGCTAGGTTCCTTTTGTGTTGAAAATGCAGCAAGATGATGGAGCTTAGTGAAATGAAGTCGCCTTCACTAAGTGGGCCCGCAAGCAAATTCTAGCGCAAAGTCTATTTTTAGACTATGTCTATTTTTAGACATATGGAGCATGGTTCGGGGATTCCAGTATGAGATTCTTGGAGCGTTGGTCATGTTGGTAAAAATAGATGGGACTCTATTTTTGTGACCTATAGGTCGAAGAGGTCGAGCTATTTTTAGACTGCCTCTCCTAAAAATAGGGAAGTCAAATATTATTTACCCTTAATAATATTTGGACTATAAACTTCAGTTTACTCTCTTGGAGCACTTCAGTTCGAGCTACAGAAGTGGCTCATGCATCTGACAGAAGAATCACGTGGTTCCCAAGGGTTTGATGGCATCATGCATGGTTGACTTCAGTTGGACTTCAGTGGCAGAAGTTTGGAGGAGTTAATGAGACAGCTAGTGGAGTTGTGTTCTGTTTATTTTAGTTGAAGTGATTGAGATTAGTTTAACTAGCTAATCAATTAGTTATGAGTGGAGTGAATTAAATATTATTTAATTCATTAATTAGTAACTCATTATTCAACTCAAGAACACATCAGTTCACTACAGTGCATGATCAGTTCAGTGGAGACCAGTGAAAGAGGTAAATGAAAGGGTGGAGTTAGCTATCGGTGGTGACATCAGTTGTGCATGAGATTTGCACCACACTTGGAGGAATTTCCCATGATGATTGCGCTGTCAAGCCAAGGAGATTCGAACCTTGGATCTCTATATAGAAAGGCCATGATTGCGCAATAGAGGCAAGGCAATTGGCGGTGAGTTTTGAACCAGTAACCTGTTCAAAACTGAGCTAGTTTGTGTGTAACTTCATGAGATAGTACTGAGTACTTGTGAGGAGTATTGTAATGAGTTTGTTACATGATTTCTCCATTATAATATACACAATAGTTGCGGGTTTTTCAGCTATAAGCTTTCCCCATACATATTGTGTTAATGTGTATGATGATTTGATGTGTTATCGCTTGATTTTATTTCCGCATGTGTGATGATCTGAGTGGAAGAGATTATGTGTTGCATATAAATTCGAATTGTATGTGATCAGGATAGTCTCGGTGGATAATTAATCATTATTCAGCAAATTTCTACATGGTATCGGAGCTATTGAAGCGGAGATTGATCATCACAGTGATTACAAACTTATTTCGGTAGACAGAGTCTGCATGCGGGCCAGGTAGCCTCCGGATTCATCTTTCTTCGGAAAGTGAAAGGTCTGGTAAATGCCCCTTGCAGTCAATCTCTGTGATAGAAATAATTTTTTCTCACAGATCTAGAGCGGTTGAGCTTTGAGGTGGAATTCAAATTTTGCAGCAGTTTTGTTTTCTTGGTGCCAGTGTTGAAAATGTCTTTCAACGGTTTGCGACTTGAATATGCTCTTGAAGGCAGTTCGAATTATGTTGCATGGAAGGATCGCATGGAGGCAGTATTAGAAGATAATGGTCTGAAGGAGTTCGTAGATACGGATGTCCAAAAGCCCACTGATCCTACTGAAGTCGAAGCATGGCAAAAGAAGATGGCGAAATGTCGAAGGATCCTGTTGGAGGGCGTCGAGGATCATATTGTATCCAGCCTGCATGGAAAGGCTTCTCCATATTTAATGTGGAAAGCTTTGACGGATCTATTCCAGAGTAAGAGCGACCAAAGGAAGCTGGCGCTCAAAGATAAGCTCGGGAACATCAAGATGGAGAAGGGCGACAGTATCGCCAAATACCTCACGAAGTTCACTCAGTGCAGAGATGAGCTGGGAAGTGTGGGGGTGACTATCGAAGATGAGGACATGGTCGACCTGGCTCTCCTTGGTCTTCCGAAGGCTTGGCACTCATATCAAGATAGTGTCAATGGTCGGGAGAAGCTGCCGGGATGGGAGCGCCTTTGGGCGGATCTCATGCGGGAGGAGATAAGGAGGACTACTCGAGATGGATCTTCATCAAAGGGAGCTGATGAAGAAAACTGCGCTTTGGTGTCCAAAGCTAAGAAAGGGAAGGGTAAGAAAACCTCTCATTCTGGAGCTAAGGGCAAGAAGCAGGATATGGCGAAAGTGAAATGTTTTCACTGCCATGATCACGAACATTATGCTACCAATTGTCCAAAGAAGAAGAAGAACAAGCAAGCGGGAAGATCTGCAGATGGAGAAGCTTTGGCTTCACAGTTCGAGCTTGACTTTTCACTGATCGCATGCTTGGTTTCAAGTGTGTTGGGATCGGTATGGTTCTTGGACGGCGGTGCGTCATTTCATATGACGGGAGATCGAGAGTTGTTCTTAGATCTGGAGGACAAAGATTTGGGTGTGCACATCGAGATGGGCGATGATGGTAGATACAGTGCGACTGGTATCGATACCATATCCTTTCAGAGGGAGTCTGGTAAACCCTTTGTATTAAAGGATGTCATGCATGTACCTGGATTGAAGAAGAACCTGATTTCAGTAGCGATGTTGGAGGATAAGGGGTATGATGTGGTCTTCAGCGAAGGAAAAGCCTTCCTGCGCAGTAAGACTACTGGAGAGACCCGGAAGATAGGGGTTCGAACCAAGAACCTTTATCAGTTGCAGGTAGATGGCTGCGCAGGTATGGCATGCAAGGCGGGAGAAGTGGTGAGCCGGGATGATGAGGGCGAACTGTGGCACAGGAGATTGGGCCACCTTCACCATGGAGCTTTGAAGATTATGCAGCAGATTTCTACTGGGCTTCCTAAGGGCACTCTTGCGCAGTCAGATCAGTGCAAGGGGTGTACTTTAGGGAAGTATGTGAAAGCCACCTTTCACGAGAAGGATAGTCGCGCCACGACGATCCTTGAGAGAGTTCACACAGACGTGTGTGGTCCTTTCTCAGTTGCTTCGACAGCAAAGCACAAGTATTATGTGATCTTTGTTGATGATTTCTCTCGAAAGTGCTGGATCTTCTTCATGCAGAAGAAGAGCGATACATTCGTGAAGTTATGTGAGTTTAAAGCACTGGTCGAGAAGGAGTCGGGGAAGAAGGTGATTGCTCTAAGGAGTGATAATGGTGGTGAATTCATCTCGGGTGAATTCAAGGAGTTCTGCAGCGCAGAAGGGATTCGGAGAGAGCTCATCGCACCCCATAACCCACAGCAGAATGGGGTGGCTGAGCGGAAGAACAGAACGATCGTGGGTGTCGCACGGGCGATGTTGCATGATCAGGGCCTACCCCTTCACTTGTGGGCTGAGGCATGCAATACAGCAGTGTATGTGCAGAACCGTTGTCCTCACAAGGTTCTTGGCATGAGTACACCGGAAGAGGCTTATTCTGGCAAGAGGCCTGATATTTCCCATTTGCGGATCTTTGGTTCTCCTGTCTACATGCATGTGACGAAGGATGCGAGAAGGAAGATGGATCCAACTGCTGAGGTTGGAATATTTGTGGGGTACACTGATACACCTCACAACTACCAGGTGTATTTGTCAGACAGTCGCAAGACTGTTGTGCGACGGGATATAAAATTTCAGGAGGAGAAAGCCATGCGGTGTTCGCTTGAGAGGGAGCTACACTTGCATGCAGATGAGGAGCTGTTAGTTCCTAAGGAGGAGCTTCCGGATGTGGATCAGCCACAAGAGGAAGTTCAGGAGGTGGAAGAAACCACCCATGCAGCGCCAACCATCGGAGGGCGCATGCGCACTACAGAAGCTGAGCGACTGGCTCGAGATGCAGAGAAGGTTGTAGGACCACCATAGCACAGCGTAGATAGAGGCAGTCACCAGATCGGTACATTGGATACATGGCTCTTGTGGGTCAATGTGTCGTGACGGAGCCATCCTCTTTTGAGGAAGCTATGGAGGAACCTGCATGGGTTGATGCCATGATCGAAGAATATGATTCGATCGTCAGGAACAGTGCATGGGAGATTGTCCCAAGACCGGTGGGGAAATCAGTGGTGGGTTCGCGATGGATCTACAAGGTGAAGCAGGCGGCTGACGGGAGTGTGGAGAAGTACAAGGCGAGATTTGTCGCCCGTGGCTTTTCACAGATCGAGGGGATCGATTATGAGGAGACTTTTTCACCTGTCGCAAGGTACTCTTCCATACGGACGATCCTTGCTCTCTCAGCGCAGATGGGGTGGCACATTCATCAGATGGATGTGAAGGCTGCATTCCTCAATGGAGTTATTGAGGAAGAGGTGTACATAGAGCAGCCTGAAGGTTTTGAGATCTTCAGCAGTGAGTCGCATGTGTGCCGACTCAAGGGAGCACTGTACGGGCTGAAGCAAGCACCTCGTGCTTGGTACACTCGGATAGACAGCTACTTCACCGGGCTTGGATTCTCCAAGAGTGAGGCGGATCCTAACCTGTACCAGATTGTGGTGGAGGGGAAGCTATTGATCATCGTACTGTATGTAGATGATCTGATTTTGACTGGCGATAAGAAGTTGATACTTTCATGCAAGGAGGATCTTGCACGAGAGTTTGAGATGAAGGACTTGGGCATCCTTCATTATTTCCTGGGATTGGAGATTTGGCAGCGCAGCGGAGGACTGTTTGTTTCTCGGGGCAAGTATGCCCGGGAGATTCTGGAGAGGTTCAACATGCAAGGCTGCAAGCCTGTTGACACTCCTCTTCCTGGTGGTTGGAGGAAGGAGGATGCTACTTCAGCAGAGGTAGTGGATGCCACTGTCTATCGACAGTTGGTGGGGTCGCTTATGTATCTGGTCAATACACGACCCGATATATGCTATGTAGTTAACCAGCTTTCGCAAGCTATGGTTAAGCCTACCAAGCTCTTTTGGAAGGCGGGCAAGCAAGTATTGCGCTATATTAGAGGCACATCGGGATATGGTCTATGGTACAGACAAGAGGATGGAGCGAAGCTTTCTGGCTTCACTAATGCAGATTGGGCAGGGAGTCCAACAGACCGAAAGAGCACATCTGGAGGAGTTTTCAGCATTGGGTCGACAGCAGTTTCCTGGTACAGCAGGAAGCAGAGATCCATGGCACTCAGTTCAGAAGAGGCCGAATACATGGCAGCTAGCTTGGCTGCATGCAAGGCTATTTGGATGAGGAAAATCCTCGCAGGATTGTTCAGGTTGCATTTGGAGCCTACAGTGATCTACTGTGATAACCAGAGTTGCATAAAAATCTCGGCTAATCCAGTATTTCATGATAGGTCCAAACACATCGACATCAGGTATCATCATATCAGATATTGTGTTCAACGGAGAATCATGATGCTTTCATATGTTCCCACGGAGGATCAGGATGCCGACATCCTGACGAAGGCGCTCACCAGGAGCAAGTTCGAATTCCACAGAGGCAGGATAGGGGTTGAAGATAATCCATATCTTGCTGAGAGGGAGTGTTGAAAATGCAGCAAGATGATGGAGCTTAGTGAAATGAAGTCGCCTTCACTAAGTGGGCCCGCAGGCAAATTCTGGCGCAAAATCTATTTTTAGACTATGTCTATTTTTAGACATATGGAGCATGGTTTGAGGATTCCAGTTTGAGATTCTTGAAGTATGTGTCATGTTGGTAAAAATAGATGAGACTCTATTTTTGAGGTCAAAGAGGTCGAAGTCTATTTTTAGACTGCCTCTCCTTAAAACAGGGAAGTCAAATATTAGTTACCCTTAATAATATTTAGACTATAAACAACAGTTTACTCTCTTGGAGCACTTCAGTTCGAGCTACAGAAGTGGCTCATGCATCTGACAGAGGAATCACGTGGTTCCCAAGGGTTTGATGGCATCATGCATGGTTGACTTCGGTTGGACTTCAGTGGCAGAAGTTTGGAGGAGTTAATGAGACAGATAGTGGAGTTGTGTTCTGTTTATTTTAGTTGAACTGATTGAGATTAGTTTAACTAGCTAATCAATTAGTTATGAGTGGAGTGAATTAAATATTATTTAATTCATTAATTAGTAACTCATTATTCAACTCAAGAACACATCGGTTCACTACAGTGCATGATCAGTTCAGTGGAGACCAGTGAAAGAGGTAGATGAAAGGGTGGAGTTAGCTATCAGTGGCGACATCAGTTGTGCATGAGATTTGCACCACACTTGGAGGATTTGTCCATGACAATTGCGCAGTCAAGCCAAGGATATTCGAACCTTGGATCTCTATATAGATAGGCCTGGATTGCGCAATAGAGGCAAGGCAATTGGCGGTGAGTTTTGAACCAGTAACCTGTTCAAAACTGAGCTAGATTGTGGGTAACTGTATGAGAAAGTACTGAGTACTTGTGAGGAGTATTGTATTGATTTTGTTACTTGATTTCTCCATTATAATATACACAATAGCTGCGGGGTTTTCAGCTATAAGCTTTCCCCATACATACTGTGTTAATGTGTATGATGATTTGATGTGTTATCGCTTGATTTATTTTCTGCATGTGTGATAATCTGAGTGGAAGAGATTATGTGTTGCATATAAATTCGAATTGTATGTGATCAGGATAGTATCGGTGGATAATTAATCATTATTCAGCAAATTTCTACATTTTGTATCAGTTTAACAACTAAAAGGAGATCCTAGGTTCCCGGGATGGCTAGTAAAGAAGGATGCTCAACTAATAAAGCCCCTTTTTCACTGGTGCAAATTATGCCTTCTGGAAAATCAGAATGAGGACATACATAATGTCTCTAGGAATAGAGGTTTGGGCTGCTATGGAATTAGGATATGCCCCAAAGGCAACTGACTCAGAGAGAGAAACTAAACAAGATTTTGTATCTAACGCAAAAGCCATGAATGCCATCTTAAATGGATTGTGTGAGGCAGATTTTATCAAAGTAATGCACAAAGACACTGCCAAAGAGATGTGGGATACCCTAGAGAACATCCATGAGGGAGACAAGAAGGTAAATATTTCCAAACTTCAGGTCTATAGAGCCCAGTTTGAGAACTTAAAAATGAATGATGATGAAGACATTGCCAGCTTCTTTTTAAGGGTTGTAGAAAAAGAACATGAAGGCTCTAGGAGAAACCATAAAAGAAGTTGTAATTGTACAAAAGATTTTAAGATCTCGTAGACCCAGTTTTAACCCCAAGGTGTCTGCAATAGAAGAAACAGCTGATTGGGAAACCTTGACCATGAACCAGCTACTTGGAAATATAACAGCATATGAGATGAGGCTCCCACAGAAGAAGCCAAGTACGAGGGAGGCAAATTTTAAAACAAAATATAAGAAAGAAGAAAAGGAAGACATATGCTCTTGCTCGGATGAATAAGAGGCTAAATTTGTCAAGAAACTGGATAGAGGCTCAAGTAAATACAAAGGTAAACTTCCCTTCAAATGCTTTAACTGTGGAAGAGTTCGACACAATGCTGCTAAGTTTCCTCACAAGAAAGTAAAGAATCAGGCTCAAGAATCAGGGAAAAATACATCAAAGAACTGGAAGAAAGGAAATAAATTTAGTAGAAAATCCTCTATGCTCAACAAGACAGTAGTGCATTTGAAGACTCAAATGAACCCTCAAGTGAAGAAGGAACCTCTGAATTTTTATTGATGGCCATAGAAGAACTTGAAGGACTCCTGCTAGAAGATGAAGAAGAAGAAGGTGAAGTCGACCTTGAGGGGGAGCTAAGAAGTGCTCTGGAAGAGATTGATAGACTCAAACTGAAGTGCAGAACATTCTCCTCAAGTATGTACGAGAAGAACAAAATTCAGAAGTCCTCATGCAGCCAAAGATAGAGCTTGAAGAAGCCAAGAATATAGAAGACATGTTACTTAAGCAAATCAAGGAGAAAACTCAGGAACAAGAGAATTTGGAAGAATAAATAGTATGTCTCAGGAAGAAATTAGAAAATTCTCAAAGGAAAGTGGCTATAAATTCTTCTCAAACAACAAGCTTTGGTAAGTTTAACGAAATTATGGATTCTCAAATAGCTCGTATGATAAAAACTAGAATAGGCTACGAAGGAGAATCAAGTAAAAGCAAAGAAAAAGAAAACACAGAGATTATTTTTGTAAAAGCAAAGAAGGATGATGAAGCAGCTCAAATAATTTCTACAAAAGGAGAAACATGTAAGGAGGGAGACAGAACCCAGAAGAATCCTGTAATAACAAAGAATGAAAGAAATTCTCAGACAATAGAAAAAGATTCATATACCCCTGAGTATGTCAAATTTGGAAGCCATCAAAGGAGATTCTTCCCTCCTATGAAAAATTCTAATTGTTATGTCTACCACAAGCTGGGACACATTGCTGCATACTTTCATACAAGGAGGAGTAATTCAAACCAGCAAAAGATATAAATAGTGAAGAGACTGCCTAAAGAAAACAAATGGAGAAGACAACCTCACATCAGGTATGTAGATTGTTTCTATGGTTACTGTTTTTATTGTAAAGAATTTGGCCATAAAATCATTGAATGCAGAAAATATGGACAAATATTGATGCTCAACACCTCAAGGAGATTTATGAATCAAGGAAATTTTACTCATACTCACAATTATGCAAAAATCATAATCAAATGTTGTGTATGTAATAAAATTGGACATATGCCTTCCAAATGTCCTCTCAGAAGATGTAGTTCATCATCTCACAAAAGACACCAAACAAAAGGATGCTTCTAGTGGAAAAAGAAGGTGAATAAATGTGACCTGGCTCTAACTTCTCAGGACCTGAAAAGCCAGTTGTATTTGGACAGTGGTTGTTCAAAACACATGACTGGAGACAGAAGCAAGTTTATAACTTTTGATGAAAAGAAATCAGACAATGTTACCTTTGGCAATGATAAATCAAGAAAAATAAAAGGAAAAGGCTCAGTCAGCCTAGATAATGGAAGAGGAAAGACGCAAGATGTACTATTTGTAGATGGGCTAAAATCAAATTTGCTGAGTGTCAGTCAAATGTGTGATAAAGGCTGTGAAGTTATTTTTAGAGCACAAGACTGTGAAGTCAGATCAACCACCATAGGTAAGACTCTGCTTAAAGGTGTTCGAACGAAGAGTAATGTTTACATAGTGAAAGAGGAAGATGAAGCATGCCATCTTAGCAAACTTGAGGAGTCATGGTTATGGCATAGGAGATTTGGACATCTCAGCGTCGATCATATCATCAGACTAAGCAAGAAGAAAGCTTTCAGAGACATGCCAGAAATAAAAAGGCCTTCTAATACCATATGCAAATCATGTCAATTTGGAAAACAAACCGACACATACTTTAAGGGCAAAGATGAGTTATCAACAAGAAGAACACTCCAGCTTGTGCACATGGACCTGTGTGGACCTGCAAGAACTAAAACACCAAGTGGAAAATCCTATTTCATGCTGATAATAGATGATTTCTCTAGAATGACATGGGTTTCGTTTCTCAAGAATAAATCGGAAGCTCTAGAAAAATTCAAAATATTCAAAGCTTTAGTAGAAAATTAGACAGGATGCAAGCTAAAATGCATCATATCAGACAGAGGAGGTGAATTCACAGATTATGACTTTGTAGACCTATGCAATGAGCAGGGCATAAAGCAACAATTTACTATTGCAGGGACACCTCAGTAGAATGGAGTAGCAGAGAGACAAAACAGATCTGTACAACAAATTTCCAGAGCCATGATGCAAGAGAGTAATATTCCTCAAACCTTCTGGGAAAAAGTAGTACACACAGTCGTGCATATTCTAAACAAATCCCATTTAAGGCTAAGCAGTGACAAGACTCCCTATGAACTATGGCATGGTAAAGCAGCTTCAATGAAACACTTTAGAATCTTTGGAAGAAAGTGTTATATAAAGAATAATAATGAAAATCTTGGGAAATTTGATGCAAGAGCAGATGAAGGGATATTTCTAGGATATGCATCCAAAAGTAAAGGGTACAGGCACTACAACAAGACTCTTCGAAAAATAGTAGAAAGCATTGACGTGAGATTTGATAAAGAACTTCCAAATAATACAACAGATACAGACTGCAGCAGTCCATCAAACAACCATGAAGAAGAAAACCAAGATGATGATGAAACAAGAAATACAACAAAAGATGCTGAACTGAGATCGAAAGCCCCCTCAAGATACACTCAGAAGAACCATCCAAAAGATCAGATCATTGGAGACAAGAGAGTAGGGGTCTGGACAAGAAGGCAACTAACTGAGCAGGAAGAAGAGGTATACATAGCCATGCTATCACAAATAGAACCAAAGAAGTTTGAAGAAGCCAGTAAGGACAAGTATTGGGTGAATGATATGAATGAAGAATCAAACCAAATTGAGAAGAACGATACCTAGGAAATATTTCCTAGACCTACTGAGAAAAATTTCATAGGCTCAAAATGGGTATTCAAAAATAAAATGAATGAGCAAGGACAAGTAATCAAGAATAAAGCCGGAATTGTCTGCAAAGGATATTCACAAATCGAAGGACTTGATTACGATGCAACATTTGCTCCTGTAGCCAGAATGGAAGTTATCATAATGTTTCTAGCCTTTACATGCTACCAAGACTTCAAGGTATATGAAATGGATGTCAAATATGCATTTTTGAATAGAGATCTAGAAGAAGAAGTCTACATGGAACATCTAGAAGGCTTCTCATTAAAAGACAAACAAGACTATGTATGCAGACTAAAGAAGGCTCTATATGGACTAAAACAAGATCCTCGTGCTTGGTACTCAAGGCTGGATAAATACTTGCAAAAACAAGGCTTTAAGAGAGGAGGAGTAGACAACAATCTATACATAAAAGCCCATGAAAATGAACTCCTGATTGTTGTAGTATATGTTGATGACATTATGTTTGGAAGCAACAGAGATGAGCTAGAAAAAGGGTTTGCTGAGGAGATGAAATTAGAGTTTGAGATTTTTATGATTGGAGAGCTCAGTTTCTATTTAGGACTTCAAATTCAGCAAAAGAACACAGGTACATTTATCTCACAAGAAAAATACGTAAAAGAAATGTTGAAAAAGTTCAAAATGGAAGACTGCAAACCTGTGTCAACTCCCATGATCACGGGATGCAAGCTGTGTGCTGATGATGGATCTGCTGACATATATCAAAAAATCTACAGATCCATGAGAGGAAGTCTGTTGTACCTGACAGCATCAAGACCAGACATCATGCTAGCATTAGGACTTGTGGCTAGATATCAAGCAGTGCCTAAACAAAATCACCTTCTATCAGTCAAAAGAATATTCAGATATCTACAAGGAACTGCACAGTATGGGCTTTGGTATCCAAAAGGAAAAAGCTTCACTTTGACAGCATACACAGATGCAGATTAGGCCAACTATGTGGATGACAGGAAAAGCACAAGTGGAGGTGCATTCTATCTGGGAGAAAGTCTGGTGGCATGGCTAAGCAAGAAACAAACATCTATTTCTCTATATACAGCAGAAGGAGAATACATAGCAGCAGCAGCATGTTGTACACAAGTCATGTGGATGAAGCAAACCCTTCAAGACATGAAGGTAAGAATTGATGAACCTGTCTCAATCAAATGTGATAATACAAGTGATATAATCATATCAAAAAATCCTGTGCTTTATTCAAAAACTAAACATATCCCAATCAAGTATCATTTTATCCGAGAACAAGTGGCTCAGAAGGTAGTAAAGCTGGAGTATGTACCAACAAAAGAACAAACAACAGATATATTTACCAAAACTCTTGCTAGAGAAGCATTTGAATATTTGAGAGATAGAATAGGGGTAGTATCTGTAGATGCTAGTCTCTGATATGAAGAGAAATCACAGTTTCAGGGGGAGAACATAAATGAAAATATCATTCCAGGGGGAGATCTGCTAGCAAGGGAAGCATTAAATAGGTCCTCAGGATCAAAGGGTTATGGAAAGAGTACATCCAGCATAAAAGAGTCAATGAAAAGGCTAAAGGATCAATATTTTTCTTTTTTTACTCTTGAAACATTATATTGGGCATTGAAGCAATATCTTTTTCTCTATAATTCAATGCCTTTCGTAAGTCGACACTTATATATCTTCAAGGCCTCTGACTTAGGATTATTCATAAACTGTGTGAAGTTTGGTTGTTGAGACTTCAATCAAACAACTTTAAGTTGTGTGGAAGACCATCATAATTGAACAGGTGTGGTACTGCAGATGTGTATTGCAGAAGAAGAGATACTCCAACTACAACTTCCTCAACATATATGGATTTCAGATGAAGATTATAATATAGACATAAGTATAGCTGAAGCAAGATTTATATATCACATGGAGCATTCACAATCCTTAAGTATTGATCCAATGACGCATCCCTGATTATAAAAATCTGATTATATGTGGTTGTCATCACCTATGTATAGATAAGTTCAAATACTCTCGAAAGTGTTCTCTCAACAACTCGTATTCACTAGTTTGGAGCAGCAGGGTACAACGTCAGAAGAAGAAAGCCCAAACACATCTCAGAGAAAGGAAATGAAGAGATAGAAAGCACACTAGGAAATGTCCAACCCTTTGCTATTGATGTCAAAGGGGGAGGAAAAGCAAGTAACAGAAGATAGGATCTTCTAAAAGAAGCCAGGCAGAGGAAGACTTGGAGGAAGCATTGGATTATTGGTGAAGGTGTTGCCATCAATGCCAAAGGGAGAGACTATTGGAAATGTTGTCATTGGTGGCAAAGGAGCACAAAGGAGCAGCACCTAAATCAACAATAAGGAAAATTAGAAGACATGGAACAGAGGCAGTAGAGAACTGCATAGGCTGCATAGAACTGTAGAGGTGACCTGCATAGAGGCTGCATAAATAGTTTTTGCAGAAGGGCCATTTGATCAATGATCTGACCAACCTAGAGTATTCTAAGTAACCCTATGCATGTGTTATGTGGTATGCACAAGACTATGTAACATGGTTGAATCTATGTGTATATTAAATGATGAGAGTGCTTGAGAAAGGGATGATGGGATCCTGTGTTGAAGCCCAACCTTAATGTGTTGATGCATTCAAGGAGTATGACCAGCGTGCAATAGGATTCTCTGTAGAAGGGATTGAGATTGTAGTTCGGTCCATGACTAAAATTAATAGTGTTCTTGTACGCCCTGGTGGGTTATTGGTGATACTGTGGATGAAAATCATGTGCCTATTAAAGATCTATGTTAAAACTTTAAGCCATGAGTGCAATTTTCGGTGAATCGACCTCAGAGTGATCGGTCTCTCAAATTCCTCTATTATTTATTAATCTTTGTGTGGTGGACTTCAAGCTCAAGAAGAATTATATGCGTACAAGTGAGAAACTCTGCTTCGAGGATGGATGATAGAAGGTGTTAGAGCCAGTGGGAGCCAACAAAGGCGCTGGATTATGATAGTGAAATGCCATGAGAATAGATGCAAAAGAGCGAAGCTTTGGATGCCGTTGTGAAGGAATTAGTAAACAACTGAATTGTGTTGAAGATGGAACCTGGAGTAAGGGGAGTAACCGGAACCACGAAGGAATGAACAATAATTACGGTTTGGATTTCAACCCAGTGGTTTTCGTGCAAGTTCAAGACTGTAAGTTGTATTTCCAATTCGAACGCGATCAATGCCATAGGCAGACACGTGGCCTTAAGCGGTTTGGAGATACTGCCCTCATCGCGTGCCATCGTGCGTTAACCATCGACAATGGAATGAACGTGATATGGCCATGCGCTGTCCGATCTAGAGGCGAGTCCATCGAACGGTGGTCGCACGTCAATTAGCATGGAAGATAACTCAATGTACGAGCGATTACAGTTCGCTATTGTATGAGTGGGACCCGTGAATCACCCACGATATGAATTTCCATTTTAATGTTATAAACCATAGTTCATTTTATAAAAAGGAGCTACATGTTAATATCAAAGGCAAACTATGCATATTATGGGCCTGAGACATTTCGTTCTAATATATGTATTTTAACATTAAAAGGTGAATGCGGTGGTAAAAGTGCAGTGGTCTAGGTATGAAGGTATGGGCGAATATTCAAATATTAATTCAACAAATGACAAGTGGGGTTTTGGCTATGGTTTTCACCATAAGTTTAATTAGACAGGTTTCATATGTAAAATGACTGCATCCATGAAATGTGCTTTTACCACAGAATTGAAGTAGGTGCATACAGAAGAGATGAAAGCTGGGTTGATTGGGTTCTTTGTATATGAGAGCATATTATATGTGTGAGTTTTGTAGCTATGGGTTCATAACCATTTATTAATGGTGAAGACGTCTTCATGGTAGGGATTTTTAAGAGGGGATTCCACGTAATTAAATTACCAGTTCAGAAAACAGAGTATCGAAATTGCCCAGATAAGAAAATTGTGTTGGATAGAAAATAGGAGGTGCATTTTTATATGCACAAAGAGAAAAATTCAGGGATTGGGGTTTTACCCTGTATTATAAAACTTGTATATATACAACAAATACACAACTATAGTGAGCTTGGAGAATATGTATAGAGGTAAACAAAGACTGCAGAATTGAAGAGCTATGTAGCGAAGGGATTCAAATTGTAGTGAATAGGTGTACATGCACAGGTGCTCAAAGTGGCAGTAAATAGAGGTATGCAGGATAGTTGCATGATAGCAACAGAAAGGACAAGACCAGCAAGCCAAGGGCTGAGTGAAGCTTATATATTGAAACTGAAAATGTAAATGTTTTAAGTGTTTTATATTGTTTGTAATGCAAAGGCAAGTATCGGAAGGAAAATAAAAATCCCACTCTAACATTGAAATTTGTACATATTGTTGTATTTTTTAAATGAGGTGAACAAAGGGATGAGAAGGAAGAAGCCAAAGAGTCATGGTTGTTCACTCCAAATTCCTTGTGGAATACAAACAGTCATGTGATGAAATCTATATATAATATCAACTCGATATGCATAGATGAGAGAGAGAGAGAGTAAGAAGAGTGAATGCAGAGTACAGAAGATTGAGGCAGAGAAGATAAGGAAGAGAGGAGTAGAAAGAGATGCTACAGAATAGAGCTGATATCTGAGGTAAATCAACAAACATTTCTTTTGATAAATTGAGGAAGTTGGAGCTTCCCTGTCAAGTTGAAACTTGATAGTTGTCAGTTGTAGTTGACTGAGGTTGGAGCCTCCTATAGGTTGGTGCCTGTAGAAAAACAGTGGTGAGAGGGAGTAGGAGCTTGCCTTTGCATCACAACAATAATAAGATGTGGTTTTCTCCCTTTATGGGTTTCCACTTAAATCTGTTGTCTCTATGTGTGTTACTTATATGTGACATGATCCACTCAATCTAGTCAATTGTTTACTGTTCTCACAATAAGGTTGATGACACATTAATTCATTAATTTAATACTTGCTGCAACATTTTAAGACTGGTTACATATTAATCTGTAAATAAGTTTGATGAAAATTTAAAAAGCTAATGCATGTGTTAAACTGATTCACCCCCCCCCCCCCCTTCTCAGTTTAACCAAAGATTCAACAAAATATACTTTTTATCTTCAAGATTATGGTTAATTACCTTCTTATGGCATCTTAAATTTATTTTATCCTCAAACTCTTTATCATACCACAATTTCTCCTCACATGTAAGAACTAGAAATGAAAGAAATGAATTGAATAAAAAGAAGCTCACAAGTGAGAAATGCACCTAGAGACTGCAGAAATTGGAGCATAGACTCTACATTCAATTAATCAACAATACAATAATAAATACATCTCAAGGGATTAGGGAGTTGGGAACAAAATCCTACAACCTATGAAGTAATCCTAACTTAAGGAGTTACGTTACAACCATGTAACCATTTCTCCATTAACACCATATAATATTAATTATTTTCAAATGTTCCCCTTAATGGAGAAAGGATTATCCCATAGTCCTAACATCCCTATAAATAATTCAAATGCCACTTTCCCAAGAGGCTTAGTAAAAATATTAGCCACATTGTCGCATGGTTTACAATATTCAATAAAGATTTCTTTTGACTCGACTTTTTCTCCAACAAAGTGAAATTGAGTATCAATGTGTTTCATGTTCTTATGAAAAAATGGATTTTTTTCTAGCTTAATGTAACTCTGGTTGTCACATTTGATGACAGTTGCCTCTTTCATCTCTTCTCCTGCATCATGGATAAGCCCACTCAATCAAATAGCTTCACATGTTGCTATGCATAATGCTTGGTAATCAGCTTCATCTGAAGATAAAGACACAATGCTCTGCTTTTTACTGCTCCACGCTATGAAACCAGGTCCAGCACTAAATTCATAATCTGTGATGGATCGTTGATCATCTAGGTTACTTGCCCAATTAGAGTCTGAAAACCTGCTAAAATAGCATTAGATGTGTTAGTGTATAAAATACCATAATAACTTGTACCATGAATATACCTCAACAGAATTTTTGCTGCCACTCAATGACTTTCAAGAGGTTTATACATGAACTGGTTCAACACACTAATAGAGTATGTTGTCTAGTTGTAGTTATATATATAATACTACCAACTAGATACCTATAGAAAGTGGCATCCACCTCCTTAGAGCCATTGCCACTGCACAATTTCAGATTCTGCTGCAAAGATGTTGATGTTGTCTTACACTACTCGATCCTAAACTTTTTGAGAATCCCTCTGGCATACTTCCCTTGAGTAAGAAAAGTCTTATAAGAGTCTCTCCATACTTGCAGACCTAGAAAATAATGTAAACATCTGAGGTCTTTCATTTCAAAAACCCGTGACATCTGCAATTTGATTTCTTTGATTAATTCATATGCATTACATGTTATAATCATATCATCCACATACAAGGAAATAAAAATAATTTTCCTCTTTTCATCATATATTTTATATATATTTTGATCATTCATACTCCTATTAAAACCATGTTGTAAGAAAAATGAATCAATATTCTCGTACCAAGACCTGGGTGCTTTTTTTAAACCATAAAGTGCCTTTTCAATCTACACACTAAATGTTCCCGCCCTTTCTTAACAAACCCTTCAGGTTGGAATAAATAAACCTCTTCTTGTAAATCACCATTTAGGAATGCAGACTTAACATCTAACTAGTGTAGCTTCCACTGATGTTTTGTAGCTAAAGTAGTTAAATTTCTAAAAGTATTCAGTTTGGATACATGAGCAAAGGTTTATTTATAGTCAATTCCCTCTTTCTGTGAATAACCCTTTGCTACTAGTCTAGCTTTAAAATTTTCTATACTCCCATATGCATTAAATTTAGATTTTTAAAGCCACTTGCAACCTATGGGTATTTTTCCTTCAGGAAATTCAACTAGTTCCCAAGTATTGTTTTTAATAATAGATTCAAATTCTTCATTCATTTCAACCCTCCACTCATGAGATTGACTAGATTATTTATAATTTTTGGGCACTATAACATTTAAAAGGTTTTACATTAAAGAATAGTATTTCAATCTGGCTGGTAGTTGAGTCTGCCTACCTGATCTTCTCGGTAAAAGACTCACATCAAATTTGTCTTCTTCAGACCTTTGCGGGCTTGACTTATTGACTACATCACCTACCTCTTCTTCTTTCTGTTGTTGTTTCTATTGTTGATTATCCTCACTGATTTCTTCCATCAACAATTGAATGTGTCATTATTAAATACTGTTTTCGTTATTTCCTTCATGAACGTGCTCATGATTATGACATCTCCACTTGCAAATACTTTATGAGTCAAAGGAATAAACAACTTATAAGATTTGAACTCAGTGTAATATCCTACAAAGATGCATTTCATGGCCTCAGGATCTAACTTATTTCTATTTTCCTTGGGTATATGGGCAAAGGAATTTTATCCAAAAATTCTTAAATGATTCACTGTTGGCTTATATCCATAAAGTGCTTCAAAAGGATTTTTTAAATTAAGACATTTAGTAGGACTCCTATTTTTTAAATAGACATCAGTGTTGATTGCTTCAGCCCCAAAACCATTCGATAGACCCTTACCTTGAATAATACTTCGTGTGCACTCAACCAGGGTTATATTTTTTCATTTTGCAACTCCATTTTTCCACGGAGAATGAGGCACTGTGAACTATTGAATAATCCCATGATCTCTGTGAAATTTCATGAACTCTCCCAACTTGCATTCTCCCCCTTGATCTGAGTGGAGAATCTTTATGAATTTACATGTCTGGTTCTCTACCATATTCTTAAATTATTTAAAGCATTGAAATGTCTGGCTCTTCTTGTTGATAAAGTATATCCAAGAGAATCTAGTGCAATCATCAGTAAAAAGTAAAAATTAATATGCACCACCTAGTGACCTAGTCTCCACAGGTCTGCCTATATCCGTATGCACAAGTTCCTAAATATCTCTTTTCTTCCTATCATAATTCAAAGGAAACTCTTCCCTATGCATTTTCCCTAATGCAAATCCATCACAATATAAATGAACATTATGAAAAATAGGAAGTACATCAACCATACATTTCCTTTGAAATAGCATGAGATCTTGTAGGTTAAGATGACCAAATCTCTTATGCGAAAGATTCTCGGCTTTCAATCCTATTGAAACTAGAGCTTGGTGTGGCATGATATTCAGATTCAATCTATACAAGCTTCCCACATGCACTCCAGATGCAACGGGTTCCTTCTTATTGTCCTTTATGACACAATATGTTTTCAAGAATTCAAATTATAGGTCCTAATTTGTTATCATTGACACAAATATTAAATTTTTTTTAATCCCGAGTACATACATTACATTTTTGATATGTCTGATATCATCGCAAGGCAAAATCAACAGAATATCACTGTACCCCTTAATTTCATAACCTTTGTCATCACCTAGATAAATTTTAGCTCCATAAGTAGTTTCTTCAAAAAGCTAAAAAAAAATTCTGTTAACTGTCATATGTGAAGACGCGCTTGAATCAACATACCATATTTCGACCTCATCCTCCTCAAAAGCTGAAAGAGCATAATCAGCTACAAACAGTCGATAACCATGAATCTGACCTTCATCAGCAAAGTGTCATGTGTGCTTTCTCTGTTTATTTATAACCTCATCTCTCTATCTCTTAAAACAAAACTTAGCTTGATGACCGGTTTTCCCACAGTAGAAACATTTAATGCCAGAAATGTTACTATCGCTACTTGCATATGTACCTCTAACTGGTCTCTTTTTAAAAGCACCGCCGCCTTTCTCTTGATGTGGTTGTTTCCCTTTGTATGGTTTCTTGTTCACCATCAGAGCAAGATCGAACTCCGTGGTCTCAAATTCTACTGCCACTCTTCTTCCTATAATAGGATTCTTGTCAGATCTTTGAATGCATGGGCTTTATCCTGTGAAGAGAAGGCTATGATGAAGATCTCGTATTCAGTCATCATCCCCTCAAAGTAATTGTGACAAGATCAGAATCAGACACCTCTCTGATGTTACACAATCTATCCTTCAGGTCCTTGGCTCTTACAATGAATCCAACAATAGATTAATTCTCCTCCAACCTCATGGAAAATAGCTTTCCTTTGAGCGACAAAATGTGATTGGTGTTCTGTGTTTGGTATAGACTCTTGAGTGTCATCCAAATCTCATTGGACGATTTACCATCTCTGATATGTGGTATAATATTGTCTTTAACAGACACATTCAATAAAAATTTCACCTTATTCTCCCTGTCATCCCAATCTTGTATGAGTGCAATCACACTTGTTGCATTGTTCGGCTTCTACTCATCACCACTGACAATTGACCATGCACTTGCTCCCTCGAGCAACTTTTGTAGCTTGAATTTCCAATTGGTATAATTGGACCCATCAATTTTTCTAGTCTCGTTCAGATAAATTTCTATAAAATTGTTCATTTTGGACTGATTGGATTCTGAATTCGTCAATCATCAGTCGATTCTAGCTCAGTTAAAAATTACAAGCTAAAAAAAAATTCAACACATACCACAACCTGATCACGCATCTACCACCGATCTGGCATAATCTCTATGTCTGCAACTCACATATACCACCGATCTGAAAATTTGTTGTGTCTGCTACTCAGCTCTGCTACCAATCATGGAAAATCTCATGAGCAGAACCATAAAAGAGGTCAGCACTCCTATTCGCTAAAAATTTGTGTTGATCAAAATTTTGTTAGGTCTTCCTCTACCAGCACTGGAATGACCCCCAAAAATGTGTGTATCCGTATTGATCAGTGCTACTGTGGCTTCGAAAATGCAATGATCAATGATGTTGTGGTAGTGAAAAGCGCGTTGATCTAGTTTGTGCTTAGGAAATTGACATCTGTGAGAAACTAAGTTCCTCCTTTGAGTGAGATGTTTCTTTAGACCACCTACTCCATTGTGAGCACCGAGGCTCCTATGTGCATAGTAGCCACGAAGGCTATGTAGCCACAAAGGCTCTGTAGCTGCAAAGGCTCTATAGCCACTAAGGCTCTATAGGTAAATCAATCTCACCTGGTCTAAGCTATGATACCATGATAAAAACTGGAAAAAAAAAGAAATGAATTGAATAAAAAGAAGCTCACAGGAGAGAAATGCACTTGGAGACTGCAGAAAATGGAGCATACTCTCTACATTCAATTAATCAAGGATACAAAAATAAATACATCTAAAGAGAATAGGGAGTTGGGAACAAACTTCTACAACCTAGGAAAAAACCCTAAATTAAGGAATTACATTACAACCATGTAACCATTTCTCCATGAATACAATATAATATCAATCATTTTCAACTATCTAGATGAAATAATATTTTTAATATTATCCTTATTTCACATAATGCTCTCTCCCTTCATTCCCCAATGATTTAGTAAAAACTACACATCTTAATGCCATCCTTTACCAAGTTTATTTTTGGTAGGAATTTGAAGCAAATTTGGGAAGCCCCTTATCTTCCATGTTGTTTAACATTCTCTCATATGTAAGGTGTTTGGTCACAACCATCATCTACACTGGGAAAGACACATTTTTATGATAATGATAAGATAAGGTGTATTACGTTTAATTTTGAGATTATAAGTTATACAATTATTTTGGAATCTGCTATATTTTCCTCTGTGTTTTTCGAGAGATACTACATCTCCAAACTTTACATCTATATTAAATAACGAGGCTGATGAGAATCTCACAAGGGAATTTTTCTCTTATAACATATCTAAGTGTCCATTGATTTACAATTGTTTTCAAACCCATAATTACTCTTTCCACTATCCATTTATCATTTTCTCAGTATTATAATTCTAATTCAACTTGTAATAAATATAATGCTTAAATATTTGTATGATGATCTTATAAAATCACTTCCTTCACATTATTCATATTATTGTTGTTGCTAAGAGTATATGAAAACAATATAAATAATATTTTTATTTATTTATTTATTTCCTATATGGTATTACACATTCACTTTTCCCTTTGACTATGTATTAATTTTTCTTTGACCAATTTCTTTTCCCCTTATCCATATTTTAACATTACGAATTCAATTTTTGTTATTTTTACACAGAAGATGTTCCTTTTGGAAACTGGTGAGGTTATGAATTGTCTACCTTTTTCATCTTCATTTGACATTTTTCCATTTGTTGTTTTGAATTAAGGTAAACAATAAAATTTTCTTATATATAAAATGAATGTTTTAAGTAATAATGAGGAACGTATAATGGAAGAACCTATTAGAATTGGAATAATCTCAAATCCCGAGGAAATTGGTGGGTGGGGAGCAAGTGGCATGAATCTAACTTTTTATATTTATTAAAATTAATGGATCATTTTTCTAAATAAAATTTGGTTATATATAAATGAATGTTATAAATAATAATGAATAACTTATTAGAATTGGAATAGTACCAAATAAGATGGATCCCCGTTGGGATTCGAAACGTCAACCATTGTTTGATCATACTATGGATAATCCAAAGGTCTCTTCATCAATCCCTAGGAAATTAGTGGGTTGGGAGTCATGTGGCACATACTGTGGATAATTTGAATATCTCTTCATCAATCCCTAGGAAATTAGTGGGTTGGGAGTCATGTGGCACATACTGTGGATAATCCGAATATCTCTTCATCAATCCCTAGGAAATTAGTGGTTTAGGAGTCATGTGGCACCATTTCACATTTCCTTGTCTATTATTAAGTTAAATTAATATTTTTTTTAAAAATATAAATTTTATTACATGATGAGAAATTTAACAAAATTTTCATTAATTTTAAAGGGACCCACCTATGATAAAGTCTCACCTTAAATCGTGTTCAACCTGAGACATTATTGGGTATTTTTTTGTTTAGCAATAACCATCCTTGACATAAAAAATTCTTAACTATGGTTAACTGAAATGGTCACTCGTTATTGTGGGACTCGCACAAATTGTATTTTTGAATGAAAAAATAGATTCAATTCCTTGAAAGTTTACTTGGACACTTGGATTGTGTAAACTACACCACAAAAATTTGCAATTCCAACAAATCTTTGCTAGACAAAATTTAAATTTAAATTTAAAACTGGAATTATTGTGGGACTCGCACTAGCTGTGCAAACGAAACCCTAATTACATCTAGAAAGATGAGAACGAAAAAAAATAAAATTTCCAAAAGGCTAAAGATAGCCTATGAGACCTCTTTTAGATGAAAAACTTGAAAAAAAAGCATGCACCTCAAGAGATTTAATCATTTTCAAAATGGATCTATATTGGTTCTATATATGCATATAGCATGTGCAACTTTTCATTTTTAAAATTCTATTTTTTGAATGCATAAATGGAACTACACCACATAAATTTGCAATTCCAACAAATATTTGCTTGACAAAATTTAAATTTAAAACTATAATTAGAGGCTTTAGGAAAATGGCTCCAAATTAATTTAAATTTTTTAAAAGGAGATAGCTAAAATTCTAAAGAAACCATTTTCTTTATGTTGATTGCAGAATATTTCAAAATCACTAGAGTGACTTTAACACATTGAATTTAGTCATTTCCTCTCTGCAATTATATTTTTTGTGCCCAAGTGCCCACAGGGTCTATGGTAATGTTTCTCCTATTTACCTTGCACGTTATTGCTTGGATATAATATGCATATAATATTTTGACATAGTGAGGGTCTATGGTAACGTTTCTCCTATTTACCTTGTAATTTATAGCTTGGATATAATATGTATATAAGATTTTGACATAGTGATATGATTGGAAAAAAATGATTTAGCTAGCGGGTTGGAACAACATCTATTAGACAAGCATCACCGCATCACCATAGCTGTGAGATTAATGAAAACCTGGACACATTTCCACCCCTCCATCCTCCACCATTTAGGTTTTTATCTTTCCTTTGTTGCAAAATTTTTGCTGTAACATCATAGGCATGTTCAATTCCTTTCTTGTATCTTTGCACATTTCTGGGAAATTGCTAGTTTATTATTATTTAAATTCATTTATTTGTAAGGTGATTAGATGATGTCTTATTATGAGTGTTGTCTAGTAACTTCCATTTTCCTATTTGTTAATATTTTTTTTAATAGTTTTATTTCATTTTTATTTAACTTTTTTATTTTGATTTTTTTCTTTTTCTATTATTTCCATTTTCATGAATTATAGTTTTTCTCCCTATTTTAAATGTAAGATGACAATTTTTAAAGAGGAAAAAATAGTTAAAAACTTTTTCCAACATATATTTTTTAAATTTTTAGTTTTTTAGTTTTTAATTTGAGTTATACTATGTGAATACATTTGAACCATCTAATCTGTTGATCTTTAGGACAAGATGAAGAACCATGACATTAGATTGATAGATGAAGAGAGATTTTTTCTAGCCATTAGAATATAATAGCTAGTTTTGACTAAAGAATTATTATTACTTAATAAACAATTTTGTTTAATTAAAATAGAATAATAGATGGAAATTAGTTTTAAATAAAGAATTAAATTAATTTTATTATTATTAAAATGAGGTCAGTGATAATAAGGTAAAACTTAATTATTCTAAATAATAAAACTGAAAAATAGTAATAAAAAAATGAAACAAATAGCCCGTTGGGGTTTGGTCTAGTGGCAATCGAACGTGCTGCTAAGACATTCGTGTCATGGTGCAGGTCACGAGTTCAAGTCCCGTCTTAACCGAGGGGCTGTTGTTGTGGGCTCAGCAGTTTCCTCCTAGGAGTATAGGGGTAGCCAGCGGGATTCGACCCCGTCTCACGTGAGTACGATACTGTTGTAGTTGCCGATTCTCCTAGTCACAAAAAAAAAAAAAAAAATATGAAACAAATAAAAATAATAAGCTCTTATTTGACTCTTTTTTTTAAATTGAGTTATACTTTTTAAGGTTTTTTTCTCTATTAGATTTTTTTTCCCTCTATTTTCAATTGCAATTCCATTAATCATAGTATTTTTTCTTGTTAATTTTTAATTTGACTTAATCTTTTTACTAGCACCATTCTATGAATAATTGTACAATAAGACTTACATTTCAATAAATATAATTAAATTAGTTAAAAACAATTAGTGTTTTGAATATTGTGAGCATTTCTTTCATAATTTTACTAAGAAAGTTGATTGATATATAATTTCTAGTTCTTAGGGTCTTGGGAGCATTTCTTTCCTAACTTTGTTGAATTTGTTTTATTTACCCATAATTTTTATAATTCCCACATCCAAGGTATATTAAGAAGTCAAGAAATTCTCATTTGTTTTTACTGGTTTGTGAAAGTTGTTTTACCTTCTCTCCTCAAACCAAACACAGAAAATTGGTATGATTTACCATGCAAAAAGTTAATATATGAATTTTGTTAAAGCAATTTAATCTACTACAACTTTATTGCTTGTTTTATTCAAATTGAATGTGTCAAATCAACAAATTTAATACTAAATCACAAATAATAGACAATTGTATAATATTTGGAAAATATTTGTAAAGGGCCAATGATATATTTTATTTATTTTAATATATATATTTCTTTTAATGTTTCTTTTCAATATGAAATGTTTTAAGAACTAAGTGATTAGAAACTAAGTGTTTTGATATCTATCTATAGTTACTAGTGATTTAATTTACATAAATGTGCTTGTTATAATTCAGTTGTTAAATTAATAGTAAATTTAAAACTAAGAATTATTGCTATTATTCATAAGTATTAATTAACTTCTCTTTACAATTAAATTTTAAAATTAAATTAATACTAAATCACAAAATATAGATCATCCCAATTCCCTTTTGTTGTGCAAAAAAAAACAATAATGTTTAAAGCATGATTCAAGTAGTTTGAGAGATAACAATAAAAGTTTTGTTTCATATTGCCCTACCTTTAGTGCCACAAACACAATTTCATCCAAGTCTATATCAATCATGTACAATTCTCATGAACTTTCTAAGAGACAAATGGTTGTGCAAAACAAGTTTCTTGGAATTGACTTCTCATTAAGTTGAAACTAAATTTCTCCATATCAATTTGAACCAAACAATGCCAAATAAATAAAATTATAAAGCTTCATTACATCCAATGATATAAGGTGCTCACCTAAAAACATCATTTTAGCACAACATTTTCACTTTTATTTTTAGTTTTTATCAAAAAGCTTTAACTGATAAGTTATAAAGCTTCATTACATCCAATGATGTAAAATATTAAAAAAAAACATCATTTTAAATCATCATTTTAATAAATAAACTCACCATCATAGTCTATCAGCAATTCAGACTTTAATTAGCCATATTTAAAGTAGGCCACAGATACTAGGTACTAATAACTCTCATAGAGTCAATATAGCATGCACAAATTATTATTAGATGTATAACTCATGTGGATTCTCTCTTGCTTGTTAAAGTCATATCGACTACTCATCATACGAATAAGATTCCACGACACTCAATGCACGAGACTGACATAAGGGGCCGATCATTATGTTTGGCCCGCCTCCACTAAAAGACATTAGGGAAATGAGGGTCACCGGAGAAATAAAAGGTGGCACATGCAAACTTATCATGCTGCCGCTCAAACGATGTATTTGAAATTTTGAAGATCATAGCATCTCGGGAGTTTAATCGGGATGGTTTCACGAATTTAGTAATTCCGCTAGATTTCCTAGATCTTTTAGGGGATTAGGATTTCGTCAATACTTTGACCTCCAACCCCGTGCTTAGCATCAGACGCCATGAATACAATGCTTCTTTGTAGCATTCTCGTTGGAATAAGGCGATGATGAGGGTAGAAGTTTGAGGATCATTGAAGGACATGTGGTGATAGGAAGCAGGTGGGTTCTGTAGAAGATGGTGAGCAACGAGGAGGATACAATCAAGCTATGACAGGGTAAGGAGATACGGCGTTCAGGACTTGTCTGCCATTATTTATGACTCAGAAAAACAGTGCCCTGGCATCAGTTCCAACCCTATGTAGGTTGAAGTGCCGACCAATTTAATATTTCTAACGACAAATTTTAAAAAAATTGATTATAAGATTTATATCTTCTAAAACCAACCAGATTATCCAAATTCAAAGGAATCATTCACACAAACCAAACCTTTGCCGAGACGAAAACCTAAAATGCAAAAAAAAAATACCATCATTTTCGATGGAATAAAAAAAAAAATATCATCATTGTATGAGTGCTTAAACCATTTTTTTCCATAACAGAAATTATTTGAATACCATCAAAAACTCCGAAATCATCAAGCTTGACCACGCATCTTTACACTATGCCAAAAAACGCACTGGAGCTTCTCACGGATTATGTACACTTGTTAACATACACCCTGGACAGTCTGATATGATATATCGTCGGATTTGATTTGAAATATTGAGGGGACAGAGCCTCTTAACTAGTCTGTAGTGATTTACGTGGCTGAGTGAACTCCATGTCGGCTTAATCCCGGCCTTCAATCGTAACTATTTTTTTGCCGTCGATAAAGATCATGCTATATCGAGCATCATTATTCTCTCCACTACGAAGCCGACACGTATAAATGGAACCTTGGATTTTTGTGACGGACTGCGGGCTAAACCCTTGGCTCCTGTCTCTTCGGACTTTTGGCATTTTTCTTCTTCTCGACATCTTCTTAAAACCATCCCATCATGTTTTGACGCTGGGTTCGATATTTTTTTTCAGAGAAAAAAAAGGGTGATTTATATTAGTATATAAACAGTACATAGTCAACATAGTCTGGGCTGTGATAAAACACCAGCGAGAAAACCTTCATTGAAAGGCCAGATAATAATTGATCCTAATAGGGTGAAAGGGTGAAAGAGCAAAAGAGATCAGTTTGGCCACCTCATATTCGGGGAATTATCCATCCCGTGCATATAAAGACATCATGTTTTTGACGCTGGGTTCCATATATATATATATATATATTTTGTTTATTTAATGTTAGGATGTTTAAATGTGCATTTTGGTCAAGTATTGTTTTATATCTATATATATATATATATTAAAGGAGGTTTAAATGTGTATTTTGGTGGTGATGTTGTAATATAATGTTTCACATTTTGACTAAATCAAATTACACAAATAAATTTTACTACATCAAAATAAGTCTATAAAAATAAAATAAAAATGGCCCATGGTATTCACCAATGGTATTCATGAGGAATGTAGCCTATTTAAAAGAAGAAATTAGGCCAATCTAAATCCATCTTAACTCTAGATCTACCAAGAGCCTAGACAGATCAAATCTCTTTTCACTTTAAAAGAGATTTGCATATCAAGAGTTTTGATCCCTCCGCACTTGGGAGACCATTAAGATGGATGTAGACTGTTTTATAGATATAAAATTAAGATAATATAGATTGGTCTCTATTTATAAAATTAATGTAATATACATTAAGCTATTAGAAAGAATAATTATCATTATTCTAACTAGCAATTGCATGTCATGTTGCAAAGGAAACACCATAAGGCAGTACCATAGGTATTAGTAACACAAAAGAAAGAAAATGTAATATGTTATGTGATGACATAACAGGTTCGTCCTATGGCCTTTCATTCATCAGAGTATAATAAAGGTCATGTTTTGAAGTTTAATTTGTTTCCTATTTGCTTATTTTGGGAACTCAGATACAATTGAATGAAAAGTCAGCCATTCTCCTATGAGAAGATTGTTCAAACCATAGAAATTGATCCTGACAAATGTCTCAAGCTAAGCATAGGCTTCTTCCTAACAAATTTTATGCAAGAGTCATTTTATAAGAGTAGAGTAGGTTTCCATACCTGAGAGGAGTAGTTTTCATACTAGGATACACATAGTTCAAAAATATATGCTTCAAAGCTCTCAGAACATATAATTACAACATTTTACGAGTAAAATCAAGAGCTCATAATTCCGTGGAAGTACAAGAATGAAAAGTTAACAAACATTGAATTCACTTATTCCGTAAACATATATTTACAGACTGAAGCATCTCTAAGTTAATTTTGATCATGAAGGGAATTCTTTGTGGAAAAAATAATAAACTCCACATTTGACATAAAATGAAAAGAATCCTAGTATGTTGCTTGAAATATTCTGTGAATTTTGGACCTCATAGTCACTAATAATGACTACGGATGATTAAAACCTCAAAATAAACCCCACTAACTTTGTTCATGATTCTTTTGCACACAAGATTAACACGTTCATTTAGAATTTTAAATTCAAAAACATATTGATTTCTACTCAGAAGTTATGCAAATTTCCTGCATTAGGTATGGATTGGTCTCATCAAACATATTTTTACTGTTATTTGGTGAATTTTATAAGTTTATACTTGGAGATTCTTCTCTACGTGATGTTTTAGGTTTAGGAATTTTGCAGTTAGGTAATGGATACATTAATAATGTTCTCCTTACTCTTAACATTTCTAACAATCTACTCTCTATTTATTATATTTTTCACTTTGGTGATGGGAAGACAACAAAGTTTTAACTTTTCTCTTCATTATGTGGTCATTAAATAAATAAAAATTCAAGAGGTGTTGTTTTTTTGGGAGAGTTTATCATAATTCTTGGTTATATACATACATTAGTTTTGAGCCTTTTTATGTTATTTATCCGTTACCTTTTCTGGAAGCGGAACTGAAAATTTCCATTACAAGGCAATGAAAAGATGCAACTTAAATTGTAACACCTTGATCAAGGACACAATCTGAAAATGAGACCTTGTGACCTAAAAAGGCTTAACATATATGGCTATAAGCCAACTAATTTCATTTATTTTTCCATTCATTCATTTTTTTTTGCTAAAGCCAAAATTACAAAATTCAAAACAATCTTCTAATTATTACAAATGTCATTTTGTTTGGTTGAAGCTAAAATTAAAAATATACAATTGTTTGACTATTACAAAATGTCATGTTGTTTTGCTGAAGCTACAATTATAAAATTTCCTTTTGTTTTTGGGAAATGGTATGGGATCCACATAAAATACATAACATGGAGAATTTATTATAGAAGAGGACCAAGATTTTGTTGGATATTGATGTTATTTATTTGTTATTTCAAGAAGTAGATCAAGTTTTTTTGAAGATATAGTAGCTCTGTTTTAAAGTGGACCAAGTTTTTGTTGTATCCACTACTTTAAATTATAGTAAAGGAGTTACATATTTTATATATATGGGAGAATTTGCATTCACATCCTCCCCCATCATTCACAGAGTTTCCTATATGTGTGAATTTGCATGCGCAGTAGTATTTCCTTTGTGTTTGTGTATATGTTTATATCTAGTATTTTTTTGTCCTTGATTATCTATTTAGTGTTTATCTCTGCATTGTATGCATGTTTAGTTTCTATCACTTCTTATAACAAAGGAGTGTGTAGCTTATTTAAATTTAAAATTGATGATCTGAATATAAGAGAAGTAGGAAGGAATAAATGAGAGAAGTAGGAAGGAATAAATGAGAGGTGGGCGTAATAAGGAATAAATGAGGTATGGATGTTTCTACAGGGATGCCCACAACTATGATAGGTATACCTCTTTAAAGTTGGTTTTCTCATCATTAACTGTTAGTAATGGAGTTTAGTCCATGAGTCTCACTCATGAGTATGAATAGCCTCATTATTAGCCCCTCCCTTTTCATTGGTCAAGATGAATACTATAATCAAATAGAGAGCATGAATAAAGAGAGATAATGAATCATGAAATTCATATTTGAACAGAGGCTATTCTCACAGAAGAGTTCAATAATGATTAGATTCATTTTTAGTTCAATTTTTTTAATGAGGTTCAAATGAGGTGTGCTATTAGGTTCACATGTATGTGTGTGTGTGTGTAATTGATCATAGGATAAAATAATATGGAATAGACATTGCAAGGATAAATTACAAGCTTGAGTTGTGACATGAAATTATGAGTTTTGATCTGTGGACTTGGTCATTTGCCAAAATTTGAACCTCAAGGTTAAAGGTTCACGAACCTTATGACATATAACTCAATTTATAGTTCTTTTGAGCAAATTTATAAATCAATTGATAGTTCTTTTGAGAAACTTTATAAATTAATTATTTTTATAATTGTATTTATATCCTTAATATTATATTATAAATTAATGTATTTTTTTTTATTTTTCAAAGAATTATTTCGGCATCCTCGGTGCCCCAAAGGGAATCAAGGAGAATTGACCCCGTGACAAGCTTGAGTTGTGACATGAAGTTATGAGTTTTGATCTATGGACTTGGTCATTGCCAAAATTCAAAACTGTGTCCCAAATGGAATCAAGGAGAGTGACCCCTTGAAGGGAATCAAGGATAATTGAACCAGTGATGGGAATAAAGGAGAATTGAGAGAATTGACACCGTGACCTTCCACGAACCTTAATCAAGGAGAATCGACCCCGTGGCCTTCCATGTAGGCTAATCATGGAGAATTGACCCTATGGCCTTCCACGAAGGTTAATCAAGGAGAATTGACCCCGTGGCCTTCCATGAAGGCTAATCATGGAGAATTGACCCTATGACCTTCCACGAAGGTTAATCAAGGAGAATTTATATTGTGCTTTAATCAAGGAGAATTGACCTTGTGCTTTAACGGTATGAACTCAACCAATTGAGCTAACCCTCAATGCTAAAATTAATGCTTTTTCTTATGCCATCCTTATATGATAAATACACCAAGGTAACCCTCAACGCTAAAATTAATGTTTTTTCTTATGTCATCCTTATATTATAAATAGATTACTTTTTAAACTTGTCAACAAAATTAAGTGTGTCCTTAACTAAAAATGTCATGGAAACATTTTTGATGAAAAAAATAAAGCTAGATGTAGATAAAATAAATGTTTCACATCATTTCATACACGTTTTTTCTGGGCCAATGTAACTACTTCAATAGTGGAGAGGAGTAAAAAAAACCAATTTCACTATTATATTTCAAGAATTTATACTTTTTTTCTTTTTTTTCTCGTTGATTTCTAAACATGATAATTCCCCTAGAACATTAAAAAAAAAAAAACACAAACAATTTCTTTAAATTTATATAAAAAAAATTGTTTCTCTTATCTTTGACTATATTCAATAATATTGTAAACCATCAACTTGATTCTATTATCTTGGATTTTATTCAATCATAATTGTAAACCATAATCATAGTACAAGGGTCTCAATAATTGAAGAAACCTTATCATGTTTGTTAAATATTCTATGAGAAAATGATTTTTTTCTCACAACTTAATAACAAATTTAAAATAATAATTAAGAAAATTATTGATAAGTGTTTATAGTAATCTGTTATAAATGGTTGATTAGAGTTAGTGAAAATAAACTAAAAAAATAAATTAATACTTGTGACATATTTAATTTAACACTAAATAATATCTCAATCATTATTATTAATCCTTTCTGCATTTTCTTAAATTCTCTTAAATTGTTAAAATAAAGATTATAAATATTCACCATGGGTGCCATGTTAATTAAAATATAAACTAAAATATAGTGCCAAAATTTCTATAATTTTCCAAACAAAATTATAGCGTCCTTGAACTATAATATACCTTTATATTTATATTTAAAAAGATTATTTTCTCTCGAAATAAAACCTTCAAGCCGGATATTCAAATGCCACATATACTCTATCTTGAGATGAAGCTCTCCTCCAATATCTCACCGAAAACTACAACCTCTTTGCCTCTTCCCCGCCTTAAATTCCTAGTATGTTCACTTTCATGGTTTCGAGAGCAGGCTCAAGCAAACAGCCTAGCATAGTCATTTCATTCTCACAAAAACTACTTATATCCACACTTACCATTTGAAGATTCCAAAAATGGGTATTTAGGTACGCTGGAATGTGATCACGAGCTAACTCCTGCATAGAATAGCAAAGAAAAATTCAATCATCTCCTCCCTCAAATAAGCACAGGGGAATAAAATAATAATATCATAAAACTTACCAAAGAAAACATGCCTCTCATGTGCAAGCTCTCAAGATGAAGGTGTCTCTGGAAAAAGTTGAGTAGAGGAATCTTCATTTATTTTCCCCCTTCCAACAACGACGAAACACAAATGTCAAGCTCCTTCAGTAATTTGAGTGGC